>CM076570.1:103133597-103577592 GCA_034641835.2 Pinus albicaulis | reverse complement strand
AGGGTCTAAAATGGGCCTCCTAAGGAAATTATAAAATAATAGTGGAAAAAATCAAATAAGATTTGATGACATCATCAAATTTTAGAGGAAAAAATGAAAAAACTACTTTTTCAACTCATATTTTCAACTTATCTCCCAAAGTTTTTACTCAAATTTCGAGCGGGAGTACTCGTTGGATGTGAAATTTAATTCCTCATCCAAGGAGTACCCATGTTGCATACTTTCGATGGGTCCTACTACACGACAAGTGAGAAATACATAAAAAAACGTGATTGTAATCATGTTTTTTTATGTATTTCCCATTTTTCATGTAGCAGGGTTCATTGAAAGTATGCAACATGGGTACTCCTTGGATGAGGAATTAAATTTTGCATCCAACGAGTACTCCCACTCAAAATTTGAGTAAAAATTTTGGGAGATAAGTTGAAAATACGAGTTGAAAAAGTAGTTTTATTATTTTATTATTTTTTAATATTTTTACCCTTTTATTTAAAAAATGGTGAATCATCCCCCATGGTTGACATCATCAACTTGAATCCTATTGGTTGTTATAAAGTTTATTTTTGTTGTACATTTTTCTTATGAGGCCCATTTTAGACCTCAAAATTCTAATGCTTTAGTCGTATCCCCTTTTTTGTAAATGTTAACCTTGCCTCCTCGCCTCTTTGTTGTTTTCTCGCACCTCTTTTCAGCATATTTATCCTTTAGATCCTTCTCCCTCCCGACCTTAGATATATTGGCCTCTCATAGCGTTTCTCCCTCTTATAGACTAGTTTTTAGAGACCCGCCTTCTTGGGTTAGACCAATGCATTGTTAGCTGTTAATTTTCCGTTCTTTCAGTCTTATTTACTGCAGCTTTATTTTCAGTTACGTAGCACACTTTTTATTTTACTCTCAAAACGTCTGGGTTTAAACAATTAAAATTAATGCATGCCACACATTGACCCTAAGCGAAGAAGAGCCTGGTTAACACTGCCTGGCAAAGAATTTAAAATAAATTGACACTGCACCTCTCTGCCCTTGTTCCATCTTGATTTTTCACCTTGGTGCCCTTGTCAGTTTTTCTTCTTCCCGTCATCATTGCGCCTCCAAGGCATTTATCCCGGAGACTTCTTGGCCTTCACCCTCAGTTTCTGGTTGGTCGACTTCCTCCCTCCCGTCGTCATCGAGTAAGTCATCCCCCGAGTCTGCACTTCGACTCTTCTTCTGATTGTTCGGGTTCTCCCCATACTCCTGGTTCTCCCCCTATTACTTTCACCATGTCTAGTTCAGGGCCTACTGCCAGTAGCAACCCCAATTCTAATGCTGGGTCCATTTCCAGTGGAACCACTACGAGACCTACCTCGACTGCCCCATTGCTCCCTTATATGGCCGGCCTCAGTGTCCCCGACTTCAATTAGCTGATTAATGATCCTATCCGCCACGATTTCAGTTGGCCTGCTATGCCAACCAAGCTCCCCTCTGACATTCCCAAGTTTGAAGGCCTTGCTAGTGAAGATCCCTCCAACCATATCTGATCTTTTCACATGTGGTTTTCCTCCAATTCCACCACCGATGACTCCATCCGTCTTCGATTGTTCCAACGCACGCTTACCAGCGAAGCTTCCAAATGGTATGTCGATTAAGCCACCTCTTCCCATACCACATTTGCAACCATTTCCCAAGCCTTTTTATCTTATTTCCAGCTCCCTCTCCGATACGACACTGGTACTGAACTCTTGACTTCTTTTCATCAATCCTCTTCGACCCGCCTTTGCACTCATGTCCAGGAATGGCGAAGAAGACGAAGCCTATGTCGCGCTCCCCCCTTTGAAGATCGGGTTTATATGGACTGGTTCCTTCGCTCTCTCTTACCTCCCATCGGCAAAGATGTCGCATCCCATTTTTCCCAAACTGAAGAAGCCACCCTTAAAATAGCCTTGAAATATGACCTTATTTATGCTCAATCTGGTTATGTTTATACCATCCCTAATGCCTCGGGGGCATCTCATTCTACCGACGGTATCGTCGGAGCTCTGTCACATACCTCTACTCAACCTCTTATGGCCTATGGTTTCCCTCCAGGAGGGGCCAGCACCTCCAGCACCTTTCCCCCTCCAGGTAACATGTATCCAGGATATGGCATGCCTCCTCCTTTTTCCCACACTCCTGCTTACCTCAATGTTGCCCATCCTCACCCTTGTCCTTACCCACAGCTTGGTATCCCATCTCCTCCAGCATTTGGACCTCCCACTCCCTTGCCTTCTCCACCCCCGCAGCCGCACTTACTACCCCCTCCAGGGCAAGTATTTGCGCAGCAAGGCGCGACTACTCCTCTTCCTTCTCAACGATGGAGGAGAGGCAATCCATCCGCCTCTGGTAATCGTGGATCCAATCCTTCCAGTATTGACCCTAACACTGCTAACTAGCCACAGGGCTCTCAGCCCAAGCCGGACAGGCCGCTTTGCACCAATAAGCCCTGTTCATGTTGTGGTGTTTTTGGTCATTACACTCACGATTGTCTCCTATTACCATAGATGCGATATATGTGGGAGTCTCAGGCCACCATGTGGGGACAACACTCCTCCCCTCCTGTCCCTCCCAATACAGCTACTTCTCAACCCACTGTGTTTACCGATCCTTTCCCTCAACAAGGATTCGTGGCTACTCAACCACCTCATGCCCTGGTAACCACTCAAACTTCCCCTTCTAGTTCATCTGATTACCAAATTCTCATGATGGCCTCTGACCAACCTCTTACCGTCGACCTTAACCTTCAAACTCGGTCTCGTCAATAATCCACACCTCCCGTTCCGTCTGTCTCCGAGTCCCCATCTTCAGGTCCTACAGAGCCTCTATCGACACCCAATGGTCCCTTGCAAATCCCTCCGCCCAAAGCTGAGGTTCACACCAAACTTCTTAAGGGCCCATTACATCGAAATGCTTCCTCTAGTCGGACGGCCCATTCATATAGCATAGTAGATGATCTGGCTCAATCTACCACTGCCATTTCAACATTGGAACTCCTCCAGTCATGTCCTTCTCAAAAAAAGGCTCTACTATCTGCCGTGGGTGCTGTAGATCTTGTTGATAACCAATTAATCATTTTCGATGCTCGTCAGTCAGACCATCCCCCTCTTCCTGCCTCTGTTTCTTTCCAAATCCCAGTCAAAATCCAAAATGCCAATGTCGCTCGGTGTATTATTGATGAGGGGGCATCTACCTGCGTGATGTCCGCTTTGGTTTGGAAACAACTCGGATCTCCTGAGCTGGCCCCTTCCACAATCACTCTTTCGCGCATGTGTTATAGCATCATTTTTCACCCTCATGTGATTCATGATTGTCTTTATGGCTTTGGGCACCCATTCCTACAGCCTTGAACAAAATTCACTAAAAAA
The DNA here is from genome assembly GCA_034641835.2 of Pinus albicaulis. Lineage (NCBI taxonomy): Eukaryota > Viridiplantae > Streptophyta > Pinopsida > Pinales > Pinaceae > Pinus > Pinus albicaulis. The sequence continues at coordinate 103,574,215 of CM076570.1, read as the reverse complement.
TAGTGTTAAAATTCCCATACACGAGTATGCCTAGACTTTACTGCATGTATACGCGAGTCCACATGTACTTTTCCGCGTATGCCATTAAAACCATTAAAAATATATATAAATTCCCTATTTTCGGACTGGGTTGATGGTTACTCCAGTAGTTCAACCACCCCAATACGTGGCCAACTATTTCCAACTGACTGAAACTACTTTGAGGGAGTATAAAAGCCCCTCATGTGCATGGCCTAAGGGAGAGAAATTTTATAGACATTATACTCTGTTGGAATCCCAGTTCAAGTCTGATTCCCCGTGCCTCCTGCACTTTCCCAGATTTATACAAGAAACCCTTGTTTCCTGGAGATGTTCATCCATTTATATGCCATCTCGAGTGCACAAGTCTTGAAAGTATCTTAGCGAGGCAAGGGTGGGACGGATCCAGACGACTGTCTGTTCGAAGATCGTGGAAGGATTCAGGTGATCTCTCCACTCTTTACTTCTGTACATGTTGTTTGTAATAATGAAGAACCATCTTGTTCCTGAACTTCTGTGTTAGTATCTATTTGTATATGTGAAAATATTATCATTTAAGCATTTATTATGGTTTATATAATGTTTCACATGGATTGCACTAACGGTTTAGGAGAAGTATATGTTGTACAACTAGGTTTCCGTGCACGTTCTTTCTTGTTTTCCAGGTTGAAGGAGGAAGGAGAGTTGCTGTGGGTTTGGACCCCGCGGGATCTACATCGAACGTAGGACTTCGGGTGAGTTCTGCTATCGTTGTTAACTAGTTTTTTGCATTCAAGTATGGTTGTGTGTGAGTCCTTCTGAATAGCATGCCTTGCTCTGTGGAGGTTTAGACCCAACAAACCTCTAGCGTGGTTTTCCCCGAAACAGAACTGGTGACTCCACTGGGGATCACATTCTTGTGATTCCCCTATTGGGTGGTTTCAACTGTTTGATAGGTTTCCAACAGTTTTAACTTTTATTTCCATTCCAGTTAACTCTTTCTCAGTCAGACTGAAGTCCTGGTTTCTTATCCAGGCTTGATCTTTTTTAATTTTCATTATTTACCTTTGCATACGCAGCTTAGTCTGTACACAAACACGTATACGTGTAGTTTTTGTTAAAGGGAGTCGCGTATACTCGGGTTTCCTTTAGCACAGTCGCGTATGCACGCTTGTTTCTAAAATGTCCAGTCACATATACCTAGGTCAATTTTGAAATTTTAGGTTTTTTGGCTTTTTGGCCTTGTCTGCCTGTGGAGGCCTGTTCCTACAGTGTCTTTGTATCCTCTGGATTGTGTAGAAAGTGGTCCTTGTTTTTTTCTCTCTCTAGTTTGGTTGAAAACTAGCTTTTTTGGCAAATCTTGTTTCTTGTGTTGGCATTTATGGTTTGAGTACCAAGATCTCTTCCTGGGGATTCTTGGCTATTCTGCTTCATCAGAACAGAGAGATTTTTCTCATTTACTCTTTCCTACCATTGTGTCTTGCTTTGCATTTCGATTTTTGCCCATTTCTTGGTTGGTTTTCTTGAGTTCAGTTGACTAGCTCTTGTTGCAATTTTTGAAGAGTCTTTCTAGGTTCTTTGAAGTTTTTGTTTGCTACAAGGGTGTACTATTCTTCTAGGCTGAGTGTTTGAGTTTCTTGTCTTCTTTTGCTCATATAAATCTTGCTACTAGCTAGCCCTCTAAGTTTTATAGCATTTTTGAGGTTTTTGCTTGAAATTCAGAGTTGTTTGGCTTGGAATTTGATAGTTTTTCTTGGTCTTTTCAAGCTCTTCCTTTTTATAAAACTCAAAAGCTCAAAAAACATTTTGTTTTGTCATTTGCTTTTGTTTTTCATTTTTGTTTTCATTTTGTTATATCTATTGAAGCTTTGTTGAGGTTTCTTACTTTTGGTTTTCAACTTGATTTTGGAAATGAATTGTCATTGGTTTCTTCCTCTTGTTTCAAGCATTTTTGTTGTCTCTATATTAAGAGTTTCTGATTTAGGGAACTAGCTTTCTGGACAACCAAAAAGAGATAAAACTGAAGGATCTTTGGGAAATTTCTCTCTTCTTTAGTAGATTTTTGCATCTTAGAATTTGCACGCTCTTAGTGATTTGCATCAGGTGCACTTAAGCATTTAGTCATTTTCATAGTTTTTGTGAGTGTGGAGTTTGTTATTTGAAAAGAAAAATAAAATTTGTTTTTTTCTCGTAGAACCCGTATAGAAGTTGCTTTTCATTGAAAGACAATAACTGCATTTGCATGTAGTTTGGTTTTTATTAATTTCTTTTCTGCGTCAAAACACCACAAGTTTCATTTGTGTATCCCTTTGACTTAACATAATGGCCAATTAAAATAAGTGATATAATTTAAAAGCAACTAGCAAGTTTTTTAAGTGTCATACACCAACTAGCTAGGTTGCAGGGCCTTGGATTAGGTGAGTGGAGATTTAACTCTCCAAGGCCGCTCAAACGAAACATAGAAGTTGATTAATTGATCGAAATCCAACTCTGTTAGGTGGACCGGGAAAGCTCTCCTCCAGAGAGTCAACCGGGAGGGGAAGTGAAGGCTGAGAAGAGAGATACCCCCTCTCTGATTTGCTGACTCTGACGTCAAGACCATTCCACCCAGCTTCTGACACAAATTCGTGCCCATAGTTGCCACTCCTAGGTTCCACATAGGTGACTGCGGGGGGGAATACCCGTGGTACCTGAGGCAAACGTCGCATCACTTTCAGCAGTACTTCTGGGGGGTGCCCTTGCAAAGCTTGGGTACTTGTGCCAGAAAATGCTGTCATTAGGAGGTCAGCGTAACTGTTTCTGTTACCTTTGCTAGTAGGCCTGGGCCATAATTATCCCAGACTACTTTTGGGAGGTCCTATATTTCTCTTTCTTGTATTTTGGTGTCCGGTCCTAATCACCCAGAGCGGAAATACCTGAAGGTTGTTTGCTTGCTTATATCTCAGGGATTTCTTTTTGTAGTGAGTGCTCTTTGCTCCTAGCTTGCCTAGCTTTATATTTTTTGAGTCTAATTAAAAAAATTTAAAGTGGCTGATCAAGCGCCTCGTCGATCGAGGAGAATCCGGGGGTTATCTCCCGAGAGTTCAGAGCCTTCTTTAAGAAGGCGTAGGAGTGATTTAGCAGGTGGGTACCACCCTGTGACGTCTGACGCAGTGGAGAGAGATCCTCCACAAGGGTCTGAAGGTTTCGTAGCTGATTCTGGTGTTGGTTCCGAGAGGAGCGTTCCGCTCACCTCGCGAGTTTTATTTCCGCAGGAAGAAGAAGTTCAAATAGAGGAAGTACCTGAACCATCAGTGTCACTTCCATCTCCTCTTCCTCCTGATTATCCATTCGTTGTTGAATACATCGGACTTGAGTCAGAGAGACCGGAAGATCCTCCGTATTATACATACCTTTCGATGGCCACGACTGGGAACGCAACTTCTGCTGTGAGTGCTGCAGGCATTCAGACTCCTGCTTCTGTTGAAGGAGGGGGCACTATTGCTATATCTTCGATTGCTTCTAGTACTGCTATGTTTGGCTCTGGTTTCACCCAAGCACATGCTTCTCAATCTGGTCCCTTCTGTTTTGGAATGCCCACTAGTGGGATTGCTTCATTTTCCTTTTTCGCTGTTGCAGCTGGATCTACACCCATCTCTTCCATGGCTAGTGGATCAGCTTCTTTTCAAGGGTTCCCCTTCGGAACTGGACATATTCCTAGTTCAAATCCTTCTTTAGGGTCCTTTCCGTTTACTTCTCAGACTCAGAGTTTCAACCCTTGGTCTGGAGGTCAGAATTCGACTACTTTTACAGGTTGGAACCCTGTATTCACTACAGCGGGGGCAGGGAATTAGTTTTACGCTGGTCACCAAGGGAATGCTTCTTTCCCTTCGTCGAGTGCTTATCAGACTTTTTCTCCTCTGTCTAATGCCTGGAACCCCTATCAGGGGCTTTCCTCTTCATTTCATACTTCAGGGGGGGGAACTGGTCTGGGCTTTGGTAACTCTGCGTTGGGAGGAGGTTCTTCTCCTTTTTCTACGAGTTCTTTCTGGCAACCTAGTGCCTCATCAAATCCAGGGTATTCTTTTCAGAATGTTGTGAATTCATCCTATCAAGGATGGAATCCTCAGGCTCCACCTCGTTTACCTTTTCTAGCAACGTTAAACTTGCCAGATCTGTCGAAATTGACTAATGATCCGATCCGTTATAGTTCAGGGTGGCCGGCTGACCACATCACTACCTTCCATTTATGGTGTTCTTCGAACTCCCTGATCGATGATTCGATTAGGTTGAGATTGTTTCAACGCACCCTAACTGGAAACGCTGCCAAATGGTATATTGAGCTAACTGGGGGCAGTTTTGCTACATTTGGAGAACTGGCTGTTACATTTCTAAACCATTTCCAGTTGCCTGTCCGATATGATGCCGGGACTGAACTCCTAGCTAATTTTAAACAGGATGACGCAACCCACATTTCTGACCATATTCAGGAATGGCGGAGAAGGAAGAGGCTTATTAAAGCTCATATTCCAGGAGAATTCCTTTTGGAATGGTTTTTGAAATCTCTGCAGTCAGACATTTCTAAAGATGTATCCCTGTCTGGGGTATTTTGTGAGGAACAGGCCATTTTTAGGGCCCAGCAGCTTGAATTGATATATTCTCAGTCTGGGGTCCTTCATAAATATTTGCCCAATGCTCCTCGCTCCAAATTAGATTTATCCAAAACTAAGCCTGGTCCTCATGGTGATGGACTTATTGGGTCGATCAATAGTGGTGCAGCCAGCCTGCTTACTCAATTGCAGTAGTTGTCTATACAATCTGCTCCTTCTGGTCAGGCTGTGCCTAGAGAGTCATCGCATTCCCAATATTTGTCTGTAAATGCTGTCCAAACTTCTAATCCCAAAGGAAATCAACAATCCAAAGGGAAGAAGAAGGGACGGAATAATAAGAAAAAGGGCAAGAATGGGAAGGGTAATGCGAATAAAACCAACGAGCATGTTGGTGAGGGTCCAAAGGATAAAAAGAAAGTGAAGTTTCCATGCAAGTTGTGTGTTGGAGACCATCTCACACACCTTTGCTCTAAAATTCAGGATGCGCAGCGCTTGTTAGCTCAGCAGGGTTCTTCTAGTTCCCAGGCTGTGTTGACAAACCCTTTTCCCCAAGGGCAACAACTAGTTGTTGGCGCGAATCAAAATCCTGGGGCTTCCTCTGGGGGCACCCAGGAAGGGGAAATTCCATCAAACATATTCATGATGAGTGCTCAGGTGGATGTCGCTACGAGATCCCGTGATTATGGCGGAGAAGAGTCTTCGAAAGCTAAGGATGCTCCTGATGCTACTGAGCCGCTTCACATTACAAGGCCTACTGTTGAGCCTATACCTCGGATGCCCAAAGCATCTACCAAGCGGTCGACGATTAATCCAAACACTAGGGCTGCCCAGAACTACTCTATTGTGGAAGATATGGTACAGAGTCCTTGTGCCATGTCGGCTTTAGAGGTGCTCCAGTCTTGTCCGGCTCAGCGCAGTGCTTTGCTCATTGCCATTGGGGCTATTGATCCGAAAAATTCTCTTCTGATTACATTTGATATGACTAATTTTAAGAAGAGACTCCCCCATCATATGGCTTTTCATATTAAATCATCATACCGGAAGTGCAATATCTTTCGGACGGTTGTTGATGAGGGTGCTTCCACATGCATGATGTCTCTCACATGTTGGAAGACGATTGGATCTCCCAAAGCTATTCCATCTACCACTCTTCTGACTGCGTTTGATGGTCATTCTCACAGACCGCATGGTATTGTCCCAGCTTTGCCTATCTGTGTTGGGGGAAAAACTGTGAATATAGAGGTTGAGGTAGTTGATGCAAGCTTGGACTACAACCTTCTGTTGGGGAGAAACTAGATTTATGAGATGGATGCCATTGCATCCTCATTATTTCAGATTATTTGTTTCCCTCACGAAGGGAGGATTGTTACAGTGGACCAACTGGACTATCCTCCTGTAGACCCGAATGCGTCTACTGACTCATCTGTTCCAAAGTTGGATAATACTAAGGCACCTGTTGAGAATTTAGGGGTTGGAATGTATTCTTCCTTGATGGGTACTTTCGATATTCCTCCTCCTACGGTTCATATTAATGCGATTTCATCCTCCAAGGCTCCTCTTCAAAGAGAGTTCTTCAGAACTCATTATTTTTCGGACCCTTGGACCTTACCTTCCCCTACTGCCACATTAGCGGAAGGTCAAGTGGGTGGAATGGCATTTCCAATGTCTGCAGCTGAGATTGCTTATCAGTCTATTGTTGACTCTGCAGAATCCATCCCAGCTCCTCTTTCACCGGAAGAGTTGGATGGAGATGTGGCTCCGGCTTGGACACTTAGTTCTTCTTCTGCCCAGGATTGCCTTGATACCACTCTTCCATATGAAGAGGCCATCCTGGAAGCTATGACTGGTATAGATAGACCGTGGGATGACTTGCATCATCGGTCTTACTTTTTACCTGATTTGAGCGAAGTTGAAACGAGTTTTCCAAGTCCTCCATCTCCTGGTCCTGTTCGCCCAGTCCTGAACCCTTTAGCACCAACACAGGTTTATGCTGAAGGGAACATGGCTGTGATTTCTCCTACTATCCCGGTGAACATTTCCAGGGATCCCAATATTATTGAGAATGTCTTCATCGGAGCTGAATGTTCCCGTGAAGAGATTCAAATTTACACCGAGCTCTTTAAGAGTATAGGGATGTATTCGCTTGGTCTTATGATGAAATGTCTGGTATAGATCCATTTATTGTCCGGCATGAGATCAAGACTTACGAAAACGCTAAGCCTGTGAGGCAAAAACTTCGTCCGGTCAATCCTAGGAAGGCGACTATCAAGGCGAGGTGGAGAAGCTTTACTTAAAAGGCGGGATTCATTTTTCCACACAATTCCTTTAGTGGCGAATGGGTTTCAAACCTACATTCCCAGTAGATTAAAACAAGGAACTAATTAGGTTTGCATTGATTTCGAACCTCAATAAAAATAAAGCATGTCCTAAAGATAATTACCCCACACCATTTATCGATCAGATCATTGATGAGTGTGTCGGTAATGAGATTTTCTCCTTCATGGACGGTTTCTCCGGATATAATCGGATTACTATCCGTCCTGAAGATCAGCATAAGACTTCCTTTATTTGTCCCTGGGGTACATTTGCATACAAGAAGATGCCTTTTGGTCTTAAAAATGCTGGGGCTACCTTTCAGCGGGCCATGTCATATGCCTTCCACGACATCAAAAATATTATCGAGGCGTATTTGGATGATTTAGCTGCTCATTCTCGAAAGAGGATGGATCATCCTGCTCACCTCCGTCAAATATTTGAACGATGTCGTTTCTATAAGATTAGGTTGAATCCAAACAAGTGCGTTTTCGCGGTTACATCCGGTCGGTTATTGGGATTCATTGTGTCTAGGGAAGGGATTAGGGTAGATCCCTTCAAGGTTGAGGCAATACTTCGGTTGCCTCCCCCGTCTTCTATTCATCAACTTCAAAGTCTACAAGGAAAGTCTAATTTTCTTCGAAGATTTATCGTAAATTATGGGGATCCTTGGTATGGAGATATCATTGTGTATATTCAGACTGCGAAGTTTCCCTCTACTTTTTTGAAAGATGAGCGTCGTAAGTTGCGTCACTTGGCTAAGAGTTACTTGATTATTGGTGATGCTTTATACCGTCGAGGGGTTGATTCAATCCTGAGAAGTTTCTTAACTCTCGAAGAAGCTGAGGCTGTGCTCAATGATTGCCACAGTGGAGCTTGTGGTGGTCATTTATCTAGGCTTGCTACAGCCCAAAAGATCTTGCGTGCTGGGTACTTTTGGCCTTCGATTTTCAAAGACTGTATGGAGTCGGTCAAAAAGTGTCATCCGTGTCAAGTTTATACTCGAAAAATGCGCGCTCATCTAGCTCTGCTTTTTCCAGTCATTACTGTCGGTCCCTTTACAAAGTGGGGTATTGATTATACTACTTGTAACCCGCCTTCGGCTAAAGGTCACAAGTACATTATTGTAGTAGTAGACTACTTTACGAAGTGGGTCGAAGCTATGCCTACTTTTGGGAATGATGGTGAGAATGCAGCTCTTTTTCTTTTCAATCAGGTTATTGCTCATTTTGGTATTCCTAAAGAGATTTTCATTGATCATGGCAGTCATTTTCAGAATAGCATGATGGCTGAGCTGGCTCTAAAATTAGGTTTCCGACAGGAGCATTCATCTCCGTATTATCCTCAAGCCAATGGGAAAGTGGAAGCCGTGAATAAGTCCTTGAAGATAATTCTTCAAAGGACAATTGATAAAGCTAGATCCAACTGGCATATTATGCTATATCCTGCACTTTGGGCATACAGGATGTCAGTGAAAACTGCAACTGGCTTTACCCTGTTTGAGCTAGTTGACGGGATGGAATCCGTATTTCCCATTGAATGTGAGATTCCTTCTCTTAAATTAGCTGTTGAACTTCTTCCTGACACTTCTAGTCTTGAAGAACGTCTCCTTCATCTAGAACATATCGATGAGCAGCATCGAGATGCCGCCATGATGAATGAAGCGCATAAAAACCGAGTTAAAGTTCAGTACGATAAGGCAGTCAAGCCTAGGGTTTTTTCGGAAGGTAACCTTGTTTTGGTCTATGCCCAAGAAAAAGATGCCCTGGGGGCAGGAAAGTTTAAGTCTATGTGGTATGGCCCCTTTATCGTTAAAAAAGTCCCTAGGAAAGGAGCGTATACCTTGGTTGACTTTGAAGGGAATGAGTTGCCGGAGCCCAGGAATGGGCTCTATTTGAAAAATTATTATGCCTAGGCTTCAGCCTGGCATTTTGCTTTTGTATATAGTAGTTTTGCTTTGTACATATCTGGTTGTTTTTCGATTTTTGATGGGATGGTGATGTTTTTGATCTGCTTTGGCAAGTTGTGTCGGATGTCATGAGTCATTTTGGTTTCGCCGATGGTGCTAGTAGACACACCCGGAACTTAGCTTCCGCTGCTTGGGTGCTTCATTATCCATCCGGTCAGCTGCTAGTATCAAGAGGAGTCTGCATTGGTCCTGCTTCCAATAATATAGCAGAATATACTGCAATTATTTATCTACTCTCGGAGGTAATATCTTTGGGTGTTGATTCGTTGGTAGTTTTTTTGGACTCTCAGCTGGTGGTGTCGTAGTTGAAAAATACTTATTGGGTTCGAGATCCATTTTTACTCCGATTGTTCTTGAGGGTACGTTTGTTACAAAGATCATTTCAATTTTTAACTTTCATTCATATTCCTCGAGCTGAAAATTGGTTGGCAGAATCATTAGCTAATCAAGCAATTGATTGGCACATTAATCATTCCATACAATAAAATTTACTCATCAAAAACATCATACATTTTCATACATTTGCTACATCACATCAAACATCACTGTATATATATAATAAGAGTGTTCAAAACTATACAAAAATTTGGATCCATATGTCATACAAAAACTTGGGCTTATGCCCGATCATGTTCAGTCTCAAAAAATATACAGTCATCTGATACATTATATCTATCTATTACTGAGGTCCCTGCCCAGAAGTTGTGTTCCTATAGAACACAATCGCGGTGGCAACTCGGCGGAATAACCGTACCCAGTCGTGAGGTACTCCTACCACTCATCTCTGGATGGCTTCAGGCAGATCTTCCACTGCAGCCATAGGTACTTGGCGGGTTAACCCCTCCAAGTTCCTCTGTACAGCCTGGAGGGTTCTGTCTAAATCTACTTTATCCACTTCGCCCCTGCGACGCTTATGTCTCAGGTAACTCTCAGGTCGCACTGGTCCAATATCTGTTTCATGATCATTTTAAAATTGTAAGTCATTTGAATCCAATCAAAAACATGTTTGCTTTTCACATTTTTTTCATACATATTGAAAAAATCCAAAAAAATTATATAAGTCAAAAATTGTAAACTTACTGACTGTGCCCCATGCTGCGTTTGGTGGAAGGACAAGATCTAGATTGCCACGAAAGTCCATCCCGGCATAGGGATAGTCGTCCACCGCGATGATTTGTTCTCTCCACCATTGGAAGAACTCATCATCCCAAGTGGTCCGGGGAACTTCGCTTCCCCCCAATCTCTTCATCATGTCATCCCAGTGGGAAATTCTTGGGTCTCTCGGGCTGCTGATGGTAGATATCACTCTGTGTCTTAGTACTGGAATCTTCTCGAAGAATAATTTCATCAAAATTGTACCATATCCAAAGTGTTTTGTCTTTTCTTGGCAGATAGAGGTCAATTGTTGCTTCATGTTTATCAGTAGGGCTATGCACCAATCATATACATGAGTTAAGCATTCCACTGCTATGCTCATTTGCGTCCTGGACGCCTGGTGTAGGGAGGCAGATCCTGCCACCCTGCCAATGGTGAAAAGGAGGATTTTCATGTGCAAATCCCTTAAATCTTTGATTGCAATTTGAGTTCTGACTTTCTTGGAACCCTGCACGCAATACACGTGGACGTAATCTTCCACGGTGAGCCCTCCCAAAGGCTTACCATGCAAGTCTACTAGCTCCCCCCTCCAGGAGAGTCCAGTGATAAAATATATGTCTTCCACTTCAATGCGTACATGCATCTGATCTATCATAAAGAAGTCCTCTTCCGGTTCCCAATAGTTCACAAGAATTTCGGGCAACCGGACATTACTCTTCATATTTGGCATTTTGAAAAACTTGAGTAATCCACAATTCCGAAGAATATTCAGTGATGCTTGGTTCTGCATGACTTCATTGTCTATTGCACTGTGTTCGCGCTCTCTCCATGATATGGTCATCCTGTAAAATTTCAATAATCCATTCATTAGCTACGCATTTTTCATATTGGGCTACGCATACGCGACTTTATTTGTGCATAGTCGCGTGTATACGCGACTTGGTCATTACCAACACGCGTATGCGCAAACCCGTGATTTTTAGCAAGAGATTCTACGGTGAAAATTCCTAAATTTTAATTTATGAATGGACAAAATGAATATCAAGGATGAATTAAGAGCTAAACTGAGAAATTCGGTGGATTTTGACGGTCGGTTGCTCCTGTTTTGACGAAAGAAGCTTTTTTCTCCAGAGCACTTTTTTCCAAATCAGCAATGTAATAATGAACCAAATATGAGGTAATTTGTCTATTTATGCCCAAAAAGTTGAAAATTTTCGCAAAAATTTGTTATGCTTATTTTTTCAATCTATCCTAAGCTGCATAACCCGGATGCTTGGAAGTGCCTAGTTTGGTATTTTTTCAGGTACATTTTGATGAATTCGAAATTTTTTCTGGTTTTTGATCCATGACTGCTGGCCCGTCATGGCAGGTATATGATCTTCACTGGAATATAGGTTAGGGAATTCACTTTCCATTGAATTTTTCATACTAACCTCCATTCAGATCACTTGCCATAGGGTCGATCCCATCAGGTCATGACTATTACACCCATTTCACTCGCCGATTATTTAATCATGACTTGGTGGTAGAGCCTTCCTTTACATGGGCTTCCTAGTTAGTTCCTCGCTATCACTTGTTTCCCATGCTGCGTTTTATGTAGGCTCGGGAGTCCTCTTTAGTCTCGCCATGACTTATGTGTTGAAGCTTCATTCTTCTTCTTCCTCACTATCATTTTTCTAGCTATTACCCTAGAGGCTCCCTGGTGTCGTTAAGTTGTATTACTGCATTGCATATTGGCTACTTTTTTATCCTGGCCTTTAGCCGGCTTCATTTGGACTCGATGTTTAAGCCAACTTTTGACCTTGACTTTCTGTACAAGTTAACCATTGCATGCACTTAGCTATCATGACTTGACACCTTTGTACCCATGGATGGAACGTTCCTCTGAGTATCACTGACCAGTTTTCGCCACCTTGCATTGAGCATAGGATTGTTCCAATCCCAGGAACTAGTGCATCTGCTTTCTTGATACTCGCTCTATCCATTGTACCATAGCATTCTTTTATTCTTTTTCAGGCTTATTATATGAAAAAGACAAAAAAATCAAATATAACAAAAAGAGCGGGAACGGGATGTAACTTCGTTGTTTGATGGCAGTACAGAGTCAGTTTTTCGCCCTTGAACAAAGCACATATACTTATATATATTTCCTACATTTGGGATGGTTTTAGTTTTGACCTAGGTTCAGCCTTTACCTTGTTTCACTTGTCAGTCCTCCCCCGGTTGGTTATATCTTCCAATCATATGGAGAGTTTGTTCTGCCTCCTGCATAACAGACTTATACAGTGTCACTTTTTACTGCCATGGTCATCACGAGTCGTGCTTTTGTTCAAGGGAAGTCTAACCAGAGTCGGCCATTCTGTGGTGTCTCTTGACTCATTATTCAGTCGGCCTTCCCGGTCTTGTCAATATCTTGTTCTATCACATCAGATGTTTTGGTCTTCTGCTCGTGCTGGTTTGAGAAGGTCCCCATTGACTTCTTTCTGGCGGGTTTGTCTCTTATCGACTACGACACATTGCTCTGAGAGCAAACCTAGAGCCGCACCCTGGCCCTATTTCCATCATTGATAGGTGACCTTGTGCTCAACATTTGATCATCATTATGGGTCTTTGACTGAGTGGTTTCCCCCGTGTTCGACGTCAGCACACATTATCACACTTGGGATTCGTGCAGTACCTTGATTTCCATTTGACCCTATCGGTGGATTTCTCGCCTCTGTGTCAGCTTTCATTATTGGTTGGTTCAGAGGGTTTCTTCCGTGCGCTAGCTTCATCTTGTGCATGTCGTAAACGTACTTCGGTTTTGGTTCCATCACTCTACTTCGTCCGATTCCTTCCAAATCTTGGCCTGCGGGTTACACTCGCGCTGGACTGATGTGGGATGCCTTAATGCCTTCCTTCCAGCAGATCTTTTCCCATCGACTCCGACTCATTGCTCTGGGAATAAGGTCTAGAGTATTTTTGTCAGTACCTTAGGGTTTGCAATCATCAGTGGCAGACTCTTCGCTATCGACAGTGGGGATTCATCATTGCCTCCTGATTGGTAGATTCTTTCAAGTGTTCGACTTCAACTCATTTATTCGCACTTGTTAGATTGTACTGGGGCACCTTGACACTCATTTTCATTATTGGTGGGTTGTCTTGCATTGGTTAACGGTATACATCATTGACCAGTAATCCAACGATTTCTCACATGGTCGACTTCAGCTCATTTATTCCCATTGTGTAGAATTGTGCCATAGTGATCGGTGAAGACCTCGGGTTGCATCAGCATTTCTCGGTTCACTTTTGACAGTCCATTCAGTTTCTGCCAGTGATGTCGTTCACCCTTAGATGTTGCAGTGTCAGTACAACAGCATCCTATATGTTGGCTCCCGAGTTGCGTGATTGTACCATGTGTTCCACCCCTTATGATTTGGTACTTGGAGATTCAGTTACTTATATGATCAGACATCTAGTTTCAGCATCATTGATCAGCTTTCTATATGTGATACTTGGACATTGATTCAGACTTGTACTTCCGGGCCATGCTCAGATGATTCATTGTGTACTTTCAGTTCAGCTATACTTGTATACATTTTGGATCTATTATGTACTTTCCATATGATGTATTTTTGACTGAGCATGGGTATGCCCGCCTCAGCATGAGTTGACTCTCTGCTTTCTTTCATTGGTTTTTGGCAGGCTGAAATCTGGTGAAGTCCTCTCTTGTCCTTGCGAAGTTCTTTCTATGTGCATAATACATTTTGGCCATCATGTACCCCTTCTAACCTCATATATTAGGGGGCATCTGTTATAGCATCATTTTTCACCTTCATATGATTCATGATTGCTTTTATGGCTTTGGGCACCCATTCCTACAGACTTGAACAAATTCACTAAAAAACAGTGTTAAAATTCCCATACGCGGGTATGCCCAGACTTTTCCGCGTGTATACGCGAGTCCACATGTACTTTTCCGCGTATGCCATTAAAATCATTAAAAAATATATAAAAATTCCCTATTTTCGGGCTAGGTTGATGGTTACTCTAGTAGTTCAACCACCCCAGCACGTGGCCAACTGTTTCCAACTGATTGAAACTACTTTGAGGGAGTATAAAAGCCCCTCATGTGTATGGCCTAAGGGAGAGAGAAATTTTATAGACATTATACTCTGTTGAAATCCCAATTCAAGTCTAATTCCCCGTGCCTCCTGCACTTTCCCAGATTTATATTAGGAAACCCTTGTTTCCTGGAGATGTTCATCCATTTATATGCCACCTCGAGTGCACAAGTCTTGGAAGAATCTTAGTGAGGCAAGGGTGGGACGAATCCGGACGACGGTCTGCTCGAAGATCGTGGAAGGATTCAGGTGATCTCTCCACTTTTACTACTGTACATGTTGTTCATAACAATGAAGAACCATCTTGTTCCTGAACTCGTATGTTAATGTTTATCTATATGTGTGAAAAGATTATCATTTAAGCATTTATTATGGTTTATATAATGTTTCACATAGATTGCACTAACGTTTAGGAGAAATATATGCTGTACAACTAGGTTTCCGTGCACGTTCTTTCTTGTTTTCTAGGTTGAAGGCGGAAGGAGAGTTGCTGGGGGTTTAGACCCCACGAGATCTACATCGAATGTAGGACTACGAGTGAGTTATGCTATCGTTGTTAACTAGTTTAAATGCATTCAAGTATGGTTGTGTGTGAGTCCTTCTGAATAGCATGCCCTACTCTGTGGAGGTTTAGACCCAACAACCTCTAGGGTGATTTTCCCTGAAACAGGAAGCAGTAGAATTGCCTATTAATGGGCAGTATCTAAAACATTATTTCCAGCACTAAAGATAACAGGTTCATCATTTGTACATATTCGGTGTTCCTCATTGTATATTTTTCATCAAGCATCATTTGAGTCCATGCCCGAAGTGAAGGCACTGATCTGCAGGTTCTTAGTGTTTTGTGACAAAAAACACTATCCCCGGGTGGAGCCAGATGTTGTGTATCATTTGCAATATTCTTTTATTTTCGACTCTGAAAATACAAAAATAGAAAATTTTTAAAAATATGTTAAAGTATTATAATCTTTATACTTTGGCATAAAAATATTTCTTTTCACTGCATTAAAATTAGAAGTTTAGATACTTTGAACCTTATGAAGTGGGTCTCTGAATTAAAGTTTAAAGGTCGATGATTATATTAAGTGGGATGTGATAAAAGCTCATACTCTGATCGAAGGACTCAACCTGCAGGCACAACTAGCGCACTATTTAAAAAGAAGGGTGCCTCCGCAGTTGACCGGGTTGACTGCGGGAGAAACACAGATGTGCGGTGGAGATTGAATGCAGGGGCATAAGCCAAAATATTTCTCCGTACCCCGAGATCCCTCACAGTGACGTAAGATGCTGAGTTGTTCACAGCTGGCCTCCACGTCAGGTGAACTCAATGGTTCATTGGCGCATCATGTTAGCATTTAATTTAAAAGGTCGTGCCACCTATTTAAACAAAATTTACATTTTCTCGAATTCATTTCGGATTAAGTTAATATTTGAGATTGATTTGTGTTGTGTCATGTTCAGTTTTCTGTCACCCTATTAAAATTTAGCCATCTTGCAAGTCGTTGGTTGTCTTAGTTATAAATTATGGCCAAGAATTCATCTCTGTCTGGTTCTACTATTCATATCCCTATCATGGATACCGAGAGGGATATCCAAGACACTAATTGTTCCCTGGTCCATCTTCCATTTTACCAACAAGTCCTCTTGAAAGACAAAGTTTGTCCAGTGTATGCTGCCATGGCCAAGTCTGGTTTTTTGTCTGCATGTATCCCTAAAACTCATCTTTTTCCTGAATTGATATCCTGGATGGTTTCTATTATGTATCCTGGAAGATTTTTTGTGATGAATTTTCAGGGAGAGAATATTTTGCAAGTGTCTTCCCAGTTAATCTACCAAACCCTATGTTACCCTGAGTCAGTGTCATGTGTTCAATTTTTTGATGAATATTTGGTAGCATATTATGATAATCTTGTAGGTGAAGAATTCAATCAGCTTGTACATTTTCCTAAAGCCAAATAAACAACAATTTCAGCCAGACAACAAGAATTTTCCTATGGAGGTTTTTGATACTGAGATTCAACCAGTGCTAAGCAATATTGCTAAAATTCAGGGCAAAGATGATGACAGTATGGTGGATAAAATGATGTTAGGGATTTTTTCCATGATGATGAAGCCAGGAATGGTGCTGGATATTCCATCTTATTGGCAGGAAGCAGTAAATTCATAGTTGATGAGTATATCATTAACAGGTTCTTTCAGATTTCCTTCATTAATCATTTACTTGTTCTTATATCAAAATGTGGAGGAATTTATGCATCTAGGTTTGAATATCATGGACATGAATAATAAGAGGCAATCTGTAGTTTTCTGGACATATACAATAAGGAGAGAAAAAAATGAAAATGGACTATTTGATTTTGCTAGTTATTTCATGTCAAGTGCATATAAGGTTTTGAATGGGGTTTCTCCCCCCCTTTTTTTACCCAAAGTTCAAGAATTCTTGAATTTAGGAGAAAATTCTAATTTTGGGGATTGGTTTGTGTTTGAGGATTATTTAGAAATTAGGTTATATGGAGTAGGTGTTGAGCCTGACATAATTCTATTATTTGTTCCCATGAGGCTATTTTCCTTGGAGTTTATTTGACAAAGTCTAAATGTTGATCAAGTTCACTTTGTGCCAATGAAAAAGGGGAATATATTTAAACTACCCATGATTATAGGTCCTTTCATTGTTAATATGAGACAGGCATTTGAAGAAGTTACTAAAATTCTAGATGAGATGCATTTTCTGCTAGGGGAAAGCTAGGCTTATGACCCACACAGCGGAATTTCCTATAGAAGAATTCAGAATGGATATTTAGCTTTCATTCATGAAAGCAGTCTAGATTTAGAAAAGATAGCTAGCAAAGGTGTAGTGAGCTCAACAGGTTCAAATATTCAGACTCCTATCATTTCAGAAAAGTCTAATAAAATAAGTAAAGAAACAGTAATTGACATAGAAGATGTGGAGCAAGGAGATGATAAAAGGACAAAGTTTAATCAAGAACATGAATATAATCAACCTTGTTACTCTCTACAGCTGGGAGAGGAACAAAATGTTCCTGCCTCACCCAGAATACATGAGGCTTCTCATGAAAAAGTACCTCTGATCAAATAGATGTTTGCCCAAATTGCAGAAAGGAATCAAAAGATGAAAGCCAACATGGAAGCCCAAGCTGAATATCAAATTGCTCCAGATCAAACAAGGCTTTTTACTGCCATGGATCTCGAGAAAGATCAATTCATAATTTCCTTGTCACATCCTACTGACATGTCAATTGGTTCCTCTATTAATTTCAATACTGTAAATATAACTGTAGATGTGAAGAAAATCCCATTGCTGGATAAGATGAACTTACATATGTAGATAGGTCAATTGATTGTAAATGACCTGACAAAGACTAATGCAATGGCATTGAAAGAAGAGAATATGCTTGGGAAAGTCATTAACTAGTTGAAGTTAGAAAAATCCAACTCTAGGGCTTTAACCATTCAGAATGAGGAACTAAAGAAGATCATACTAAATATTGGGGTAGACCCTAATGATAGGACTGCAGTGTAGAAGCTTATACAAAGTGCTGAAGCAGAGATATCTACTTTGAAGAAGAAGCTAAAATTACCTACAGGGGAGCATTCAATGGCTGCAAAATTTGTAGAGGTAGAGAACGAGAAAGAAAAGCTGCTACAGCAGCTGATGCAAAAGGAGGAGGAAATCTCCAAAATAAAACACACTGCAATATCACTGAAAAATCATATTGATAGTGACACTTGTACTTTTTTTTTTCCTTCAGGTAACAAAGATACACAAGCACAGATTGCTCAGTTTAATACTGAATTGTATATGGCACAAAGAGACCGGAAGAAGGCTCAAGTAGATCTAGAGACTGCATCGAAGATTATTCAAACTGCAGAAAATGAAGCTAGTAAATACAAAATGAACAGTCAAAATGCCAATGCTGAGATCAAAAGCCCTAAAAAGAAATTGAAAGGGAACATATATTTAATACAGGAAAAAGATATCATTTGGAATTATATTAATTCTGAAATGAAGTCAATTTGGGACTTCTTGATGGTGGTTGCAGAAGAGAGAAGTCTTATCAGAAGATTTGAAGAACTAGTAATGGCAGATAGACAGAAGAAAATCAATAGGGTTATTTGGGCAAAAATATTCATTGACTTTATCAACTCCAAAACAAATCAAGAATTGGAGGAAAATGAGATTAAGGATAAAATCTTATATGCAGTAGATATTAATAAGATGATGGTCAAGAATGATTATAGGAAAGCCATAAAAAATATGTTGATATAAATCAAAGAAGCAATAAGTCAGTTTGATAAATCATTGGAGAAATTAACAAGGGTAGGTTTCCCTTCATGTTGGGCACTAGGAGGAGGTCTATTGTCATGGGATTCTTATGAAAAATTACTGGTATTAACAAAAAGTAAAGTTGATAATACACATGAAAAGACTCAGGTACTCAAGGGGGCAACGATGATCAACTTTCTTTAGAGACATTTTCAGCTGTTGTGGCTGGTAAAAAATCTATTTATAGAAAGACCATCTTACAACCAAATTAATGCTTTCAGGTTAGAGTATCACAATCTGATACAATCACCTAGGACAAGAGTAGAGATATGGAAGAAGTGCAGAGCCTGGATAATAGACTTGCCAAAATATCCTTCAACTTCGAAGAAAGAAAAATCAAAAGTTGATCTGGGAAATGCAACAACATCCTCAACTATTCACACTCAGCATATAGATTAGGGTGTTAATTTTTATGTTATTATAATATTTCAAAGATGATGTAAATGTAATAAGGATTTTTGAGAGTATGTAATAGATAGTTTTCAAAATCTTCAAGAGTTGAGGTAGTTAGGGTTAGTTATAGCAGTTTCAAACTTCTTTTTATTGTATTTAATGTAATAACTCAGAGGAAGGAAGGTTCCAAATTTTGGACCTTCAGACTATGATTTTTGTACTCAAAGTTTTGAAAGATTAATGAATGAGAAGAAAGTTTCTGGAATATTTTTATGTTGATATGTGTTCAAGTTTTCATTCTGTGATTTCTATCTTTGAATAAAACGAAGTAATGAGCAGCATGTCTCTTTTTACCTATGTAAGCAAGAGTTAAAACCCTTAATTGGCGCTCCTTCATTTTAATTGTTTCTTTCATATGATTCTTCTGGGGTTTAAGATGATATATTATGTGTAACAACATATCAATTTGGACTTCTTTCTTTCATTTTCTTCTGGTCATTTCATTCAACATAAGCAAAATACAACATTGTGAAATGTTCATTATATTTGATATTTGAGGGTTTAATGATAAATACTTGAGGGTCATTTAATAGAGACAAATAATTTTGTGACATAATCATATAAATGGCTTAAGCACTGATTCCTTATCACAGCTAAGGGATTGTCTCTTAAGGTACAACATAAACGATAACCCAGGTGGCCAACTAGTTTTCGATTGCAGAAAGTACCTTTATCAAGGTATTCGAGTCATTCAAGACACCTCACACACTACCCCATTTTGTCACTGATAAACTACTCTTACAAGAACTGTGGTACCAGATGACGAGCGGGTTTTTCAAAGTCCTTAGCAAGGGCAAGAAGAAACCATGGCCTACTCTCCCACTCACTATTGGTGCCTACATGGTTAAAGATTTAAAATAAGTAGAAGAAGAGGTGGAGGAAACCAAAGGTTTTCATTTCGTGACCTTCGCCCATAGATCATATGATCTTGAAAGTATCATCCCCTTGCATTGCAAATGCGCCAAATTCATTTGGAATTAGCAACACATGGAATTCCCTATCGAAGAGCAAGTCAGGAACTCGTACAACAAAGACAAGGAATCCTTGCTAGAAGAATTAGCTGATCAAGGGGGGTAAGATGATCAAAATATAGAGGAAAGGGCCGACATGCTAAAATGAAGCAACCTGATAGGAGGAGCCTCATCTTCCAAAGCCAAGAATCCAAGGACTAATATGGGCAGTAGTCTCTCTAAAGAACAATATGAAAAGGGAAACATAGAGGCCAAGGCATAAAAATAATTCGAGAAGAAGGAAAAGGAAGAGGAAATCAAAATAACCCAGGATGCCCTAGCACAACAGCAAGAAGAAGACAAGCAAAAGAAGCAAGTTGAGGAGAAACATAAAAAACAACAAAAAGAGGAATGAAAGAAAAAGCAGGCAGAAGAAGCCCGCACAAAAGTAGAGGAAGAGGAATGTAAGAAGAAGGAAGAAGAAGAATAGAAGAAAGAGTTTGAGCACAGGTTAAAGGAAGAACATGATAAAGCAGAGGCCGAGAAGAGAATAAAAGAGGAAGAAAACCAAAAATCATAGGAAGACTCTTTCAAGGAAACAGAGGGAAGCAAGACACCGCCCCAAAGACTGGGGAGAAAATAGAGCTACCTCACATTGAGATACCTCAAATAGCTCCCATGACGAGTGTGCACTTCCCTCTCTCAGACCTTGGCACCTCGGAGGAATAGGAAGATGAGATTTTAGATCTGACGCAACCAGTTCATGCACAAGATTAGACAAGAGAAAAGAAAATGTCTTGCACGGAGTCTAGCCTAGCCTCTCGTAGTTACCATAGAAAAGGATATAGTCATAGATACCAGGACTAATCTAATCATTATCACATTAGCAGGGACCGCCTTCACAGCAACCACACAGGAAAATGTCAGTAGAATGAGCAAAGAGATTATGTCTCTACAAAATAGGTTCCAGGCTTCTGAGAAGAAGGCAGCTTAGTCTGAACAAGAAAAGAAGGCGCTGGAAGAAGAAATCCAAAGGCTTCATTTCACAACCACCCAGGCCAATGAATTACCAATAACTTTTCAAAGGGATTTGGTTACTTTGGAGGCTACCATGAAGCAAGTGTATGAGGAAATGTTCATGATAAAGTAGACAGTCGCACACCTACTAAGAGCACAAGAAGAAACTAAAAGGATAACTGCGCAACTAAAGGAGGTCTCCGCCACCCTGGAAATCATGCTGGAATGGTCAGATAGATATCTACAGGCTCCTGACACCCTAGCAAGGAAGGATTGGATCTGTACTCAGAATGACAAAGTCTAGATATGAATGAAGATACAATCCAAGGATAAAATGGTAAAGGATGTGGAAAAGGTGATGTCCGCTTATGAACACCTGATCAGTGGGATCGATTCAATGGATGAAGTACATAATATCCCTTCCTTGGGAGCATTGGATATAGAGAAAACAAGGGAAGAGGTGACCCAAGACATTCAAACATTCCTACAACCCATGAGGCAAGAAGCTACTTCCCAGGACCTCCCAACCTCATAGGAAAACATTGTTCAGTTCATCATCACACGAGTCTGGATCCACAACAAACTGGCCTCCCTATCCAATAAAATCTCAGTAAAGAGGCGCACTTTGGTCCTGGACACTCTTGAATGTTTTCACAGGTTAAGAGAAGATACCCCCCAGGTCACTCCAGTAGCTGCAAACTATCAATATTGGTAGAAGTACCTCAAGGAACAACAATAGATAGACGTACTAGGCCTTTCCATCACAGAACTTCTCCCTTGACAAAGGAAATGGTACAGGTCGTAGGTCACAGCAGGGAACATGTCACAGGTCACAACGGGGAACAAGTCACAGGTCATAGTTAGGGCCAAGTCGCAAATGCCACCTAGGTCGCAGACCATGCCAACAGTTAGGAAGCTGAAAGGTCAAGGCCACCCATGGGTCAATTTTTTTCTATAAGTACTCCCTCCGAGGACATTGTAATGGACCTTTTTTCGGGACTCCAAAAGGAGAAGAGATAATTGTATCACATTGAATGTATATTTCTGAGAATGAATACAAATGAATGTTTTGATTCCACTATTGGATCGGATGAGGACTTATGTGTGCTTGCATTATGAATATTGTGTCTCATGTATTTGCTATCTTTTATAGCCGACTAGTCTACCTTTTTTGTTCATATGTCATATGTACATTTAAGCTTACTATATGTGTTGATGGTATTTAATTTTTTTTTAAGAGATGTTTAATGACTTCATTATTAATTTCGCTCCATCTTTTGAAAAACGCTTAAGGAATTGAAGGGTGTTTCGACCATAGATAACTATTTTTTTTGTGTTCAAGAAACTTTATGAGCATGACCCTAATGATGTGTTGCTAAGAACATTTCCTTTGGCTACATGCTTTGAAACTAACTTTTCTATTTATAATTTTTCGTTTACAGGAGACCTCATCAACCATTCATTTCATATCATTCGAGTAAACATGTATCCTTAAGTCTGTAGGGCACATCTTCCATCCGAGAAAAGGAATATTTAGCGGTAGCTGGACCCACACCCCGGACGGGATCCCTATCACAAACGGTCTATAGTCTGTCAAGAATTTTTACCGGGGAGATCCCCTACTGTTGGCCAGGATTTCTTCCCATCAACATAATGCTAGGTATGCTCCTATGCATCGAGATCATGTTCCAAGCTTTCCAAATCATATGCCTCAAGTAGATTGGCAAACAAAATTGACAAAATTTAGAGATGGAAAAGGTGATGATGCTACACTTCATTTAATAATATTTCATATGAATATGCTTAAGCTAAAGATTAATTTTCATGAATATTTTTTAATGAAGATGTTCATGATCACATTAGAAGAAAAAGCATGATTTTGGTATGAAATCTTGCCTCCTTGTATTTATTCTCTCAAGTATTTTCACTCAGTATTTTTTGAGAAGTATAGAGAAACCTATCCTTCTTTTCGTTTGATGGAGGATTGTTGTGATCACTTTGAGAATTTCATTCAAGAGCTAGAAAGTACTTATGGCGATGAAGAGTTTATGGACGATGAAATTTTGGATGCTTTGATTGAAAACCCTTTTCACCACCATGAGAAGATCATGGATTCTTCCATGGATGAAAACAAACTTGAGAAAAATTATTCAAAGGATGACATTGATCTTCCATATTTCAAAGTTGATGATAATTTGAAGCAGTCTTTCCAATATTTAAGTGATCAAGATATATATGAAGATGTTCTGTCCAACTAACCTTCATCTCTATCCTCTTCTAAGTTTTTAATTCGGGAATAAATATGTGTGGATCAGAATTGAGTTTTCTTGTAAAGAAACTCTAAAGAGTCATTATTTATCGATTGAGGTCAAAAATAGTGTACACCAGGTTTATTGTCTTGAATTTTATGAACATGTTCAACAACCTTCAAAGGATCAAGATGTAGAATTTTTTCAGACCCGAGACAATTCTCTTTCCAGTATACATGAAAATCCACTTGTAGATACTTGTGTTGATGCTGATTTGGCTACCTCAGTTGAAGATCTGCAAGAACATACAAATATTCTCTCTAATCTAGATGATATGGAATACCACATTACTGCATTTCTATTTAATATGGATTGACCAAATGAAGAACAACAACCAACCATTATATTTGAAATCATTTCCCTTATTTTTGTTGATCAATAAAAGGTAATGTTTCATGATTTTCAAGACCCCTTGGGCAATACTTTGGAAGCACCAGAAAATATGGAGTTTTTTTTCTTCGCAACACAAATATTGAGTTCAATTTTCAGTTGGGTTTTTCATTACCACAATACTTTTCTTTAGAGGAAAATAGGAGGAGAAAGAAATCCGATAGCCATTTTCTTTCATGGTTGCACTGGATCTTCGACTTCACTTGATAAAGTGATTTACAGATCAGTTAGAGTAGGTAATATGCGATGAATAAGCTCAACATTCTAAGTATATTTTTCAGTGTGATTTTCCAGTAGTGTTTGTAGTTGATGATGTACAGTTCAACTTTCAGTTTGATTTGAGTCAGTTTGAGGATTGTAACTGCAGTGAATCCATTTCCCAATGGATGAGGCTACTTGGTCTATGGTTTTGTTGACACCTCTTGAAGGAGCTTCCATCCCCTGCTGCAGCCAATGTTACTTTCCAAATGTTCAGTGATCAAATGTACTCTTTCTAGTTTACTTAGTAGTGGTCCTAGGTAAAAATTTCATTTTTCAAGCTAGTTTTCAAATAAAATTTTGTTCACTGAATAAGTCTAGGTATGAAATGCTACTCCCTTCACTCCATTCATGGTAATAATTATTCTAGAGGTCATTTCATCCATTAACAATATAGGGTTTGAGGTCATTCACCACACCTTCATTTGGGTTAGCGTCTAGGTCTCATTTGTTTCGCCACCATAAGAGTTAATTATGTCATAAAAGAAAGAGAAAAAAATCTCATTTTCACCATACAAGTCATTTGCATAGGGATTTATAAAAGATAGGGAAATAAGTAAATAGATCCTCTCTTCTCACCATCATACTCAACAACTTCCATGGGTTGAAGAAAAATAAGCAAATTTGTGCCAACACTACCTGTGATACGCTTATGGGTGTGCTACGTAGGTGCTGTGCTTTTGGTGCTTGAGATCCAAATCAGTTCTCCAAGGTTCAAAACCACTACAGAAAGGTTAGTAAAATTCCTAAACAATAAGTGGACACCCTCCATACCTCTCTCAAGTCAAAATTCATTAGCAAATGAGTGGTTTCCTTCATTAGGTTACCTCCACTACGTTTTTGGTATTTTTCATCTTTTATTTGTTTCATTTGATAAAAAACTAATATAACCATATAAAACCTTTATATAACCTTCATAAACCACACCCTAACATCTCCTATCACTCACAACCCTCTTTTCCATCAATTTCATTATAACCCTAATTTTCACTACATTTGGGCAGAAAAACTAGTGAAACCCTATGTTTTGACCTTTTGGGTTGCTTTCACATGCCCATTACAAGAAATTCCACTTGCATCCTGTATCCAACTCATCACCACACCTACCAAAAATTTTATGGATTTTTTCTTAACTTCCTTCCTCTTCATTTCTGTCCCTAAAACCACTCTACCACTACCCCCTGTTTTCCTAATTTTCCACCTTCCCTATCCACTACATCAAGCTAGGGATTTCCTTGTTGAAAAACATCATGGAGGGTGAGAAGAAGGTCCATAATGGAGGTCACCATTACAGGTTTGAGCCAACTCATACCCATGGCATCATTTTTATAGCTTCATGATCAAGCCAGGGTTTACATTGCACATAGGGACAATTTGGATTCAAAATCAGTTTTTGAACTAATGGAGATGAATTTTGAAAACATGAAATAGGTTTTTGCTAATAATATCCTTAATTTTATTAACATTTGTTATGGTTTGAGAAACATGCTCAAAATATAGTTCCTCTAGGTCATTTTCTAGACTTTTGGACAGGTTGTCTTCAAATAAATTTGTTAGGGGTTTGGAGCAAGTTTTTGCAGTAATTTATGACTCCATTCTGCAGTAGACATTCTAAGATTTCTAGCCATACCAATTTCAGCCCTAAAATCCTCTGGGAAGGCCTCCAAACTCCCTCTCAAAGTATGTGCTACGCTTCTGCTCATAGTGCACTACACTTCTCCAAATTTTGAGCGGTAAAATTCAAACTTGGATTCTGAGAAAATGGAAAATTATTTTTGAAACATGGAGGATAGTTTTTTTCATAGCATTCAAAATAAGAAAAACCTCTCTTCATTTTGAAAAAAAACGTTATGGTTAGAGATATATTGATTAATCATTAAACATTAGTTTTCATGTTTTTGGCAATTCCTTTGTTACGTTTTTGGAATCAGTTTTTACTCTTCTAGGAAGTGTTGTTACATTTCTGGGAAGTGTTGTTACGCTTTTGCAACTTCTAGAAAGTGTTGTTACATTTCTGGGAAGTGTTGTTACGCTCTTGCAAAAAAGGGTCCAAAATTAGATTTTGGTTTCAAATCTTTTCAAAAAAGCTCAAGGCAAGTCACCATTACTATTTGGACCCCTCATAAATTGTAAGTTATCCTTCTCATACCCTCCTTTGGTCAAGTTATTGAGTTTTCAATTCATTTTCATGCTCACTTCACATTACACTATATCATCTTTCTCCATGTCAATGAAATAAAAACCCTAACCTACTTCAGATAAATAAATCATAACCCTACCTATCTAATACTACTCTACACCTCTCATATACCTCACACTCTCATCTCTCATCATCCATATCATCCCTAACATGTCATTTTCATCAAACCCTAAATTGAAGTTAATTTTCACAGTTAAAAAATGGGAATTACCCATGTTAGCTTGATTTAATCACCCTCCTCACATCCATTTCCCTTCATTCCACCCACAATATGGAGCTAACATACAAACCTATCTACTTGAATTTTTATAGAAGTTTCCCTAGCTCCATAACCCTCCATATCACCCTATAAACCTACACTATTCTACACTCAGTTTTTCCAGATTTCACTACACATACCCATCCCATCAACACACTAGGGTTTTCATCCTTTCAGTGATAAAAAAGATGGAGAGTGAGAAGAATAATGTCAAAGGAGGGTGCCACCTCAGGTTATAACCATTCACCATGCATGAAATCAATGCTTCACACTTTTCCAAAAGATCTTTTGAGAGGATTGGATGTTTGAGGTTTCGTGAGAAGAAGAAATGAAGCTTAAAGAGAATGATAGCTTGGAATTTTTGGCTGAATCTTCTTTGGTTGTTTATCCCATTACTAATAGGTGATACATAACCAATTTTGAGAAGTTTTGAACAATTTTCTTATTTTTTGTGATTTTTGCACAATTATGGAAATTCCTCATTGCAGAAGGGTAACAAACTTTTGTTACGCTTATTTTGGGGGCATCCAAATGATGAATTAGTTACACGGATTGATGTATTTTGATGAGTAAATCATATATCAGGAACTCCATTGGCATGAAAATATGTAATTTTGGAGAAAAATCTCAAAAACCACTCATTTTTCATGTTTCTTCCACCTTTTCAGAGCCTTTTTTACACTTTTGGAGTAACCTTGGGAGAGTGAATTTTTGAAGGCCTTCCTATGGGTAGTTTTGCAAAATTCAAGATGTTCTGGAAACTAGACACACATGACTGGTTGACCATTCTTTCAAAAGTGGATTTGGACTCCTAAAAGGGCCTCAAAAGTGCCTACAAACTTTTGTTACGCTTTTGCAAAATTATGTTACCCTTTTGTCAGAAATGTTTCAAATCAGCATTGGATTCCTCAAGACACTTGTCAAGCTTAGAAAATGTCACAAATTTGAGGTTTTGTTGTCCTATGAGTTGGAATTAGAGTTATTGAGTTGGTTTTTTCCTCTTATCATGAGGGAATATGTAATTTAATGTAAGGGACAAACTATCCTAGTTCATAGCTAAAATTCAGGGAATGGTTTCTAACCTCCCTAGAATCTAGGAAATGACCCATCTTGTGTATTTATGATCCATTTTGGATGAGATTTAGACTTAATGAGGTTTCATAGTCCATATTTTCTATAAGTAGACTCTCTTTAGTCTTTTTTTGGGTTGGATAGTCTTATTTTGCAATGGAGCTCTTCAAACCAACATTTTGGAATGAAATCAGAGACATATTTGCAGAACTTGTGTTGAGAATGTTGTGGTATGCATTGGAGAATTTTTTCTCCTTATAAATGTTTATCTATTCATGCTAAATTATATATATTCTTCTTTCAAATAGATCTTTGCATGTGTTTATCTTGTAAGTTTATAAGTAGAAATCATGTATGTTCATGATTTGTTTTAGGCAAGGTTTACATGATATGTCTATTCAATTCTAAATGAATGAATTCACCTTAGTGCTCATTCAGAATCTCTCTCACTTCATCCTATGCTAAATTAACTATTAAACATGCTTTCAAACTACCTATCCAGCCTCACACGTTATCTACAAATTGACCTTGGTATTCAAACCTGAAAACCCTCACACAACCTTCTCACTAACCTTTCTATCCATCACTTAAAACATCAAACAAATCATATTTACTGAGCTTACATACCTAGCCTAATATCATTAGATAATAGGTCGTTCATTTTACTGCAAAAGTGACAATGAGAGAGCCCTCTATGGTCTTGGTAGGGCTAGCTACTTTACCTAAATCTTGGTCTGTGGTTACCTTCCTTCAGCTCCATTCACAACCTTGGGAAGTTAGGGGGACTAATAAAAATTATCATGCCACATGATGGATTGGTAGGGTCATGAGATGGCCCAATGGTTTATTAGGGGTAAGCATGGTGACGTGGGCATGGGAGTGGTATCAGAGCACCTAGTTTAGGCACTGGACCTAAAATGGCTCACATGCACACACTAGATGAATGCTTGATGTGCTTGATATACTCAATTTTATAGCTCTGATACTACTATGTAACATACCCCCCTTAACACCCATAGACCACACTAGGGTGGAAGGAGGCAGTTACCATGATGACCCAACCTCCAATTTCTTATTATAGAAATGAGGCCTATTTTTTTTTTATATCTTTTTTCAAAGTCCTCAAACCCCAAAATAACCATTTCCATTGCATTAATCTCATCAAGACATTTCCGACAATATAAATTTTACCTTAATCTGAATCCCAAGTTAAATGTTATGTCCATTTAAAGATTAGCCTATTAAACCTTACCATGTCACTTAACTTGTCACGTGGTGACCATATGGCTACCCAAATCATCAATAAATTTTTGGCAATATGATGCAGAGTGTTGTCCTTGATGGCAACCCACTTGATGAAGATGATGGAAACCTTCTTGACAAAGTTGTTCTTGACTTGATGAACTTGTTAAATGATGTAAATTAGATGATGGAAGGAATGTCAGTATGTGCCAGAACATGATGAAAAGAGTATGTCTCAAGGCATACGCAGATTTGTCTAGACGAAGTAGTGTATGCACGCGGGAAATAACGTGCCAAGTCGCATATGGGAAAAAGCACTCTAAATTTATAAAACCAGGGGTAACTACCATGGTATTGACCCATTGTATTGAATGATGGTTCACCTATGTGATCCCATCCAGGAATACCATTGGAAGTTATGTGGTTTTGACTCATGGTATTGATGAAGGGTAACCCTATATAAGGAGAAGAAAATCATTGTGTAAAGTGTGTGCATGTGTCTGGGCTTTGATGAATACTTCTCTCTGAAGTATATCTGTATGGTTGAACCCTGTTCCTAATTGATAGATCTGAATCTATAATGCACCTATGAACATGATGAAGGCTCAAGATCTCTAGATCTAGAAATAATGAATGTCAAGAATGATCTGAAAAGAAGTGAAGAAGACCTGGCACAATCCTGTTGAAGAGATTGAAGAAATCTAGGTAAGTTTATAGATCTGGTCTATACTGCAAAGTTTATCTTTTAAAGATATATACGCAGGTTTGTTTCATGAAAAGTGCGTGTATACGCGGGTCTGTGGAAAGAAAAGCGCGTATGCGCAGTTAGGGTTTTTCCCTGGAAAATGCACTGAAGTATACGCGGGTTTGTCTTCTGGAAAACGCGTATATATGCGGGTTTGATTCAATAAAAGCACGTATGATTTCTGATCTAATGGTTGCTGAAGGTTGAATGTGTTTCTACATATCTATTCTGAAGTCTGGGTTATATCTGATATTCTGGTTACAGTGGTCTCACTGTTCTGTTTGAAGCAATGAGAAAGGTATGATTGTTGATAAGTGAAGGGTTGTGTTGAAGCTGTTTGATCCAGTTTGAAAATTGATGAAACGTGGTCTGCAGTGGTGCTGAGGGTCGAAGCCTTCAGTCAGGGGGTTGTAGCTCCCTTCCAGGAGAGGCTGGTAAACGAGTTCAGGGGGTCGTAGCTCCCTTCTAGGAAAGGCTGGTAAACGAGAGAAGGTTGTAGCCTTCTACAGGTGGGTGGCTGCGTGCTGGTTTGAGTCTGCACCAGTACATGATTGTAAGAAGTTTTCTTAATAATAAATTTTGAAGGCTGAAACAACGACAGCGGTGGTTTTCTCCCGAATTGGGTTTCCACTTAAAAATCCTGGTGTTCATGTGTGTTGCATATGTGTGATAATTATTCTGTTCTGTCTGCACCTGTTTACTGTTTCTGAAATATCTGATGAATGAATAATGCAATTATTTGAGTTAAGATTCAAACACATAATTAGATCTCTGAACATACGCAAGTTCTGTAAAGGATATCCGCGTATATACGCTAGTTTCCTTCAGTAAAGTAGCGTATGGGTTTTTAGAAAGGAAAAAGTAAAAGTTTGATTTTCTGCACTAAATACTGATTCACCCCCCCCTCTCAGTATTTTTCCCAACAATTGGTATCAGAGCAGGTCCTTCGGAAAAAGCTTAGCCGCTAGAAGGAAGATCAAGCAAGATGAGCTATCAAGAAGGAACAACATCTATCAAGCCTCCGCTCTTCAATGGAAGCAATTTAATCTTCTAGAAAATGAGGATGAGATCCTTTCTTCAGTCTATGGGAGCAGATGTATGGGCCATTGTTGAACAAGGATATCAATATCCAGCTGCTACACCAACAGATCCAACTGAAAGGAAGAATTATGAATCAAATGCAAAAGCGGTCAATGCTATAACATGAAGTCTAACAGAATCAGAATTTGTCAAAGTCATGCAGCTGAATACAACAAAAGAAATATGGGACAAAATCATTCTGAGTTATGAAGGTGATGCAAAGGTAAAAAGTGCAAAACTCCAAACTCTCGGAATTGAATATGAAAATTTAAAGATGCATAGTGATGAGAGTATTGCCAGTTTTTATTTACATCTTGATGATGTTGTAAATCGTATGAAAAATCTGGGAGAAACAATAACCGAAACTACTTTGGTTGAGAAAATTTTGAGATCGCTAACAGCAAAATTTGAGTCAAAAATATCTGCTCTTGAAGAAAAACAAGATCTTCAAAATCTTACTGTGGTGCAACTTCATGGCATACTGACTGCATATGAAATGAGAAGAGGAGGACCATCTGAAGTCAAAGAAGCTATTTTTAGAGCTTCTACAAAAGGGAAATAAGTACAAGAAGCAGAAGGATCAGGATATATTTCAGAGGAATATGAGGCAAATTTTGTAAAGAAACTTCAACTTGGTACATGACGGTTTAGAGGTAAGCTTCCTTTCAAATTTTTTAATTGTGGAAGAGTTGGTCATTATGCTGCTAAGTGTCCTCACAAAGAAACACCTGCAAAAGGAAAGGAAGTAGCTAGAAATAAGAACCGGTCTAGCACTAGAAGGAGTTACTATACTCATGATGACAGTGATGGGGTATCTGATAGTGAGGAAGAATGTGAACAAGATCTTAGACTTCTCATGGCTTTTGAATCTAAAGAAGAAAATGATACTTTTTTGGATGCTCTAGAGGACAATGATTTCCCTGAAGAGAACAATCAACTCAAAATACGCTTAGAACAAAGAAAAATTCTCTTAGAAGAATATAAAATTCTCTTATAAGAAAGGAAAATAACCATCAAGACTCTGGAAAAGCAGGTTGAAAAGGCAAAGAAACACAATGAGAAATTAGAATGTGAAGTGGTAAGTGTAAGAAAATAATTTGAGAAAGAAAAGACTCTGAATTTCAGATTTGCTAAAGGATCTGAAACCTTAGATGAGATTATCAAGGTACAACGTTCTCCTCTTATAAAGACAGGTCTTGGATATATTGGAGAATCTTCTCAAGCTTCAGCACCAAATTATCTAAAAGCAGCTACAGCCGGTTTACAAAATTCTGCCACTCAGCAAGGGAATAAAGAATATTTACAAGTAAAGCATGATCATCTTAATGCAATGAACACTAACAGGAATATCTTTCAAAGAAGCCCCAATCAACAGGTAAATTCAAGTAGAATATTTCATGATCGCAGAAATTTCTTCTTCAATGGACAATGTTTTTCATGTCACAATTTTGGCCATAAAGCTGCTCAATGTGTTGCATATAAAACCATCATGACAAGAGAAGCAAGAAAGAAAAGGGTTGATATTGAAACAAAGAAGAATACCTATAACAAATTTTCTCCTCTTCTAAATGAAGTTGAATGTGCTTATTGCAATAACTATGGGCATGAAGAATTTGAATGCAGGAGCAAAGTTCAGCCAAAAGAGCATCTTCCTTCAAAATCCAAAATATGGAAAAAGAAGGAATCACAGGTTGAAAATTGTGGCATAGCGTTATTTGCAGAAGGTGAAGAAAATCAATGGTACATTGATAGTGGATGCTCAAGACACATGACAGGTGATAAACACAAACTTCGTGCATATATTGCTCTAGAAAAGGAAAAGAAAGTTACTTTTGGAAATGATACTCCTGCTATAATTAAAGGAAAAGGGTCTGTGTTTCTAAAAGAAATGGTGAAGGCTAATGATGTCATGTATGTGGATGGATTAAGGCATAATCTGTTAAGTGTAAGTCAAATGTGTGATTAAGGAACTGAAGTTGTCTTTAGTTCAAAAGAATGTGTGGTTCGTGATCTTGATACAGGTAAAACAATTATAAAAGGAAAAAGAACTCCAAGCAACCTGTATGTATTGAAGAATTGCAAAGAACAATGTTACTTGAGTAAATCTTCAGAAAACTAGCTATGGCATAGAAGGTTGGGGCATTTAAGCTTCTCTCAAATCAAAAAATCAAGCAAACTTAATGCTGTTCGTGGTCTTCCCAATATTTCTCTACCCGAAAGTATCATATGCAAATCCTGTCAATTCGGAAAGCAAACCAGAGTGCAATTCAATGCCAAGGAAGGATCGTCAAGTAAGCCTCTTGAACTCATTCATACTGACATATGTGGACCTATGAGGAAAAATTCACCACGTGGTGAAGAATACTATATCTTATTCATTGATGATTTTTCTAGAATGTGTTGGATTGGGTTGATCAAACACAAAGATGAAGCATTTGAAAAATTTCAGATTTTCAAAGCGCTGGTTGAAAATGAATTAGATCTAAAAATCAAGTGTCTTAGATCTAATTGAGGAGGAGAATATACATCGAATGAATTTTTTGAATTTTGTGAACAACATGGCATAAAAAGACAGTTTTCTGTAGCAGGCACTCCACAACAAAATGGCGTAGCAGAAAGAATGAATAGAACAATTCAACAAATGGCTAGAGCTATGCTTGATGATTCCGGAACACCTGATATTTTTTGGGGAGAAGCAGCTCACACAACAACAAATATTCTTAACAAGGCACATGTTCAAGTAAATAGTGACAAAAATCCATATGAACTCTGGTATGGTAATTCTCCCTCTGTGAAACATTTTAGAGTTTTTGGAAGTAAATGCTTTATCAAAAATAATGATGAAAGCTTGGCAAGTTTGAACCTAGATCAGATGAAGGAATACTTCTTGGTTACTCATCTACAAGCAGGGCATACAAATGTTACAATAAAAGGCTTCGAAAGATTGTTGAATGTATTGATGTTGTTATTGATGAGTCTCATGCAGTCCCTAAAGAAGAAAGACAAACAACAGAAGAAGATGATGATGACTTTTGTCCTTCTACATCAAATAGAAATGATATAGACAATGGATCCAATGAAGAACATGAAGATGATTTATGTGGAAAGGCTCCATCCAGATATGTTCAAAAGAATCATCCTGAATCTCAAATTTTGGGAGACAAGGAATCAGGTATACAAGCAAGGAGGAATCTTGTGGTATCTCCTAGCTATTTGGCATTTCTATCCATGATTGAACCACACAATGTCAATCAAGATAGCAAAGATGAATGTTGGATTCAGGCCATGAATGAAGAACTTGATCAAATTGAAAAGAACCACACTTGGGAATTGGTACCTAGACCACATGATAAAAATGTCATTGGAACCAAATGGATATTCAAGAACAAGCTAAATGAGAATGGGGATGTTATAAGAAACAAAGCTAGACTGGTTTGCAAAGGGTATACTCAACAAGAAGGTATAGACTTTGAAGACACTTTTGCTCCTGTAGCTAGACTTGAAGCCATAAGAATGTTTCTTGCTTTTTCAAGTTATCAACAAATCAAAGTTTATCAAATGGATGTCAAATCTTCTTTCCTCAATGGTGATCTAGGAGAAGAAGTTTATATAGAACAACCAGAAGGATTCATTTTGGGAAATGATGAAAATCTTGTTTTTAGAGTTAAAAAGGCTCTATATGGTCTCAAACAAGCTCCAAGGACATGGTATTATCGTCTTGACAAATATCTTCATCAACAAGGATTTTCAAAGGGGTCTGCTGATAGTAACTTATACACAAAAATTGAAAATGATAAACTATTGGTTGTGGTTGTATATGTTGATGATATCATTTTTGGAAGTAATGAAGAATCTATGAGTCAGAAATTTGCTTCTGTCATGCAGCGAGAATTTGAAATGTCTTTACTTGGGGAACTAACATTCTTTCTTGGCTTACAAGTGCATCAAACTACAGAAGGTATATTCTTATCTCAAGCAAAATACCTTAAGCAAATTCTGAAGAAGTATGGGATGGAAGAGTGAAAACCTGTAAGTACACCAATGGTAACCGGATGTAATCTCAGTTCTCATGATGATTCTCCCATGGTGAATCAACCAGAATACAGATCTATGATAGGAAGTCTTCTGTATCTCACTAGGACTAGACCAGATATTATGCATGCAGTTGGGATTGTTGGACGATTCCAAGAAATCCAAAAGAGTCTCATCTTCAGGCTCTCAAAAGAATATTCAAATATCTACAAGGAACTCAAGACTTTGGACTATGGTATCCAAAGAATGCTGATCTTACTCTTCATGCTTACACTGATGCAGATTGGGCTGGAAATGTTGATGATCGGAAAAGCACAAGTGGTGGTGCATTCTATATGGGGCCCCGGTTGGTATCTTGGTTCATAAAGAAGCAAAGCTCTATTGCCTTATCTACAGCAGAAGCAGAATATGTGGCTGTCGCATCATGTTGCACTCAACTTCTCTAGATGATGCAAACCTTACAAGACATTCAAATCAAATGTTCACCTCCTATCTCCATTATGTGTGATAATAAAAGTGCCATCAGTATTTCAAAGAATCTTGTTATGCATTCCAAGACCAAGAACATTCCCATCAAGTATCACTTCTTACGTGAACAAGTGCTTGAACAAAAGGTGAATTTGGAATATGTTCCCTCCAAAGAACAAGTTGCTGATATATTTACCAAACCTCTGCCTAGGGAAGCATTCGAATATCTCAGACAGAAGATGGGAATGGTCTCTGCCTCTCAGAATATCAGATCTGCTTAATTTCAGAATATTAAATTGGATACGCGGGTTTCTTGAAAGACAGTCGCGTATATACGCGAGTTCATACACAGAAAACCGCGTATGGGTGGTTGCTGACAAAGTTTCTGGGTCAGCATTCTTCAGCACAAGCTATGGTGTTGTTTGGTATCTCTAATGTTGTATGGCTTCTCTCGTGATGTTTCAGCTCTTATATTTCTGATTCATTCTTTGATATTGGGTGAAGATTCCTTGATGATTGGCTGTTGAAAGTGTTCAGGTTACTCAAGCTAAGGAGGAGTTTTGGTCATATGGAAATGGTGCACAGGTTCAGGTGGAGCATTAGCCTGGCTGAGAATAATGCATTGTTGGCATTATGATGGTTCTGAAACTTGATCTCTTTCTTGAGGTATTTTTGGTTTTGGTTGTGAAAATTCATACTTGTAATTTAATCAAAAGGTCATGTTGAGACCCATGATGTAAATTGTAATATTCAGTCATGTAAGGACTTGTTCAAATATGTAAATCCACTTTCTTGGATCTTTGACGTAAGTATGAGTCTTGGTGATAAGAAGGTCATAGAATCATGTACTTCATTGAAAAATATGTTTGAAGATTCAACATGATCTCAGGGGGAGCATGGTAACTTCAGTGCACATCAGATCTGTAGAGCTCTTATGTCTACATGAAGGGAAAAACCTTGTGTTGGTTTTGATCCGCCCTTTGCCCTTGATGTCAAAGGGGGAGAGTGACATGGTGTTTGAATATCATGAATAATGGTTGTGCTTATTGTATCTATCTATTATGGTGATAAAAAACCATCATGTTTTCCATCAAGTCCAAAGGGGGAGATTGTTGGCAATATGATGCAGAGTGTTGTCCTTGATGGCAACCCACTTGATGAAGATGATGGCAACCTTCTTGACAAAGTTGTTCTTGACTTGATGAACTTGTTAAATGATGTAAATCTGATGATGGAAGGAATGTCAGTATGTGCCAGAACATGATGAAAAGAGTATGTCTCAAGGCATACGCGGATTTGTCTAGACGAAGTAGCGTATGCACGCGGGAAATAACGTGCCAAGTCATGTATGGGAAAAAGCGCTCTAAATTTATAAAACCAGGGGTAACTACCATGGTATTGAATGATGGTTTTCCTATGTGATCCCATCCAGGAATACCATTGGAAGTTATGTGGTTTTGACTCATGGTATTGATGAAGGGTAACCCTATATAAGGAGAAGAAAATCATTGTGCAAAGTGTGTGAATGTGTCTGGGCTAAGATGAATACTTCTCTCTGAAGTATATCTGTATGGTTGAACCCTGTTCCTAATTGATAGATCTGAATCTATAATGCACCTATGAACATGATGAAGGCTCAAGATCTCTAGATCTAGAAATGATGAATGTCAAGAATGATCTGAAAATAAGTGAAGAAGACCTGGCACAATCTTGTTGAAGAGATTGAAGAAATCTGGGTAAGTTTATAGATCTGGTCTGTACTGAAAATTTTATCTTTTAAAGATCTATATGCAGGTTCGTTTCATGAAAATCGCGTGTATACGCGGGTCTGTGGAAAGAAAAGCGCGTATGCGCAGTTAGGGTTTTTCCCTGGAAAATGCACTGAAGTATACGTGGGTTCGTCTTCTGGAAAGCGCGTATATACGCGGGTCTGATTCAATAAAAGCACGTATGATTTCTGATCTAATGGTTGCTGAAGGTTGAATGTGTTTCTGCATATCTATTCTGAAGTCTGGATTATATCTGATATTCTGGTTACAGTGGTCTCACTGTTCTGTTTGAAGCAATGAGAAAGGTATGATTGTTGATAAGTGAAGGGTTGTGTTGAAGTTGTTTGATCCAGTTTGAAAATTGATGAAACATGGTCTGCAGTGGTGCTGAGGGTCGAAGCCTTCAGTCAGGGGGTTGTAGCTCCCTTCCAGGAAAGGCTGGTAAACGAGTTCAGGGGATCGTAGCTCCCTTCCATGAGAGGCTGGTAAACGAGAGAAGGTTGTAGCCTTCTGCAGGTGGGTGGCTGCGTGCTGGTTTGAGTCTGCACCAGTACATGATTGTAAGAATTTTTCTTAATAATAAATTTTGAAGGCTGAAACAACGACAGTGGTGGTTTTCTCCCGAATTGGGTTTCCACCTAAAAATCCTGGTGTTCATGTGTGTTGCATATGTGTGATGATTATTCTGTTCTGTCTGCATCTGTTTATTGTTTCTGAAATATCTGATGAAATGAATAATGCAATGATCTAAGTTAAGATTCAAACACATAATTAGATCTCTGGACATACGCGAGTTCTGTAAAGGATATCCGCATATATACGCTAGTTTCCTTCAGTAAAGTAGCGTATGGGTTTTTAGAAAGGAAAAAGTAAAAGTTTGATTGTCTGCACTAAATACTGATTCACCCCCCCCCTCTCAGTATTTTTCCCAACATAAATCGCATGTCAGGATCATCCATTTCCATGCTAGTTATTGACTCAACCATGCCATCTCATTCTCATGAAAAACCCACTATCCACATCACCATGCTTGCCCCCTAAGCATGCCATTGGGCCAAATCATGACCCTAATTTTTCATCATGTCGCATGACACTTGTTCCGAGCCCCATATATATATGTGTGTGTGTGTGTGTGTGTATGTCTTTTTTCAAAGTCCTCAAACCCCAAAATAACCATTTCCATTGCATTAATCTCATCAAGACATTTCCGAAAATATAAATTTTACCTTAATCTGAATCCCAAGTTAAACATTATGGCCATTTAAAGATTAGCCTATTAAACCTTACCATGTCACTTAACTTGTCATGTGGTGACCATATGGCTACCCAAATCATCAATAAATCACATGTCAGGATCATCCATTTCCATGCTAGTTATTGACTCAACCATGCCATCTCATTCTCATGAAAAACCCACTATCCACATCACCATGCTTGCCCCCTAAGCATGCCATTGGGCCAAATCATGACCCTAATTGTTCATCATGTCGCATGACACTTGTTCCGAACCCCATATATGTGTGTGTGTGTGTGTGTGTGTGTATGTATATGTATATCTATGTATGTATTTATGTATGTATGTATGTATGTATTTTTATAGAATGTTCCACCCGTTTGGTTGATCGACGATCCTCGTTTGTAGGAGGAGATAGATGAATAGGATTGCAATGCATAATTCCCCATATCCTTGAGATGTCGCAAGGGGTGTTGTGAATTAAAGGTTTCAAAACTTGGTTCTAACCCACACATCAATGACCATTAAATGTTGTAAAACTTTGATGACAAATATTTAAATGTGAAGCCCCTGCCTTCCTCTTACTAACCTGGAAAGGGGGGGTCTACTATCACAGTTACCATTCATAGTTCCACTACTCTCCATCAATGGTTTTGATGCTCTCAAATATTTTGATGGTTGGGGGGAGGGGCGGGGCACTTCGCTATTGGATCCCCACCATCCCTCAAGCGATAATTTTTTTAATCAAATTACATAAGTTCCAAGGGCCCCCAACACCTGCTTTTAGTGCTTGGCCATATCGATTAACAAGAATTGAGGCCCTTTTCCTCCAGAGATTTAAAATCCCCCGATGATTTCACATGAAAATGAATATATATATATATATATATATATATATATATATATATATATATATATATAAACACACACACACACATATAGTCTCTATGAGGCTTAATTAGGCCTCAACCTAGCCTAGCCTACCTACATATACTTCATAGATAAAATGAGACATTATCCCTTATGAGCTCAACATAGCTGGACCATATATGAATATATACATATGTACAAATAATCATATCATTTGAATAGATACAATCAATCCTTTTACAAATATCATGTTAATGGGGTATGTAACAAACCCCCTATCCACATCACCATGCTTAACCCTAAGCATGCCGTTGGGCGAACTCATGACCCTACCTGTCATACCAGGCATGGTCACATCACTGCCTGGTTGCCCTGACCATTCCAACTGTAGCATTGTTCCGGGCCCCATGGAATATATATATATATATATATATATATATATATCTATGTGTGTGTGTGTGTGTGTGTATGTGGGCTAGCTCATGATCTTACTTGTACATCATGTGGTATGGCCACAAAACTTCCTAGTGGCCCCTACCTATCAAATTGTAGCCTTGTTCTGGGCCCCACAATATATATATATATATATATATATATATATATGTATGTATGTATATATATATATGTATGTATGTATGTATGTATGTATATATGTATGTATTTTTATAAAACGTGCCAAACCTTTGGTTGATTGATAGTCCTCATCTAGACGAGGAGATCAACAGCTAAGATTTCAATGTGAAACTACCCCCCACCTCAAGATGTCACAAGGGGTGTTGCACATTCGAGGTTCCAACACTTGGTTCTAACCCAAACATCAATGGACATAGAAATTTTGTAAAACTCTAAGATCTTTTTCCTCCAGAGTGATAAAATTTTGTCATCAAATTACATAAGTGTTAAGGCCCCCCAACACCTAATTTTAGTGCTTGAACATATGGCTTAACAAGGATTTAGATCCTTTTCCTCCAGAGCTTTAAAATCCCCCCTTGGGTGCACGTGAAAATGTATATATATATATAAACACACACACACACACATAGTCTCTTATAGGCCTAATTAGTCCTCAACCTAGCTTGGCCTACCTACATATACTTCATAGGTAAAATGAGGCACTCTCCTTATGAGCTTAAAAAAACTTGACTGTATATGAATATATACATATGTAAAAATAAAAATATCATTTTAATAGAGACAATTAATCCTTTTAAAAATATCATGTTAAGGGGGTATGTAACATACCCCCTTACCACCCATAGACCACACTAAGGTGGAAGGAGGTAGTTACTATGATGTCATGTTACAGAAATGGGGTCTAAATTTTTTGATCTTATTTCAAACTCCTCAAAAACCAAAATATCCATCACCATTACATTTGTCACATCGAGACCTTTTCGGTGATATAAATTTTACCTCAATCTGATTCTTGGATTGAAAGTTATGGCCATTTAAAGATTCATCTATTAAACCTTGCTGTTATACAAAATTCTAATCTATGGATAAAATAGATTTCCTGAGGGTGGTGTTCCTTCACTCAGAACAACATAATAAAGACAACTATTCTTTTCTCTAAGACAAATATATAGGCAGAAAGGAAAGAAACCTACTTGTGATCCTTTCGCTCTCTTTCTCTTTCCTTCGTTGTTGTCGTCGCTCTCAATCCAACTAAAGCCGCTAGATCGATACCTACAATCAAAGACAGAGAAAAAAAAACAACACACAAATATACAAATATCTACTTATCTTAACCAAATTGAGCTGATTAGATCTGAAAATACATACATAATTAAGAATGCAATTCACAAGGTATAAGCATACATATGAGAAAATGAACAGATATATTTATTAAGAAAGTAGGAGGAGAAGATTACAACCAATAAATCGATTCATCATCAATCTGCTCCAACTTCATTCCATCCTCATCACACTAAGCATCATCTTAGCAGCATAACAATACTTCCAGCTCTCATAAATTGAGAATCCAACATCATAACATTACACAAATTTCTTCCTCCCTAACACTTATATGAGTGCTCAATTTATAGGGAAATTGAAGGTAGTTTCTCAATAAATGTAATTGAATGGATTTATAATAATAGGTGAGACATGTTTCAAAGTTCAATGGTGATGGATGAACACTTGTAGTTGAATTATGACACCTGTGAGCTCTTTTAGAAGGCACTAGACATGTGGAGATTTTTAGAACAATGATGATTTCACTCCTAGGAGACCAACACAACCTTAAGTGTCGGGAAGTGCACTACAGTGCACCCTTACATGGAGGTAGGTGCACTGGCATGCAATTAGGCCCATGCAAAGGAGCATTGATGAGTCAATGGGTCATATAATCTATACTTCAAACCTTGGAATTCTCACAATTGAAGCCATCAATGGAATGAGTTTTCTTATGGCATATAGCAACCAAATTAGGGGATGATAGACCTTATTCATTGGTCTTGGGGGATGATTCCAAATTTGACCAATTCTTGGGGGATGATGCCCAAATTGACCTGTAATAGCTGCCCCCTAAAGCATGAAGTCAAAATAATGATAATATTTGGATGATATGATTTACGATGTGATGAGTAGGATCTGAAGTGGACGATGACCTGCATCAATTTGAAATACATTACATCATGATATATTACATCTTGGACATGAAATTATAAGGGAGGCATTCCCATGCTCAACACATAAACTATCATAACATGTAAATAATTCAGAAAGACATCTACAGATATAGACATGCATATAGGCCCATGTTCATATGATGATCTATATGTAAAGCCATCATACAGATGATGTGTACAATTCCTCAAATCACAGCCCAGATGGATGAAACTAGATCTGAAAACTTTTTATCTTATTTACTTGATCATTCAAGTAAAATTCTAACCATGCGAATATATGATCTGAATTTGAACATGGGAAGACATCGTCTGATTACCAGCGAACGATGTGAGTTGTTAACAGATGCAGGAGAAACCATCATTGATGTTAATGGCTCTCAAGGTATTGTAGTACAATTTACAAGGCTTGAATAAATGATTTGATGTTGAAAGACAAACAAAATCTTTCGATCGTAGGTCTGGAAGTGAGAAACCTGCCGATGTGTAGCAAGCTCCAAGGTACTCGAAAGATGTTTCTAAGTTAACTTCCTGGATGATGAGCTGATGTCGACAGGAAGAAAATTTATTGCGAAACAAGAGTAATGATTTTGGAGACAAAATCTGACTTTATGTAGCAGTTTTCAGGGATGACTGTGATGAAAATTAAGGTTTATGAGTATTGCATAAGATGAGGAATTACTGGATGACTTCTCTTGAACATATCGGTGACACTGAAATGAGTTGGCAACATTGTCCCAAAAACGAAGTGATGGTATGATGGAACATAGGTATGATGAACCATCAAGAAGATTACCTAACCCTAAATTCATGGTGATGGAGTGAAAGTTCATGTTCAAGAGCGACCTACTACCATAAAGTGTTCTGTTCTTTTTTTCAAATTTTCCCCATTCATTGTTGACTAGTACCTCTTTATTTTTTAACAAGCTTGAGGAGGATAACATATGCTTGATCTATAATTTGACCCTTTAGGTGAATCCATTGCTATTTAATGATTTAATGAGTGTAACAATAATGCAACTTGATCTTTCCATCAAGGATAAGTCCGTCACTATTTTATGTTTTAATGAGTCCAACGATAGTGAAAACCTGATCCTTTTTCGTGTTTAGAGAGTTTGAAAAAAGGGACAAAAATAAAACTCCGTGAATCCTTTCTCGTAAATTTGTCGCTCAGTTCCGAGCAAGTGTAAAATGATACCTGAGAAAACCTCTTAGCCATGTTCGACTAAGGTTTTCCTTTTTCGTAAATAATATATCTCAGTCTGGAAAAGGGTTAAACTTATACTGAGTAGATTTCATGTCATTTACTTTTATGAGCTCTAAAAGACAAGTGCTCCGAAATATTTTCACATTATCAGAGTCTGAAAAGAGCTAAAAGAAGACTCTAGGGGGTTCCTTTTTCACATTTATCAAAGCTCTAAAAAGAGATAAAAGTTCACTTTAATTCCTTTTTAATTTTTATCAAAGCTCGAAAAAAGAGGATAAAAGTATGCTTTGTGGTCAAATCATTGTTAAATAGTTGTGACCTCTAAACTCACTGCATCAACTATAAAACCTGTTCAGAGAATCATCAAACGGATTAAAAATACATGTTTCATAGTAAAAGTGAATAAAAACCATAGTCACAACATTAAATATGATTTAAAATAATAAAAATTACTATTAAAAAGAGTTTTTTACCATTTTGGAGCTCTGAACCAGTTTTTCCCTCGAAATTCAGTGGCCGATTATGACAGTTTCATTGAACGATTTCTCTTTCCGTTTGATCTAGGTTAGAGCTATGAACCTTCTCTTTCTTTTAGTATCATTTATGTTGCATTTCATGGTAAATGTTTAGGGTTTTGATCCCCTTAGGGTAAATATATTACGTTCTGAGGGAAACACACCCTTGAATGTCAAAAGGTGCATTGCAGTGCACTGGAATTGAAGTCTAGGTGCACTGCAGTGCTCTGTCCCTTGTCCTGGGGTGCGTTGGGTGCATTTATCATTTTTTTTCTTGCTGTGTGCCCAAAATTTCCCAATGTTTTTGCATGAAATGGATCCTAATGAAGCTTATGATTGGATTTCAAGTATTGATAAGATCAAAATGACCATTATGTGGTGAGAAAGAGAACATGAAGAACAATATATGATTGTCCTAAATAATAGAGCCCTCAGGGTTGTGGGTTTCTTAAATACT
Organism: Pinus albicaulis; assembly: GCA_034641835.2. Lineage (NCBI taxonomy): Eukaryota > Viridiplantae > Streptophyta > Pinopsida > Pinales > Pinaceae > Pinus > Pinus albicaulis. The sequence continues at coordinate 103,530,651 of CM076570.1, read as the reverse complement.
TTAGATTATCATGGATGAGGAAACATATGGAACTATTGGAGTTCCTAGTTCGTTAATGGGATCCGGTATTGCAAGCTTTTCACATTAGGGAAAAAATGCTCCCAATATTGGTTGAGTATATTTACTTTCTCACTAGATTATCGAGACGAGGTTCTCCTATTTCCCTTGCAGGATCTTCTCTTGGAGGAGAGATAGTGAGGGATTACATACGCCAACATTTCCATCTAGATACTGAGCCAAGTAGAGATGGGAAAATAAATGTCTGTGATGTGTGTGATTTTCCTTTGAGAACCATAATTTTTACTATTGCATAGCTTGTTGGTTCCGCAACACAACATGCTGCAAACGATCATACATGCAGTATGCTCTTGAGTGCCTATAACCGACAATGTTCAACTGGGCTGAAGCAGTAATATTTCAGATGAAAGAACAACTGACTAAAGAAAAGGGTGGTAGGAAGAATAATTTTAATTATGGCTTGATCATGATTTCATTAATTTTAGAGCGGGTTCCATTGATGCAGCCGCAACATGTTACAATGAGCATATCTAGTCCTAGAGATCCTCAGATGCAGAGATGGGTTGAATTAATGGCTAGACATGCTATTCAATCAACCATCATATTCTCTACTGTATTCTTTTCCTGGTTCAGAGGACATATGGTCACCATAGATGAGTATACATATGCATGTGTAAATTTACGTGGAGATATAGAATTTATTCTACCAGATGGTGCTCAATGGGGTGCAATTGGTAAAAAACATTTGACCATGTTTTTTAATTTTAGCGGTTTCTACATGTTTTTGTATTTTTTAATGTTTCGCAAGAATAAAATAAAGTTTTGATGTACATATATGTGGGTCCTGTTCCACCAATGGGTCAACTAAAGCAGGCATCAGATGAGCCAGTAGAGAGGACTATTGGGATAGAAGTACTTCGGGATTTGGATTTGACTGAGACTCTTGATGAGCTGCAACAGCACATCGAGGGATTGACTCTTGAGATACTGGATTGAAATATCGAGGAGTTACCTATGAGACTACACCACCATACTATTGGTGTTCCTAATTGTTAGATGCAATTATTGCACAGGAGTGGCTAGGGCAGTTGCTTGTTATCATGAGCACCACTAGTTTACTTTTGACATTTTGTATACATTTTGAGGTCAGATGACCAATCTGTCTTGGGCACAAATTTTGTAAAAACCTAAACTATCTATCTATTTTTTTCTAGTGTTTTCCTATGTTTAATGCACAATCCTATTCAATTATGTGATGTTAATTGAAAATGTGTCTTTACATGTGTTGCAAATTTCTGTTTAAAACATAATTCTCTAAGGAATAATTTAATGTGTTCAAATTTCTGGAAATGTGTTGATATTGAATGTAATCAAAATGTCTTTCCAAAATTTGAACTCTAAGGAACATACGATGAATCATTGGATTTCATTTAGTATATATGCTAGTAAGTTGTAGTACGACAAGTTGTGAGTCTAACCTAATGATGATATGGTTAATACCAAATGAAATGGCATCAAAGAGAATTTCGATCAATGCGCTATACTCAGCGATATTTTTTATGGATCTACCGATACAAATCACTTGAAAACTCACTAACTTGCCACCTAGAGAGAAAATGGCCCATGCTACAGAGGATAGGTTCTGCATACTATGACTAGAACCATCGACGTACCCAAGGAATGGTTCTAAATATTTAGTCATTTGCGATGAAATGTAAAGTGGATTACTAACTTCAAGAAAACTCTATAAAAACAAAATAAGACAGTTAATTAAAATCAAAAAATATATACAATATGATACCAAAATTTAATATGTTGAATTAAGCATAGTGATGTTTAAGATATAACCCATTTCAAGGTTGTGCCAATGGAATTCTGTCATAATCAACTAACTCATAGGCACCCTTAGCCATAACTCTTTTGAAAATGTAGGGGCCATGCCATAGCGGCTCAAATTTTCCTGTTCCTATCAAATCAACTTCTTGATCATAAAGCAAGACCATGGCACCCTCCAAGAAGATGTGAGGCTTGACATGTCGGTAATATTGTGCCTTGATTTGTCTCTTATGCACTTCACTAGACAATGCGGCTTCACGATGCATTTCATCTAGATGGATGAGGTTAAAAAGACATGCTTCTTCATTAGAGTTGTCAAGTAGCAAGTCAATAGCGAGTTTTAATGATGGAATTTCATATTGGATTGGTAGGATAGCTTCTAGAACATACACCAACTGAAAGGGGGTAAATTTGGTTGCATTTCTCACCGAGGTTTGATATTCCCACAAATCTGAGTACATGATTAAATGCCAATATCTTTTGTGAACCCCTATCATTCGTTGAAGCATTCACTTAAGGATCTCATTAATGGCTTCAACTTTTCCATTGGATTGTGAATAATAAGGGGTAGAACTATCATGCGACAATCCTAATTTGGCATTCAACTCATTCATCATGTTATTACGAAAATTCCTACCATGATCTGTAACTATAGCTTGTGGTACACCAAACCATGAGACGAAATGATTGAAAAAGAACAATGCAGCTGTTTCGCCTGTGTTATTGAATGTAGGCATCGCTTCGGCCCACTTGGTAAAGTAGTTGGCTGCGAAAATAATATAACCATGCCTCCCCCCCGACCAAATGATGTTTGCAAGTCATGATGTCAATGCCCCATTTTTCAAATGGTCACACATCGATGAAAAGATGCATTGGTGCTGGTGGCATGTGGATTTTACGATCAAATATCGAGCACGCATGAAAACTTCTGACCGCGAGGATGCGGTTGTGAAATATAGTTGGCCAAAAGTAATCAGTGCAGAGAATATTATGTGCAGTAGTGTAACTAGACAAATTTCCATCAGAAGCACCAACATGACAATCATTTAGAACTTTCTTGACCTCCTCATGAGTGAGGCACCTCCTTAAAATTGTGTTGACACCATGACGTAAAGTGTATCGCCAACGATCAGATAAACTTGGCTTGGTATCGAATGCATCGATGTTGTGAGCGAGAGGTATATGCCAGAAGGTTTGGGTTTGGAGATAAATGATAAAATCCCCATACCAAGGGTCAAATGACCTAGTCAGAAACAAAGACTCATTTGGAATTGATGGTTCTGATGTAGTTTCAGAACTATCATAGGGAAGGTCGCAGAGAAGCTTAACCAAAATTAAAGACTTCTTTGACTTGGATTTGATGAATTCCAAATCAAATTCCTACAAAATGACGATCCATTTTGAATATCCCCCCCCAGAAATTGACATGAAAAAATGTATGTCATAGGGTTGCAATCTGAAATGACAATGGTCTTCTGGAGCATGATATAATGGAAAAATATTTGGACAGCTAGAATGACTGCCAAGGTGATATTTTTGACGTATGAATACTTAAATTCTGTATCATTGAGATTACAACTCAAATAATATATCAGATGCTCTATCCTATCTTCTTCTTGGACCAAAAGCATAACAATGATCGTATCTACCGCAACGATATATAGGAAATAATCACTCTGATAATTGGGGGGATACATTAATGACACTCGGATTAGGGTATCTTTAAGAGCATCAAAAGAAGCTTACACAACCTTATCCCAATGGAAGGGAATCCCCTTTCTCAAGAGACGAGTAAATCCTTTAGCCATTTCAGCATAGTTGGGTATGAACCTCCTTAGGAAGTTAGCCTTTCCTTGAAGTTTCTGTAACTAAGGTAAATTTGATAGCACAGGAAAATCAAGAATGGCCTAGACCTTCAGTGGGTCGATTCGAATTCCATATTTTGAAACGACGAATCCAAGAAAACGACTAGAACCAACAAAAAACACACATTTTTGTGTATCAAGGTGTATCTTTTTGTGTCGGCAGTGTAAAAATATAGCTCTCAAATGCGTTGGGTGATCAACCCATTTTCATGAATGCAACGTGGGTAAATTTTCTAGATATGGTTGAACAATGTGCTTGATGTCATTGAAATCATAATCAATTTTTCTCTTAAAAGTTTCCCCAACATTCTTTAAACCAAATGGGAGTTTACAATAAGCGAATGTGCCCTAGGGACTGATAAATGTTGTCTTATATTGGTCCTCTGGGTGAATATTGATTTGATTGTAACTAGAGAATCTATCCATGAATGAAAATATTTCACACCCGACACATTCGTTAATAATCTGGTCGATAAAGGGAGTAGGATAGTTGTCTTTTAGACAAGAAATATTGACATCCCGATAATCGACACACACTTTGATTGTCCCTTTTTTGTTCATGATAGGAACAATGTTGGAAACCCAATCATTAAGCGGAACAGGGTAAACAAACCAACACGCAAAAAAATTTCAACTTTTTCTTTAATGGCAACAACCTTCTTCGGATGAAAAAGATGAAGGCATTGACGTACTCGTATGACATCAAGGTACATTTTAATTATGTGTTCAACGATACTATTATCTATGTTTGGAATTTCCTCATAAGACCAAGCAAATATATCTTGCAATTCATGAAAGAGAGAGTGATAAGTATCGAGTTCGGATGGAGAAAAAGACACGCCGACATGAATGTTTTCTACAATGCCGAGTTTGATGGAAATATCGATAGAAATGGTTTCTTTAATATTTTATAAGTTTCTCTTGGATTCGATGGCATTAATTGGAAAAGAATTTGAAAAGAAAGTAGAGTTCGTAGGGTGATATAGTTCGATAAGATTATCTTCATTGGAATCCTGAACATGGGAACGATGATGATGATATTCCCATGGTTCTCCTTCTTGCATCATGGATTCCACAATGCTCTCATCAATCAAGAAAGTGGATGAAAAATGACCAAATGGATTACCAAAATCTAATGAACGATCAACCCAAACGATCGGTGACGATGAATCATGATGCGTCGCCCAAGCCAAGTAAATTGATTGCTATGCCAGCTCAATTGGGCTTGGCGGTAGAAATTCATCTAACGTATCAACTTCATAATCATTGGTAATATTCCTTAAGTTAGATGAAGTGGAAGATATCATGCAGCAGGCCTCTATTCTTGAAATTTCAACCGATGTCGTAGGCGACGATAATGAAAAGGTGCCCATTAGGGAAGAATCCTTTAAGAGACCTACAAAAATGTTTTGAAGTGATTTCTGGGGTGCATGAAATAATGGAATGCTTCAAGATACTTGGAAATTAGAGGCAAAAAAGGAGATTTTATTGATGATTTTTATAACTCCTTTATGAGGGAAGGCGATCATTCTAAAATAAGTAGAGATGATCACAATCATAGCGTAAACCCATGGCCTTCCAAGTAAAATTTTGTAGTTAAGGGGTTTGTCAACGACCTCAAATTCAATAGTTACAGCTTCCCCCCCTAGTTCAACATGAAGGTTATTGATGATAACACAAGGCTTATATGTACGGCCGTCAAAAGATTTCAACGTCGTAGGCGATTGAGATAAGTGAGGCGAGCCAAGTGACTTCCAGTTGTTTAGAGAAATAATACAAGTAGATGCTCCCTCATCAATAATAGTGCAATGAACGAGGTGATTTAGAGAACTTAATTGGATTGAGAATGATCATTAAGCTGGTAATTATGGCACATATCCCGTATGATTACAGACTACAATATTGGAATATGTTGGGTCGATTCCACCAATTGCCGACAACAAAGCTTGCTTCTGGAAGGGAAAATTTTCAAGTACCTCAAGTGTTGACATAGCTGAAGGTGACTAAGCCAAATCTTCAACTCTATTATAATTTTGAGTTGTGCGGGCTCGAGGATTGAATGTCGATTTGTGGATGACTCCCTTTGGTGGCTTTATTGTTAACTCTGGAATAGAAGTTGGTGGAATTGGTTCAGTTGACGAATTCATGGTCGAGGTAGTAGGTTAATCAGTAGCCAAAATATCATAATATTTTTTTCTCGTAGACACCAAAAAATCATTTTTTTGTCTTTGTGACAGATAGCATAAGAACTTGGGAACTAGATGCAGGATCCGTAGCAACCATGTTTGTGTTTGGATTAGGAAAAGGATTTGTCAACATAGTGGATGAAGTCAACGTCTTAAGAAATTTTGAGACTTCAACGTGGTGAGGAAAGTCTCAAAAAAAGTGCTCCTTATTACATATCAGGAAAGGGTAACGAGGTTTCTGAGAGTTTCCAGATTGTTGATCAGATGATCATTCCTATGGGGTTGAATTTTTCTTTTTCTTCGCTTTCCCCTTTTTCTTTCTTCTGGGTTGCTTGTCACTTTTGACTTTGTCAGATGGCACAAAATGAATTTCAAAAGAAGGTCCATGATCAGATGCAGTAGAGGCATGAGTTCTTGTAGAACCGATCATACCATCACTGGCATGAGAGTCCTTACCAGATGGAGGAGGAATAGTAAAATTTGATAGTGAAAAGTTTGGAATTTTCTCATAGAGTGTGCAAGATTGAGTGTAAATAAAATCTAAGTACTGGGCATGAGAAATGACTTGATATTTAATGACAACACCACCTTTAGCTACATCCTCCGTGATAGATGACAGCAAGGACTTAATAAACCACTCTGCTAGGAGCTTATTAGGAACAAATGTTTTGACCACTCTACGACGATGACACCATTCATGAATATGATAAAAAATGTGAGTAGCAATTATCTATTTAAAATTGCTCGGAAATTTTTTTCCAGTTTCATATCATATGGGTAACTGGAAGTGGGTTAATAAGGTAATGGCTAAGGCAGTGAAGTTATCATGTCAATCTCATGGTAATTCAATGTACCACTTTGCGGTTGGACTAGTAAGCATACGCTGGAAAAGATGTAGTCAAATGGAGTCATCATTTAAGGAGTTTGATGAGAGCCATAAATGATAAGTCATAACATGCATTTATGGGTCTTCTCTAGGGTTTCCATTGAATTTAGGAATGTAGGAGGGTAATTTATGTGGAATCACTGGCCACCAAGGAGAATAGCTGATGGGATCATTGATAATCCTGTTTAAATCAGGTAATTCTAAAGTTGCGATAAAGGGAAACTCTCGATTCAAGTCAGGTTGAGCATAAATAGGATATGATGGAATCTCTTGGGAAATAGGCCTTTGAGCACCAACATAAGTAATTTGCTACTAGCAACCCATATATGGGTTGTTTTGATGACCAAGCACTTGAGGATTCTGTTGACCAAAACCTAGTTAAGCTGTTTTTTGTTGAAAATGTTGTTGTGTCATTTGAGGATGTGGCTGCCAAGGTGATTTCCCACCATGATAATAGACCAAACCATAATAGCTTGGACCCAGTTGTGAATAGGTAAGACCGGTAGGAGCCTATGACATCCCATAAAATGGTAATATAGCCTGTGAATGAAAGATTTCGGATACAGGTGGTTGTTGTAAACCAATCGAAGGAGTTGGTGTCTGGAGGCCCAAAAATTGAGGGTAATGGGTTGAGGGACCCACGTGAGACAGTTGAGGTCCAAAAAAATGATCCTGTAAAAGGGGTAATGAAGTATTAATAGGTGGGGTAGATGTGGGTGTAACAGATTGAACCGATTGATATGAATCCACAATCATTTGTGGTTGAACGGGCAAGACAGGTTGCCATTGACAAACATTCATTCCAAAATTTTGGTGACCATAAAACTATGGAGTACTGTCAAAATGGGTGACCATAGGTTTCCCCCCAGCATGAGGAGTATAATAATATGGAATATATTTTTCTCCAAATGGTGGGAGTCCAGTCAAGATTGAACTAGATGGAATGTACCCAGATGGACGAGCTTGATGTTGCACTAAAGATTTGTATAAAGGATTAATCCGTTCAATACTCATTAGATATGTACTAGAAAAAATACGATAATATGACATGGGTAGAGTCCATGGATTTGAAGATGCACCAAAGTAGGTTCCAGATAATTATTGGTAACTGGGTGGGACGGAAGGACCACCATAAAGATGTGACTCGAGTGACATGGTAAACATCGATGAAGTAGCAACAGTAGATTTTATCACAGCTGTAACAGATGGTACAGCTAGATATGTTGACTCATCCATTGTCAAATGAACCAGTGTATACCCTACAGGATCTACATAAACTTGAATTGAATATCAAAAGAAGTAGTGTAAGTAAACCGAGGAATAGACTCGTAAAGATAAAGCCTCGAGCCAAAATGATTTAGAGTTGAAGGGAGAGTTTCTAGATGAGGTTCTTCCTCAATCGAAATCAAACCAGGTGGAATAATTTCACCATCAAGGCCGAGACATATTTAGGGTGGTTTACTATGAAAAAGGGGAGACTCAATGGCTACGATTGACTAAGGATCGATTGATACAAGAACAAATTGCAGTTGTTCAACTTCGGGATCTAGATGTTCTGGTAAAAGAACAATGCGATCTGGGTCAACTTCTAGTTTTTCAACGTCAGGTTCTAGAGGTATGGTCTCACTGATTGGATGTGCAGTGTCCACAGGTAACTGTGAGGACTCCGTTTAGATGATAGTAGATAAACCAGGATGTGTATAAACGAATCAAGATGACTTTGGTAGATGTCATGAATATGATACACCAGAGGTACTGATGGTACTGGTTTCGGTAGAACGAGGTCACCTTCGACGAACAAAAAATGCTTCCAGTGGTAAAAGTCGTTTAAGTGATATTCTACATAAACTACGGGGAAAGGGATGTTCTTCTTCCATGATGAATGATTGATTTTATTACAAAAAAATAAACAAATAAAAGGGTGATACTAGGCAAAAGGTTTACCAAGTAATTTTTAATTGAAGAATACCTCTTGGCAAATCAAGAAGTACGTGCAAGAAATCTCCCCAAATGCTGTGTTCGGTGTATCACAAGTTACAAGGCGCCCAACTCACTTACCTGTGGATGGTAAGAAACATAAATTTGTCCTCCAAAATATACCCAAAGGTACGTGGAGGCCCAAGTCCATATTAGCATTGTCTAATGCAAAACTACCCAGTGAGAGCACCCCCTTATAATTTTCATACTGGAACACCGCCCTATATACCCGAAGTTACATGGAAGAGCTCCGATATACTTACGTACATGGAGTGGGATTTCACACTCAGAATGTATCGCAGACAAGTTAGTGACAAATTCTATGTTTAACGACGCCGAAACACGTCTCTAGCCTAGATATTCTAAGTGTTATCGTTAATGTTACAATGCTTTCTTAGGTTGGTTGAGGTAAATTTATGTTGATCTTGTTTAAAAGTTTATCTTAGAGGTTCACCGCATGATGTAATTAGAAATTCCTAAAATGAAACTAAATGAGAAGCAAACTTTTCAATTTAGTTTTTCAATGAAAATCCTAGCTACTAAGGGGAAAGAGCAATCAGATTTTTGAGCATACAAAAAAGAGCACAAACTAAATGCAGATTTCCCTAATATGTTCCTATGCAACACACACAATCTCTAAATGCACATGCATGCTTTTCTTTTCAGTTTCCTTTAATGTGAATGAGTAAAAAGAAACTAAATGAATAAATAAATCAAACAAATGTTTTCTTTTGAGAAATGAGGAATGAAACAAAAATTTAATTTTTGAAAACAAAATTGATCTAATGAAAAAATTTACTACTTTAAATTTAGTTTGACAATGATAAAGAAAATAGCTAATGAAACATTGAACAAAAAATGAAGAACAAGTAATGTTAATTGGTCTCTAAGATTAATCAGACATCTGAGAATACAACAGAAAATTGGCTGAATCTGAATGAAAAGACAAATTTTGATGGAATTTGGTTGGTTGAGGGGGAAACATGCCCTGTAAGGGTAGGAAATGCATTGTAGTGCACCCATGAAAGGGAGACAGTCCACTGTAGTGCACTGTACCTTGACCAACAGTGCATTGGGTGCAGATAAGTTTGGAAAACAAGCAGATTAAACACCCTTCTAAGGAAAATTTTCCATTCAAATGATTCATAAGATAAAGTAAATTCTACTGATGATGGTAAAAAGAGGCAGAAACACCAAGAATGATGGATTTCTCCCTAGTGGATTCACCAATTTGTTATACGAAATTCAAATCTATAGATAAACTAGATTCCATGAGTGTGGTGTTCCTTCACTCAAAAAAATAGAATAAAGACAACTATTCTTTTCTCTAAGACAAATATATAGACAGAAAGGAAAGAAACCTACTTGTGATCCTTTTTCTCTGTTTCTCTTTCTTTCGTTGTTGTCGTTGCTCTCAATCCAACTAAAGCCGCTAGATCGATACCTGCAATCAAAGACAGAGAGCAACAAACAACATAAAAATATAGAAATATCTACTTATCTTAACCAAATAAAACCGATTATATCTGAGAATACATACACAATTGATAGTGAAATTCACAATATATAAGCATGCATATGAGAAAATGAACAAATATATTTATTAAGAAAGTAGAAGGAGAATATTACAACCAATAGATCGATTCATCGTCAACCTGCTCCAAATTCATTCTGTCCTCATCACACCAAGCATCATCTCAGCAGCATAACAATACTTCCAGCTCTCATCAATTGAGAATCCAACAACATAACACTACACAATTTTTTCCCTCCCTAGCAATTAGATGAGTGTTCAATTTATAGGGAAATTGAAAGTAGTTTCTCACTAAATGGAATTGAATGGCTTTCTAATAATATGTGAGATATGTTTCCAAGTTCAATGGTGATGGATGAACAGTTGTATTCGAATTATGACACCTATGAGCTCTTCTAGAAGGCATTGGACATGTGGATATTCCCAGAACAATGATCATTTTTCTCCCAGGAGACCAACGTACCCTTAAGTGTTGGGAAGTGCACTATAGTGCATGTTGGTCCTCTAATTTGCACCTTTTTTTACCATTTTTACCTTTCCAAATTGTAATCATTTACCCTATTTTACCTATCTTATGTGCCCTCATCCTGCACTACTGCGAGAACGATGACACATTTTGCATTAAATTAATATTTTACATATTTTAACTTAACTTAGCATTTGTTAACTATTTATTATGTGATTTTCTACTTAGAATTAATTTTGTAACTCATCATTACCTCCTATGTTATTTAATAGTTAAATGCTTACCTTGACCGCTGATTTTTAGTGCAGAACAGATCTCGCACCAAGGCCAACACCGCGAATCTTGGCAGAAAATCTGGATCTCTTTGATTGCTGCCTAATTTTGTACCACCATATCTGAAGGCAGCCAAGTCCCAGTGATAACAACAAGTCAATCTAGAGTAGCGGAGATCGGACTTAGGAGGAATGAACAATTGGAGATAGCCACGGCCCGTTTTGTTAGAACGTTTAATTTTGAAGGCCGAAAGCTTATTCTGCAATCGGTTATGTAATTTGTTGTAACGATTTCTGCAATTGGCTATGTAATGGTTAAATGATCCTTTTGGCTTGTGGCCAAAAGGATCTATATAAGGAGAAATGTAAATAGGACAAGATGTTCAATATTGGGATAGAATTGAATAGATTGAAGAATAGAACCAGTCAGGTGGTAACAAGCCTGTCTTTTGTTATCGCCCAAATCTGGGTTGGATATATAACCACACATGTATTTAATTTGAGGATTTAATAAGAAGAGCTCCACCTTATGCTTCATGGATTTTGTTTCTTCATGCTTAAGCAACTGATGAATTGATTCAATACTGAGTAGCATTTCCATTTGAAAGGGAAACGTGCTGGTTGGCTAGGACCCACCCAACCCAACACGTTCTCCCACCTTTCTGTTCTTGCAATTTATGTCTGCTAAGTTTGATTTAATTTACAGAATTTTGAATTTATGTTTGAGTGAAAGCATATCTGAAGTATGAAGTAGTTAAATTTCCTTTTTTTCATCTAAATTTAAATTTTCTTTCTTCGCCTGGTTCAAACAGGAGAAATTACCTGTTCCAGTGCACGTTGGTGTTATATTCACTTTCTACACGTGTGGTATTTTTTCTCTGCCTGGTTCGAGCAGGAGAAATTACCTACACCAGTGCACATTTGTGTGTTATTCACTTTTTGCACGTTTGGTTTATTTTCTCCACTTGGTGAAAGCAAGAGAACTGTTTCTGCACCAGTGCTGGATAGTGTGATGCATCAAGTATCTTTAGTTTACTTCTAATAGCTTTCTTGCTTTCAGTTACATTTTAATTAAAAAGATAATTTCCTTTTTCTCTATAGATATTCATCTTTCTGATAAGAAATTTGGTTTCATAACACTTGCAGTAATTAATCATTGATTTCAAGGACTAAAAGTTAAAGTGTAAGAAGCTCAGATTAGGTACAAGAACCAGTTTCTTGGTACCAGATCTGAGTGTTGTGTACTTGAGAAAGTTCAGGGCCCTTGCACGAATAAAATCATTTTTAGTACGAACATTACTTTACACCTTCTGCATAGATCACTGTTCCTGCACTAGTGCAAGATCGATTCTTGTGGGAGGGATATCTTTACATGAATAGGTTTGAAAGGGCCCATCTGTTGAAGACTGCTAAGGTGTCTTTGCTAAAGAAAACACATTCTCAGTAGATGATCAATATCCCTTTAGAGTAATATCCCTTAGAAGGTACTATTGGAAACCCCCTATGGAGGACCACTCTTGTTAAGATCATAATAAGCTACTCATGAGAACACTAGCATATTTTAATTCAAGATGTCTTTTAGTCATTATCTGGGATATCTTTAATAATTATTTAGGGCATAAGAACTAGTCAGTAATGATTAGTCATTAAAAACTTTTCACACCATCCCGTATTCTTAAGGAGTAGACTCAGTCTCCCCACTTATTAAGTAACCTTTTAGGTTGATCATAATCATAGTATACAAAATATTTAGGGGAGGATAGGAGGTCTTGTGATGAGCCAACCTACCATGATCATAAGACCTAACATGCATGACATTACTACTTCTGGTCACCAAGCCAGAGTAATGGCTTTCAACCAAAAATTTGGAAGACAAGAGGTCTCATCACGAGCCGGCCTATTCATCCATGTTACTTCTTGTGAGTGGCATTGCCATTAGTTGGTTAACAAGCCAAAGCAATGGCCTTCATCTAAAATTAAAATAAGATAACTCTGAATCCATGCCTAGTAAGTGGGGCACAGACATTTCGATGGGTCAAAAGACACCCTTGCCGAGGTTATGGACACCTGCAGGCAACAGGGCTATGTTTGTGGTATTAAAGTTAATTGCATACTATGATTTGCTTGGCTATATTTCTCTTCCCCTAAACTTATCTTTTTTCCTTGGAAAATGGTTTTAAAGACAATTTGAACATGGTGCTTTGAGTTATATCTTTCAAAAATCAAGAATCTTTAAGGATCTGGTACCCTTAGTAAAGGTTATTCTTCATGATATATTAAGAGGAAATTTAGTTTGAATATGGATGACAACGGAATTTAGAGTTTTCAATAAAGAGGTTGCTAATTGGTATCATAACTCATTTTGACTTTCATAATATTTATAGTGATGAATTACTCAATGATGACTGCTCACAAGATGCTAGTTGGAAACAATGTGTATTGATGGTGGTTGCCTCTAAATATGCATTGCATAATCTAGGTACAAGATTGCTATAGTAGGTGCATGAATTTGAGGTAGTTATTTTGAGATTGCGCCTTTTCAACAAATTTGATTTTCATTAAATTCTTTGGGAAAAAACAAAACAATGAATTCATTTGGGACAAGGTAACAGGTATGTACCATACTCTTTTGTCTATAATTCTCACTGCAGTTATTTTTCTTGCACCAGTGCAGGTAGACCTTCCAAAATTTTTTTTTCCTTTCTTCATATCCCATTTCATAATTTTCCCTCAGCTTTCTTCTCAAAATCCTAGTATAATTAACCTTCCCATATTCTTCTAAATTCACCCTATCCGCTTCGAAGAAATCCCACTTTAACCCTAATTTTTTTTCCTATCCCACTTCTATTTTCCCTCTTTTGATACTTTCCTGGAATCCTTGTGATAGAATTCCTTCCCATTCTAAGATTTTCCTTTCCCACTCCTTTGTTCCCTCATGAGTTTATTGCAGGATCTTACATACAAAGAGCAGAAGGATGTGCTCTGAAACATCAAGAAAGGGAAAAGAGAAATTTAGAATAAGTTGAGGAAATCATGTGAAATCCAACCTATATTTTAATTCTCTGTCTTAATATTATGCTTGCACTAGTGAAAGCATGTTTTCCTATATGATAAGATGAGCAGAAAAGTACCAGCAGAATGATATGATTTAAGCGGTGCAAAGATTAGTACAAGCATGCACCTCATCAGCAGCATAGAAAAATTATCATATGACATAAGAAAGTGATCATGATGGAAAGTTATATAATGTTTTTCATATGATTGACAAGTATTTACACTATTATATTACCTAGGAGGAAATTAGTTAAAAGTACAAAATTTTTTAAGTAGAAATCATGATCTTTTTAATGAGTGCTAAGTTTTTTTTTTTTTTTTTTTGTAATTATGAAGAAATGTAAGAATCGTGTTAATCATTTTTTTCATATAATATACCCCGCTCTACAATAATTTGAAATTTCCTTCACTCATAACTCCCCCCGTTCCTACATTTATCCTAAATGTCCCTTCATCGTGATTATTACTGCACTTAACCGTTAAACCGCATCACGCGTACCAATTAAGCCTGACCAGAAATGATGAATATTTATGGAAAATGAATCAGATATACGATTATATATTTACGTATGAAAGTCGATTCCCCGATATTTCATGTAAGCCTTGGAAATTATTGTTAATAGCCAATAGCAGCAATTCTGCCCTTTCCGAAATGAGCCCCTGTCTCTTAGAAAGATTGAGAAAACTACCGAATTTCGCAACAGTCTTCCATTGTTGTGGGAGTCAGGATTTCTACGGTTCCTGCAGAAGTTCGATGGGTATGAAAGGGAGGTCGCCCTACAATTTGAAAGAAGCTTTAAGAATGGCCAAGTGAGAATTGGGCCGCTCGAATTCAAATTCACGAAGAAATTTGTAGCAGCAGCAACGGGCTTGGAGAATACGGGACTGGAGTGGTTCAAGAACCAAAATATGGAAAGCAAACGCTGGTAGCATTTTGTCAAGGATAATAAGATGGAGTTGAATTGGAAATACAGATTCCTAGGCAAAGCCCTGTTGGGTCAATGACAGGATCTCTTGTTTGTCTTGCAGAAATTTGTGACCTGCGAAGGGAGGTACACTTGTACCCTGGTGTATCATTTTAGACTGTTGCAACATTTTGAAGGAGGCCGACACATTCGTTGGAGGATGAACTCCCATAATTTTTTCTGAAAATCTTGGAGAAAATGGCTATAAGTGTACAGGATGGAAGGGAGGATCAGGTCGATACACGATTATGCCATCACTGCCTGATAAAAATCCTGGTCTTAAAAAAACTGGAGAGAAAAGTTATGACATAGGAAGAGCTGTTGAAATAGCTGCACGGGAAGTCAACCGAGGGAAAGAAGATGAAGACTCCTACCAGTGCAAGTAAGGGTATGAACAGAAGCAAAAGTGGAAGTTCTTCTCACACTAGTGCGAAAAGAAAGTGGTCAGAAAAATAGACAGAAGAGAAGACCCCATCTTCAATTAAGGAAACAGTTCGCGCACCCGCTGAAGAAACCCCTTATACACAGGCACAGGCCTCTGAACATGACAGGCTATTATTCCTTGCAGACGCGACGAATATTGCACAAGTCGGGGATGATACTCTGCTGGCACATTTTATCAAAAGACCCCATAAGAAGAGTAAAATCGCCGATGTAGGTAAGAAACCACAACCCCCACAGGGTATGGAATCCCATTCTACACCAGTACAGGAAGAACCAGATGAAAAGGAACTGGAAGAAGAATAAGAGGCAGAAGAATCCACAGAAGACGAGGAACCGGAAGAAGAAGAAGAGGTAGAATAACCCACAGAAGACGAGCAACCGGATGAAGATGAACCAGAGCAGAAGGAAGGAGACCTGGAAAAAGAGGGACCACAGGTAGAAGATTTCCTTGACGTGACCATGGTAGATATAGAAGTCCCAAAGCCAGTGACAGCCCCTGCTGAGATAGAGGGAGGAAAAGAATTGGTGACTCTTGCTGCTTGCATAGCAGAATTAGAACTCCAAGTGAAAAACTTGGAGCAGCTTGTGACCAAAGTACAAGAGGAGAAAGAACAAAGCAGAGAATAATTGGTGGCAGAGCTCAAACAAAATAAAATCGAGGTTAAAGTTTGGAAATATCGGGCTGGATGTTGTTTCAGGCGGTTGAGAAAAGTAGCAAAGAAGTTAAGGCACATCAAGATGAAGAAGGCTGAAATAGTGCAGCCCGAGGACAACATGCTGGAACAGGACTGAGTTGGAGTATTAAAAATTTTGGTTTTTTGTAGAGGTAAAAAGTTTTGTGAGGACACATAACATTTTAGGAAAGGGAGGATGTTGGTCCTCTAATTTGCACCTTTTTTGACAATTTTTCCCTTTCCAAATCGTAATCATTTACCCTGTTTTACCTATCTTATGCGCCTTCATCCTGCACTAGTGCAAGAACGATGACACATTTTGCATTAACTTCATATTTTACATATTTTAACTTAACTTAGCATTTATTAACTATTTATTATTTTATTTTCTACTTAGAATTACTTTTGTAACTCATCGTTACCTCCTATGTTATTTAATAGTGAAATGCTTACCTTGATAGCTAATTTTTAGTGGAGAACAGATCTCGCACCAGGGCTAGCACCGCGAATCTTGGCATCAAATTTGGATCTCTTTGATTGTTGCCTAATTTTGTACCACCATATCTAAAGGTAGCCGAGTCCAGTGATATCAACAAGTCAATCTGGAGTAGCAGCGATCGGACTTAGGAGGAACGAACAACTAGAGATAGCCATGGCCCGTTTTGTTAGAACGTTTAATTTTGAAGGCCAAAAGCTTATTCTGCAATCGGTTATGTAATTTGTTGTAACGATTTCTGCAACTAGCTATGTAATGGTTAAATGATCCTTTTGGCCTACGACCAAAAGGATCTATATAAGGAGAAATGTAAATAAAACAAGATGTTCAATATTGGGATAGAATTGAATAGATCGAAGAAAAGAACCAGTGAGGCAGTGACAAGCATGTCTTTTGTTATCGCCCAAATCTGGGCTGGATATCTAACCATGCATGTATTTTCTTTGAGGATTTAATAATAAGAGCTCCGCCTTATGCTTCATGGATTTTATTTCTTCATGCTTAAAAAGTTGATGAATTGATTCAATACTGAGTAGCGTTTCCATTTTAAAGGGAAATGTGCAGGTTGGCTAGGGCCTAGCCAACCCAGCACATTCTCCCTCCTTTCTATTCTTGCAATTTATGTCTACTAAGTGTGATTTAATTTACAACATTTGAATTTCTGTTTGAGTGAAAGCAGATCTACAGTGTGAGGTAGTTAAATTTCCTTTTCTACATCTGAATTTAAATTTTCTTTCTACGCCTGGTTCGAACAGGAGAAATTACCTGTGCCAGTGCACGTTGGTGTGATATTCACTTTCTGCACGTGTGGTTTGTTTTCTCCTCCTAGATTGAGAAGGAGAAATTACCTGCACCAGTGCACGTTGGTGTGTTATTCACTTTCTGCACGTTTGGTTTATTTTCTCCGCCTGGTTCAAGCAGGAGAACTGTTTCTGCACCAATGCTGGATAATGTGATGCAGCAAGTCTCTTTAGTTTACTTCTAACAACTTTGTTTCTTTCAGTTACATTTTAATTAAAAATATCGTTTCCTTTTTCTCTACAGATATTCATCTTTATGATAAGAAATTTGGTTTCATAACACTTGCAGTAATTAATCATTGATTTCAAGGAATAAAAGTTAAAGTGTAAGAAGCTTAGATCGGGTACAAGAACCAGTTTCTTGGTACCAGATCTGAGTGTTGTGGACCTGAGAAAGTTCAGGGCCCTTGCACAAAGAAAATCATTTTTAGTACGGACATTACTGTACACCTTCTGCATAGATCGTTGTTCCTGCACTAGTGTAAGAAGACTGCACTAGTGCAAGATCGATTCTTATGGGAAGGATATCTTTACATGAGCAGGTTTGAAAGGGCCCATCTGTTGAAGACTGCTAAGGTGTATTTGCTAAATAAAACACATTCTCAGTAGATGATCAATATCCTGCTAGAGTAACTGCCTTCTTTTTATTTCCAGATCTCTCTTGCAAGTACATTTCTTCTTGTTCTAGCCTCAGATTGCTTTGATGGTTTGAGTTGCATTTTTCTCTAAAGTTTGATTCTGTAATTTTCCTTTAAAAAGTAGGAGTTGATATTAGAAATATTCATACCATCTCTAGCATTTCCTATGCTTCGTCTCTAAGTTTACGAATCCACCAGGTTGACAATTTAAGTGTTGAGGACTTTACTTAAGTGTAATTCCTGCACCCAACAGTGCACCCTTACATGGAGGTAGGTTAACTAAAATGCACTTAGGCCCATGCAGAGGAGTGTTTATGAGTCAATGGGTCATATAATCTATACTTCAAACCTTGGAAATCTCACAATTGAAGGCATCAATGGAATGACTTTTTTTAGGGCATATAGCAACTGAATTAGGGGATGATAGACCCTATTCATTGGTCTTGGGGGATGATGCCCAAATTGACCTGTAACACTTTCCGTGTCACCTAACTTGCCATGTGACACCCATGTGGCTACACAAGTCATCACTACATCAAATTCAAGGGTCATCCATTTTCATGCCAGTTATAGACTCAACCATGCCATCTCATACTCCTGAGAAACCCACTCCTTTTCGGACTATATATATATATAGACACACACACACACATAACGAAATATATATAAATACCATGATCTTATGCCACGGGCCTGCATTTCCACATAATGCCTTGTCCATGTCACCATGCTTACCCCTAAAGCATGCCATTGGGCCAGCTCATGACCCTACCCACTCATCGTGTGGCATGGACACATCACTACCTGGTGGTCCCTACCTATCGAAATTTAACCTTGTTCCAGGCCCCACAAAATATACATACATTTATTTATTTTTATACAACATGTCGCCCCTTTAACCTATTTATAGTCCTCATATAGTGGAGGATATCTATGGATATGATTGAAATGAACAACCACCCTTCCTCTCGTGGCATCATGAGGGGGAGGAGGTTTCAAATTCAAGGTCCCAACACTTGGTTCCAAACCTACACATCAATGGTCATTAAATGTCATAAAACTCTGCGACTGACATTAAAATGCGGATCCCCCCTCCCCTTTTTTACCTTTGGGGGGGGGGGGGGGGTTTGTTATCAAAATTACCACTCATTAGAGGAAATTTCAGCCTAAAAGTGCCGATGAAATTTTCATGTGATTTCCATGTCATAATATATAAACTAATCAAAATGATTTAAATAAAAAAAAAAGGTACATGTAAATATTTTGGAGGGAAAAGAAGAAAAGCCATTTTTTTTTAAATTGTATTTTTGTCTTATCTCATTATATATTTACTAAAATTTCAAGTTTAGACACTCATTAGATGCAGAATTAAATTTCACATCCAACGAGTACCCATTATGCATACTTTTGAGAAGACCCACCTTGATAAACATTGCAAATACATTAAAAAAACATATTTTAACACACTTTTTAATGTATATGCAATTTTTATCAATGTGGGTCCTCTCAGAAGTATGCATGATGGGTACTCATTGGATGTGGAATTTAATTTCGCATCTCATGAGTGTCTAAATGTGAAATTTGAGTAAACCTATAAAGAGATAAGCCAAAAATACAATTAAAAAAAATAGTTTTTTTTTTTTTCCCTACAAAATTCGTAACTCTTATTTTATTATTTTAACTCTTATTTTATTATTATTCCTTAGGAGGCCACTTTTAGGCTGAAATTTCCTCTAATTCATAGTTACACGACCCTTCATCAATGGCTCAAATGCTCTCAAATCTTATAACAACCATGATTAAAACATAGACCCGCCCCCCCTATTGAGTTGGGATCTGGGGTCCACTATTGGATCCCCAACATTTATAGAGTTATAAACTTCCATTATCATTTTACATAAGCACCAAGGGACCCCAACACCTGGTTCTAGTGCTTGGGCATATGGCTTAACAATGACCGAGGCCCTTTTCCTTCAGAGCTTTAAAATTCATGCCCCCCCCACCCGACATGAACCATATATCTATATATATATATATATATACATATACATACATACATACATACATACATACATACATACATACATACATACATACATACATACATATATACATACATACATACATATATATATATATATATATATATATATATATATATATATATATATATATATATATATATATTCCCTCCCAGGCTTAATTAGGCCTCATCGTAGCCTGACAAACTTAACATATACTTCATGGGTGAAATGGGACATTATCCCTTCTGAGAAACAAAGTTTGGTCATATATAAATGCATACATATGTATTGATAGATATATCATTTTAAGAGAGACAACTGATCATTTTATAGATATTTGTCAATCTCTTGTACACAAAACATTTAGACAAATGGTGTCTTAGAGTAGACAAAGAATAACTCATTCCTTAGAAATTATTTAGGGATGAAAACACCTCCCCTTCATCAAGAAATTTCAAGCCTTACCGTTAATATGAGAAAAACAACAACACAGTGTCCAGAATGTAACTTTCAACCAAGAGAAACATAACTCAACTTTAATAGGTAAAGCATACATCGATTAACCATTCCTCATAATTAACATAGAAGTTAGCATTACCCATTCACACAGGAATTAGCATTCCTCACCATAAACATAATAATTTAATCAACACATTAATCCTAATCATAATATTCACATGCAACATATTATCACTCCACCCAATCTCTAAGGCCAAGAAAGAGTCCTAACAGAGGTAACCACAGACCAATATTTTAGCTTGGTAACTAGCCCTACCAAACTGGAGAGGGCTCTCTCCACAAAGTCACAGCTAAAAGGGCTGGAAGAATTAGGGTTTTAGGCTAGTAAGTATGAGTACAGGGGTTTGTTTATTTGAATTGAGTTGCTGGATGAGGATTAGGTGAAAGAGGCTATGTCAGGGAAAATAAGATTAAGGTTGCAGAAATTCAATGGGGCAAGGTAGGTAGGAAGGCTAAACACTTTAGGGTTTCAGGGTGAGATGGATCAGATTGATGAGGAGATAGAAAGAGAAAGGCAAAGAATGTATTCTTTCTAAACTAAATAAAGTGAACAAATTATGAATATTTTCCCAAAACAAAGCATGAGAGATGTATTCTGCTTATCAAATTGAAAACCAACATATAATAGAGATGAAATGGACCACAAAGACACAATATTCATACACATGTAACATGAGAAGAAACTATTCTAAATTTCAATATCATAGGTATCCCAAAGAAATATTTGCAACTCTTTCATTAATTTCCCTCCAAATACTAATTACACTAGAGTCTATGACCAATGCAACAACATACCACCTCTAGAATGAGTCAAAAATTACAAGATACAAACCTCAAAACAACTATTCCCACCCTCAGGGGTCGAATCCATGAGTGGAGGAGCAATTCCACCAAAAATTGAACTGAAACATAGAGTGTGGGGACGTCAAACTGACTCATCCCTCACTTTTTGGAAACTGATTCATTACATTTTCATCAAAAGTTTTCATCTAATGCATTTAACCTAGGTGTTATGCAGAATTTTGATCTACGGATAAACCAAATTACCTATGTCTGCTGCTAGTCACTTAGAACAACAGAGGAAAGAATTACTACCAATTTCTCTAAAACAAGCAGATATACAAAATGGTGAAAGAGCCTACTTGTGATTCAATCACTTCTCCTCTTTCTTTTTTTGTTTCTAGCACTCTCAATCCAAATCAAATCGCCAGAATGATTCCTGTAAACACAAACAGAGAACAAAAAACAACATGCAATATATAGATATCTAATTATCTTACTCAATAAAATTGGTTACATATGAAATACATACATCATTCAAGAATTCATTGCACAAGAAATAGAGACATATGTATGGGAAAATCAACATCAATCTTTATTAAAGAGTAGAAGGGGGAGGTTACAACCAATGATTGCTTTGTTGGCAACCAGCTCCAGCTTCATTCCAGCCTCATCACATCCAACATCATACCAAAAACATATCAG
Source organism: Pinus albicaulis (assembly GCA_034641835.2). Classification (NCBI taxonomy): domain Eukaryota; kingdom Viridiplantae; phylum Streptophyta; class Pinopsida; order Pinales; family Pinaceae; genus Pinus; species Pinus albicaulis. Next base: position 103,508,512 of record CM076570.1, on the reverse strand, counting down.
TACTTTCATTTTTTCAAATGAGAACCCAACAACATAAATTTACCAAATTTCTTCCTTCTCTAGCACTAGAATGAGTTCTCAATTTATAGGGAAACTGATGGTAGTTTCTCAATGAATGAATTTCTAATAATAGGAAAGACATGTTCCCAAGTTTAGAGGTGTTAGAAAGACACTTGGATTCAAAGTTTGACACATATGGACTCTTCTAGAAGGCACTCACCATGTGGAGATTCCCGAAACAATGAGAATTCCACTCCCAGGTGACCAATACACTCTTGAATGTCAGGAAGTGCACTACAGTGCACCCTTGAATGGAGGATTTGGCACTGCAACACAATTAGTCCCTTTAGAGGCTACGTTGGTGAGTCAATAAGTGATATAACATATACTTTAAACCTTGGAAATATCAAAATAGAAGCCATGAATGAATTTTTCTTCTCTTAGGGCATATAACAATTGAAATATAAGGGGATGATAGACCATATTTCATTGGTCTTGGGGACGACGTCCAATTTGACTAGGTCATGGGGGATATTTCCCAAATTGACCTATAACAGCTTCCCCCTAAAGTATGAAGTCAAAATAATAAGAATAGTATTTGGATGAGATGCTTTATGATGTGATGAGCTGGAACTGAAGTGAAATGGTGACCTGCATCAATATTACAATACATTACATCATGATATTTTCATCTTGATCATGAATTGCTGAGGGAGGCATTCCCATGCTTAGCACATAAACTATCTAATAACATGTACATAGTTCAGAAATTCTTCTACATTGGAATGTTGCCCAATATAAACATGCCTACATATATAGGCCCATGTTTAGATGATGATCTATTTGTAAAGCCATCGTACAGATGATGTGTAAAAAAGTCTTGAAATCACAGCCTGGATGGATGAAACTAGATCTGAGGTCTTATTATCTCGTTCAATCAATCATTTGGGTACAAGTCTAGCCATGCGAATATATTATTTGTAGTCGAGCATGGTAAGACATCGTTTTATTACCAGCCAATGATGTGACCTGTTAACAAACACAAGAGAACCACCATTGATGTTAATGGCTCTCAAGGTACTACAATATAGTTTGTAAGGCATGAATAGATGATTTTATGTCGAATGCCAAACAAAATATTTCAGTCAAAGGTCTAGAAGCGAGGAACTTTCCGATGATGTAACAAGCCTCAGGGTAATGGAAGATGATGTTTCTAAGTAAACTTCCTGGATGATGAGCTGATGTCGATAGGAAGCCACTTTATCGCGAAATGGGAGTTACTGATTTCAGAGACAAAATGTGACTTGATATAGCGATTTTCAGGGATGACTGTCATGAAAATGAAGGTTTATGAGTATTCTAGAAGGATGAGTATTCACTGGATGACTTCTCTTGAACATATTAGTGACACTGAGATGATTTGGTAGCGTTGAACCAAAAATGAAGTGAAGGTATGATGAACCATAGGTATGAAATGGACCGTCAAGAAGATTACCCAACCCAAAAGTCACAATGATGGAGTGAAAGTGTCATGTTCAAGAGCGACTTGCTACCATAAAGTGTTTTGTTCGCTTTCCCAAATTTTCCCCGGTCATTTGACGACCAGTAACTCTTTATTTTTTAAAAATCTTGAGGAGGATAACATATGCTTGATCTATAATTCAACCCTTCGAGCAAATGCATCACTATTTAATAATTTAACGAGTCTAGTGATAAATGAAACTCGATTCTTCCCATGATCGACAAGCTTGTGGCTATTTTATTTTTTAATGAGCCTAATGACAATGACAACCCGATACTTTTTTATATTTAGAGAGTTTGAAAAAGAGGAAAAAAGAAAACTCCATGAGTCCATTTTCGTAATTTTTTTTCTTAGGTCCAAAAAAGTGTAAAATGATACCTGAGATAACCTCCTAGTCATGTTCCACTAAGTTTTTCCTTTTTCGTAAATAATCTATCTCAGTCCGGAAAAGGGTTAAAATTATACTGAGTAGATGTAGTTTCGTTTACTTTTATGAGCTTGAAAAGACAAGTGCTCGATAATATTTTCACATTATCAGAGTCTGAAAAGAGCTAAAAGAAGACTCCAGGGGTTCCTTTTTCGCTGTTATCAAAGCTCAAAAAAGAGATAAAAGTGTGCTTCAAGTCCTTTTTCATTTTTATCAAATCTCAAAAAATAAGGATAGAAGTATGCTTTGTGGTCAAATCATTCTTGAATAAGTTTTCATGACTAATCTTCTATATCACCCTTAAAACTTGTTCATAACAACAACAAATGGATTAAAAATACCCGTTTCAAAGAAAAAAATGAATAAAAACCATAGTCACAACATTTAATATGATTTTGAAATAATCAAATGACTAATTAAAATAGTTTTTACCATTAATTTTAACCATTTGAAAGTTACCATTTGAATTTTGGAGCTTTGAACCAGTTTTTTCTCCCAAACTTCAGTAGTTGATTATGAAAGATTCTATGGATGGTTTTCCTCGTTGTTCGATCCAGGTTGGAGCTATGAACCTTATTTTTCCTTCTTTAACATTTATGTTTCATTTCATTGCAAATTTTAGGGTTTTTAGCCCCTTAGGGTAAATTTAGTTTGGTCAAAGGGAAACACACCCTCGAATGTGAAAAGGTGCATTGAAATGCACCGGAATTGAAGGCCAGGTGCATATGCAATGCATCGTCCCTTGACCTGGGGTGCATTGGGCACAATTTCCATTTTTTTTCTTGTTGTGTGCCCAAATTTTGCCTAATTTTTTGCATGAAACGGATCCTTATGAGTCTTGTGATTTTGTTTCATGTATTCATCAGACCAAAATGACGATTACATGGAGGGAAAGAGAACATGAGGAACAAAACATGATTTCCCTAAATGATTGGGTATGGTAAGAGCCCTCAAAGATTGCGGGTTGTTAAAGTACTTCAGATTGTTGGATATGAGTCAACAAAGGGAACTATTATTAGGGGAGTTTTGAGGTCTAAAATGGGTCTCTTAAGAAAAATGTATAACCAAAATAAACTTTATAAGAACCAATAGGTTTCAATATGATGATGTCAACCATCGAGGATGATTCACCATTTTTTAAATAAAAGGCTAAAATATTAAAAAATAATAAAATAATAAAACTACTCTTTCAACTCATATTTTCAACTTATCTCCCAAAGTTTTTACACAGATTTCAAGTGGGAGCACTTGTTGGATGCAAAATTTAATTCCTCATCCAAGGAGTACCCATGTTGCATACTTTTGATGGACCTTACTATGTGAAAAATGAGAAATACATGAAAAAACATGATTGCAATCACGTTTTACATGTATTTCTCATTTTTCATGTAGTAGGGTCCATCGAAAGTATGAGACATGGGTACTCCTTGGATGAGGAATTAAATTTTGCATCCAATGAGTACTCTCACTCAAAATTTGAGTAAAAAATTTAGGAGATAAGCTGAAAATACGAGTTGAAAAGGTAGTTTTTCTTTTTTCCCTCTCAAATTTGATGATGTCATCAAATCTTATTTCATTTTTTCCATTATTATTTTATAATTTCCTTAAGAGGTGCATTTTAGACCTCAAAATTCCCCTATTTCCTTATTCGTTCATGGGATCCAGTGACACAAGCATTTCAAATTGGGGAAAAAGTGGTCCCAATATTAGTGGAGGATATTTATTTTCGCACAGGATTATCGAGGAGAGGTCCACCCATTTCTCTTTCAGGGCCTTCTCTTGGAGGAGAGACAATGAGATATTATATATTTTAGTATTTCAGTCTAGGGACCGAACCTAGTAAGGATGGGAAAACAAACATCCGCGATGTATGTGATTTTCTATTGAGGACCATCCTATTCACTATCGCAAATCTTGCTGGTACCGCTACACTACATGTTGCAAATATATCATACATGTAGTATGCACTAGATTGCTTGGAACCAACAATTTTTAACTGGGCTAAAGCTATCCTATTTCAGATGAAAGAACAACTGACCAAGGAAAAGGGAGGAAAGAAGAAGAATATCAAATATGGCTCAATCTTGACTTCTTTTGCCTTAGAGCAGATTCCATTGATGCAACCCTAACATGTTACACTAGGTATATTTGGCCCTAGAGATCCAAGGATGCAGAGATGGGTAGAACTGATAGCTAGACATGTTGGTCAATCGACCATCGTATTCTCAACTGCATTCTTCACCTATTTCAGAAGAGATATGGTCACCATCGATTATTATGCATATGCAGGCGTAGACTTCTGAGGAGATCCAAATTTGGCTTTACTAGACGACGCTCAATCGGGTGTAATTAGCAAGAATGTTTTGACCATGTTTTTTGATTTTTCTAAGTTTTATACATGTTTTTGTATTTTGATGTATCCCAATACTAAACTAAAGTTTTTATGTAATGTAGATGTGGGTAGAGTTCGACTAGTGGGTCAGCCAGAGTAGAGAGCAGATGAGCCGACAGAGATGACTGTCAGGAGAGCAGTCCTTCAAGATTTGGAAATGGTTGAGACTCTTGCTAAGCTACAACAACACATAGAGGGATTTACTCTCAGGATTTTGGATTTCTGGATCGAAGATTTACCCATGAGACTGCAACACCATACTATTGGCATTCCCAATCATTGGATGTAGTTATTGTGTAGGATAGCTAGATCAGTAGCATGTTATCACGAGCATCACTAGTTAAATTTTCACATTTTGCATACATTTTGAGTTCAGATGAACAATATGTCTTGGGCACATATTTTGTAAAAACCTATAACTATCTATCTAATTTTTTTCAGTGTTTTCCTATGTTTATTGCGCAATCCTATTCAATTATGTGATGTGGATTGAAAATATGTCTTTACATGTGTTGCAAATGTATGTTTATAACATAATTTGCTAAGGAATAAGTTATTGTTTTCAAGTTTCTGAAAATGTGTTGATATCGAATGAAATAAAAATGTCTTTCCAAAATTGAAACTCTTAGGAACATACAATGTCATGTTGGATTTATAATAGTATAAACACTAGTAAGTTGTAGTAACACAAGTTGTGAGTCTAACCTAATGATGATGCAGTTAATACCAAATGAAATGGCATCAGAGAGAAGTTCGATCAACGTGCTATACTCGTCGATATTTTTTGTAGATCGACTGATACAAATCCCTTGAAAACTAACTAACTCATCGTTCGGAGTGAAAATGGCCCACGCTGCAAAGGATAGATTCTACGTACTACGACTAGCATCATCAGCATACCCAACGAATGGTTCCAAAGATTCAGACATCTACGATGAAATTTAAAGCATATTACTAACTTCAAGAAAAATCCAGAAAAACAAACTAAGATAGTAAATGAAAATCAACAACATATATACAATATAATACAACAATTTACTATCCTCATGTTTAAGCATAGTAAAATTTGAGATATAAACCATTTCGAGGCTGCGCCAATGGAATTCCATCATAATCGACCAACTTTTAGGCACCCTTATCAAGAACTCTTTCAACAATATAGGGGCCATGACATAATGGCTCAATTTTACCTGTACCTATTACATCAGCTTCCTGATCATAAAGAAGGACCAGGTCACCCTCTAAGAAGATGTGAGGCTAGACATGCTTGTCATATTGCGCCTTTATACGTCTCTTATGCACTTTGTTGGCCAATGCGGCTTCACGACGTGTTTCATCAATATGGATGAGGTTAAAAAGACGCGCTTCTTCAAAAGATGTGTCAGGTAACAAGTCAACTGCGAGTTTTAATGAGGGTATTTCACATTGAATAGGAAAGATAGCTTCCAAACCATACATCAATTGAAAGGGGGTAAATCCAGTTGTGTTTCTCATTGAGGTTTGGTACGCCCACAAAGTCGAGTACATGATCATATGGAAATTTCGTTTATGAACTCCTATCATTCGTTGAAGCATTTGTTTAAGAATATTATTAATAGCCTCAACTTGTCCATTTGATTGTGGATAATAAGGAGTTAAAATATCATGTGACAATCCTAATTTGGTAGTCAACTCATTCATCATGTGATTGCAAAAATTCTTACCATGATATATGACTATAGCCCGTGGAACACTGAATCCTGAGATGACATGATTGAAGAAAGAATAATGCAGCTGTTTCGCCTGTGTTGTTGGATGTAGGCATCGCTTCGGCCCAATTGGTAAAGTAGTCTACTGCGAAAATAATATAACCATGCCCCCTGGGCGAACGAGGGTTGGAGGTCATGAAGTCAATCCACCATTTTTAAAATGGTCCCACAATGGTAACAAGAGGCATTAGCACTAGCATTTTGCAGAATTTACGATCAACTATCTCGCATGCATGAAAACTTCTAACCGTGAGGATGCAGTCACGAAATATGGTTGGCCAAAAGTAACCGGCGCTGATTATCTTCTATGCGGTAGCGTATCCAGACAAGTGTCCACCACAAGCTCCAACATGACTATCATTTAAAACCTTTTCGAACTCCTCATGAGTGAGGCACCTCCTTAAAATTGTATTGACATGATGATGATAAAGTGTATCACCATCGATAATATAATCTTTGGGTTGGTATCAAATACGTCGTTGTTGAGAGCGAGAGGTATCTAAAATAAAAGTCTGGGTATGGAGATAAATGATAAAATCCCCATACCAAGGATCAGATGATCCAATCAGAAATAAAGACCTATCAGGAATTGATGGTTCCGATGTAGTAGTAATAATATCAGAGGGAAGGTCACAAAGAAGATCTGCCAAAACTAAATACTTCTTTGACTTGGATTTGATGAATTCAAAATCAAACTCCTGCAAAATGACAATCCATTTTGAATATTTTTCCCCCAGAAATTGACGCGAAAAAATGTAAGTCATGGGGTTGCAATCCAAAATGACAATGGTCTTTTGGAATAAGATATATGGGATAAATATTTGGATAGCTTGAACGGCCACCAAGGTGATATTTTTGACGCATGAATACTTCACTTCCGTATCATTGAGATTACGACTCAAATAATATATCAGATGTTCTATTTCATCTTCTTCTTAGACCAATACCATAGAAATGGTCATATTAGCCGCGACGATATATAAGAAATAATCACTCTGATAATTGGGGGGATACATTAATGATGCCCAGACAAGTGTATCCTTGACAACATCAAAAGAAGCTAGCGCAGCCTTATCCCAATGGAAGGGAATCCCTTTTTTCAAGAGTTGAGTAAATCCTTTATCCATTTCGGCATATTTGGGTATGAACCTCCTTAGGAAGTTAGCCTTTCCTTGAAGTTTTTGTAACTGAATAAAATTTGATGGCACAGGAAAATAAAGAATAGCCTGGACCTTAAGTGGGTCGATTCAAATTCCTTCTTTTGAGATGATGAATCCTAGAAAATGACCAGAACCAACACAAAACACACAATTTTTTGGATTGAGGCGTATTTTGTAGTGTTGGCAATGTAGAAAGATAGCTCTTAAAGTCATTGGGTGATCAATCAAGTTTTGTGAATGCGTGCGTAAATAATCTAGATAAGGTTTAACAATGTGATTGATGTCATTGAAAGCATAATCCATTTCTCTCTGAAAGGTTGCCCCAACGTTCTTTAAACCAAATGGGATTTTCCGATAAGCAAATGTGCCCCAGGGAAAAATGAATATTGTCTTATATTGGTCCTTTGGGAAGATATTGATTTGATTTTAGCTAGAAAATCCATCCATTAATGAAAATATTTCACATCCAAAACAATCTTCAATAATCTGGTCAATAAATGGAGTAGGTAGTTCTCTTTTGGACAAGCAAGATTGACATCCCGATAATTGACGCACACTCTGATTGTCCCTTGTTTCTTCATAATAGGAACAATGTTGGAAACCCAATGAAACTAGCACGCAAACATTTTTCAACTTCTACTTTAATGGCAACAACCTTCTTCGGATGAAAAAGACAAAGGCATTGATGTACTAGTTTTACATCACGGTAAATTTTAATGGTGTGTTCAATGATACTAGTATCTATGCCTGCCATTTCCTCGTAAGACCAAGAAAATATATCACAGAATTCATGAAAGAGAGAGCGATAAGTTTCGAGTTTTAATGGAGAACAAGACATGCCGACATGAATGTTTTCTACAACGTCGGGTTTAGTCGAAATATCAATAGAAATGGTTTATTCAATATTTGATAAGTTTCACTTGGATTCGATTGCATTAAAAGGAAAAGAATTCAAAAATAAAGTTTTGATAGATGGATGATATAGTTCAATAAGATTATATTCTTCATAATCCTGAAGATGGGAATGATGATGATGATCTTCCCATAGTTCTCCTTTTGACATCATGGATTCCACAATATTCTCATCTGTCAAGAAAGTGGATGAAAAGGGATCAGATGGAGTACCAAAATATAATGAAAGATCAACCCAAATGACCAACAACGATGATTTTAGATTCATCGCCCAAGACATGTAGATTGATTTCTATGCCAGTTCAATTAGGCTTGGTGGCAGAGATTCATCCAACGTAACAACTTCATAATCACCCATAATCTTCCTTAAGCTAGATGGAGTGGAAGATATCATGTAGCAAGTCTCTATGTTTGCAATTTCTGCCGACGTCGTAGGTGGCGGTAATGCAAAGGTTCCCATGAGGGAAGAATCCTTTAAGATTCCTACACCAATGTTCTGAAGTGCTAGTTAAGGAGCGTGAACTAACGAAACACTTCTAGTTACATAGAAACTAGAGGAAAAGAAAGATAGTTGATTGATGACTATGATAACACCTTTATGTGGAAAGCCGACCATTCTAAAATATGTAGAGATGATCACAGTCATAGAATATACCCATGGCCTTCTGAGTAAGATGTTGTAGTCAAGGGGTCCATCAACGACCTCAACTTCAACATTTACTACTTTTCCCCCTAGCTTGACATGTAGGTTACTGATGATACGACAAGGCTTATATGTACGTCCGTCAAAATATTTCAACGTCATAGGCAATTGAGATAGGCGCAGAGAGCCAAGTGACTTCTAGCAATTTAGAGACATAATGCACGTAGATTATCCATCACCAATAATATTACGATGAACGAGGTGATTGAGAACATTTACTTGGATGGAGAATTCCAATTCTGCTAGTAATTGCGGTACATAGCCTGTATGATTAACGACTACAAGATTAGAATCTGTCATATCGGTTCCACCAATTGCTGACAACAAAACCTATTTTTGGGAGGGAAATTTTTGAATTACCTCAAGCATCGACATAGTTGAAAGGGATTGAGCCAAATCTTCAACTATATTATAATTTTTAGCATCTCGGGCTAGAGGATTGAATGTCAATTTATGGACGACTCCCTTCGGTGGCTTTATTGTTAACTCAGGAATAACAGTTGGCGCAATATATTTCATAGACGGATTCTTGGTCGAGGTAGTAGGTTGATCAGTAGCCTTACTACTGTAATATTTATTATGCGTTGACACCAAAAAATCAGTTTTTGTCTTCATAACTGATAGCATAAGCACTTGGGAACTAGAAGCTAGATCTATAGCAACCAAATTTGTGTATGGATTTGGAAATGGATCTATCAACACAATGGATGCATGTGAGGTATTAATCAATTTTGATACTTCGGCGTAGTGAAGACTGTCCCTAAAAAATTTCTCCTCATTACATATTATGCAAGGGTAACAAGGCTTCTGGTTTCTAGTTTGTTGATCAGATGATCGTTCCTGTGGGGTAGAAGTTTTCTTTTTCTTTTATTTCCCCTTTTTCTTACTTCCAGGTTGCTTGTCACTTTTTCCTTTGTCAGATGCCACAACATGAATTTTGGAAGAAGGTGCAGGATTAGATGCAGTAGAGTGAAGTGTGCTTGCAGTACCAATCATACCGTCGCCGACATGAGAGTTCTTAGATGGAGGAGGAATAGTAAAATTATATTGCAGCAAATTGGGAATTTTTTTGTAGAGCGTGCGAGACTAAGTATAAATAAAATATAAGTATTGACTACGAGCGATGACTTGCTATTCAGTGAAAAAGCCACCCTTAGCGACATCCTTAGTTATAGATGGTAATAGGGACTTAATGAACCACTCAACAAGGAGATGATCAAGAACAAATGTCTTGACCATTCTACGACGACGACGCCACTCATGAATATGATCAGAAATGTGAGTAACATTAGTCTGTTTAAAATTTGTCAAGATTTCTGTTCTAGTTTCATATCGTATGGTTAAGTGGAAGTGGGTCAAAAATATAGTAGCTAGGGCAATGAAATTATAAAATGAAGCTCTTGGTAACTCAATGTACCATTTCGCAGCTAGACCAGTGAGCACACGCTGGAAAATACGTAGTCGAACAGAGTCATAATTTAGGGAGTTATATGAACAACACAAATGTTAAGTCATAACATGCATCGACAGGTATTCCCAATGGTTTCCATTAAACTTAGGAATATCCGAGGGTAATTTATGTGGTATCACTGACCACCAAGGAGCATAGCTGATTGGATAATTTCTAAGCCGGTTTAAATCAGGTAATTATAAAGTTTCAACAAAGGTGAACTGTCGATTTGAGTTAGGTTGAGCATAGCTAGGGTATGATGGAATTGCTTGGGAAATAGGCCTTTGAGCACCAGAATAAGGAATCTATTACTAGTAACCCAAATAGGGGTTGTTTTTATAAGAAAACACTTGAGGATTCTATTGACCAAAACCTAGGTACACTACTTGTTGAAATGAGGGTTGTTCCATTTTCCCTTGTGGCTGCTAAGGTCTTTGTCCAACAAGATTATAACCCAAACTTGAATAGCTTGGATTTGGTTGTGAATAGGTAAAACCTGGTTGTGGCTACGATATCCCATAATATGGTAATCCAGCTTGTGAATAAATAATTTCAGATACAGGAGTTTGATGTAAACCAACTAAAGGAGTTGGAGTCTGAGGGCCCAATAATTGACGGTATTGGGTTGAAGGACCCACCTGAGGTGGTTGAGGTACAACAATTTGAGACTGTAACAGGGGAAAGGATGTATTAAAAAGTGGAGTATATATGGGTGCAACAGGTTGAACCAGTTGATATGATTGCACAATAGTTTGTGGTTGGATGGGTAGAGTGGGCTGCCATTGAAAAACAATCATTCCGACACTAGGATGAACAAATAAAAATGGAGTATTTCAAAAATGGGTGACCATAGGTTTCCCCCCAGCATGAAGACTATAATAATATGAAAAATATTGTTCTCAAATGACAGGAGTCCAGTTGAAATTGTAATGGATGGAATATACCTAGATGGACTAGCTTGATATTGCCCTGATGATGTATATAAAGGATTAAGCCGTTCAGTACTCATTAGAGATGTACTACATAGGATACCAGATGATGACATTGGTGAATTCCATGGGTTTGAGGATGCACTAGAGAAGGTTTCAAATAAATATTGGTAACCAGGTGGGATGGAAGGGCCACCATATAAATGTGACTCTGGAAATGTTGTGAACATCGATGGGGTAGCAAGAGAAAGTGTTATCCCAACTGAAATTTATGGTACAACAAAAGATGTTAGCTCAGGCATGGTTATACAACACAATGTATACCCTACAGGATCTACAGGAACTCAAATAGACACAGGATCGAAGAAAGTAGTGTGAGGTGATTGAGGAAAAGTCTTGTAAATATAAAGCTCTGATCCAAAATGGGTTAAAGTCGAGGGTGTTTCATCTTGTGGAATTTCTTAAATCGAAATCAAACCAGGTGGAAGGATTCCACAGTCAGGCCTGAAGTATATATTAGGTGGTTGACTACGCAATATGGGAGACACAATATCTACAACAGATTTTTGGGTGACCGATACAGGAATAGATTCTGGTTGTTCGACTTTGAGATTCAGATGTTTTGGTAAAAGAATGATAGGATCTGGATCAACTTCCAGTTTAACAGCGTCGGGTTCAGAAGCTATGGTCTCACTGATTGGATGGATCGTGACCACAGGTAGATGAACCAGGATTTTTAGAAACAACTCGAGACAACTATGGTATATGTGAGGATGATGTCGCACCATAGGTACTTATAGTACTAGTTTCAGTAGAATGATTCCACCTTCGCTGACCAGAAATGACTTCCGGTGGTAAAGGTGGTTTCAGTGCTATTCTACGCAAATGATGGGGAAAGGGATGTTCTTCTTCTACGATGAATAATTTATTTTATGACCAAATAAAAATAAACAAAATAAAAGGTTAAGTCTAGGCAAAAGGTTTAACAAGGAATTATGAACTGCAGAATACCTCCTCGCAAACCAAGAAGTACAAGCGGGAAATCTCCCCGAATTCTATGTTTGGTGTATCACAAGTTACAAGGTGGATGACTCAGTTACATATGGATGGATAGCAACCTAAATTTGTTCTCACAAATATACTCGAAGCTACGTGGAGGCCAAAGTCCGTACTAGCACTGTCTAATGCTAAACCGCACAGTGAGAGCACCCCCTTATACTTTTTGTGCTAGAACAATGCCCTATATACCTGAAGGTACTTGGACGATGATCTCTGATATACTTACATACGTGGAGTGAGGTATCACACTCAAAATGTATCACAGAAAATTTAGCGACAACTGCTATGTTTAACAATGCCAAAACACATCTCTAGCCTAGATCTTCTAAATGTTATCGTTAATGTTCCAATGCTTTCTTAGGTAAATTGATGTAAATTGTATGTTGATCTTGTTTAAAAGTTTGTCTTTGAGGTTCACTGCGTGATGTGATGGAAATTCTTAAAAATTCAAACTAAATGATAAGAAAACTTTTCAATTTATCTTTTTCAATGAAAATCCTAGCTACCAAGGGAAAGAGCAATCAGTTTTAGAGCAAACAACAAAGAGCACAAACTAGAATGCAACTTTCCTAACTTGTTCCTATGCAATACACATAATTGACTATATGCACATGCATGTTTTTCTTTTTATACCCCTTAATTTGAATGCAAGAAAGGAAACTATATGCATTAATCAATAAAACAAGTGTTTTCTTCTTTGAGAAATGAGGAATGAAACAAAAATTTCTCTTTTAGGAAAAATGAAGAATGGAACTACATTTTTTCCTACAGGAAACAAGGAATGAAAAAAAGTTTCCTTTATGAAAAAAAATTGATCTAATGCAGAAATAAAATAATTTGAATTTGATTTTCCAACGATAAAGAAAAACACTAAAGAGACATTGAACAAATTTACTTTTCAAAGGAGGAAGAATCAGGAAATTTTACTGGTCTCTAAAAGGTATTAGACATTTGAGAATAAAAAAAACAAGTGGCTGAGAATGATTGCAATGAAAAATTTAGATGATATTTGGTTGGTTGAGGGGCCAACGTAGTCTCTAAGGGGAGATAGTGTGTTGCGAGCACCCCTGAGTGGGAGATAGTGCACTGCAGTGCACTGTGTCTTGACCAATAGTGCATTGGGCACAACAGGGATTAAAAACCAAGCAACATAACACATTTTTCATGCAATTATTTCATTCAAATTTATAATAACTAAAATTATATGCTACTGATGAGGATAAAAAGAGGAAAAAACACTCGAAATGATAGGATACTCCCTAGCGGAGTGGCCAATTTGTTATGCGGAATTGTGATCTACGAATAAACAAATTCCCTAAGTGTGGTGCTAGTCACTTAGAAAAACAAAGGAAAGAATTACTATCACTTTCTCTAAAAAAGAAGATATATAGAATGGTGAAAGAGCCTACATGTGATTCAATCACTTCTCCTTCTCCTTATTTCGATGTTTTCGTTGCTTTCAATCCAACTCAAATCACTAGATCGATTCTTGCAAACACAAATAGAGAACAACAAACAACATGCAATATACAAATATATACTTATCTTACTCAATAAAATTGATTACATATGAAATACAAACATCATTCAAAAATTCATTGCACAAGAAATAGAGACATATGTATGGGAAAATAAACAATAATATTTATTAAAGAGTAGAAGGGGGAGGTTACAACCAATGATCGATTTGTTTCCAACCAGCTCCAGCTTCATTCCAGCCTCATCACATCTAGCATCACACCAGAAGCATATCAATACTTTCACTCTCTCAAATGAGAATCCAAAAACATAAATTTACCAAATTTCTTTCTTCTCTAGCACTATAATGAGTTCTCAATTTATAGGGAAACTGATGGTATTTTCTCAATGAATGACTCTCTAATAATAGGCAAGACATGTTACAAAGTTCAGAGGTGTTAGATGGACACTTGGATTCGAATTTTGACGCATATGAACTCTTCTAGAAGGCACTGTCCATGTGGAGATTCCCAGAACAATGAGAATTCTGCTTCGAGGTGACCAACACACTCTTTAATGTTGGGAAGTGCACTGCAGTGCACCCTTGAATGGAGGATTTGGCAATGCAACGTACTTAGTCCCTTTAGAGGCTGCGTTGGTGAGTCAATAAGTGATATAACATATACTTCAAATCTTGGAAATCTCACAATAGAAGCCATGAATGAATTTTTCGTCTCTTAGGGCATATAGCAACTGGAATATAATGGGATGATAGACCTTATTTCATTGCTCCTGGGGATAATGTCCAGTTTGACCAAGTCATGGGCGATGATGTTGAAATTTATCTATAACACTAGGTAACTGTAAAAACACAAATTTTACACCTAGATCATGGATTAAATTGGTAAAAACACCATTTTCTAAGTGAAACTGAGAAAAACTGAGAAAATTTGTGTAATATTCCAAAAACTTAGCCTTCGGCTATATGGAATATTACAGTTTGTTTTATCACTAGGTAGGTGAATAATTGGGTAGGAAGGCCCATAAGTCTCCTAAGCAGCAATAAAAACACTTCAAGTGTGAAAGGAGACCCTTTTAGTAGCTAAATAAAGCACCTCCAAGTGTGAATAGGGGTTGGATCATGTTGATTCAGTCAACTTTGACCAAGTCAACAAAGCTGTCATGGAGAAGTGGAGATTAAATGAAGAATAACAAAATTTTGGAGGGAGATGGATCTCATGAAGGAAATGACATAATTGAGTGGGGCCAAGGGAAATTATGCTGATATTCTATTTAAGGAAGAGGATGGTAGCCATATGAGCTCATGTTTTAGATTAATATTTTGATATTGGTCTTCTTAGACTTTTGCTTCCTCTTGCTATTTAGCAGGGTAGCTGTGTTGTTTACACCGAGTGTTCCCGAGTGAGAATCCCACCTCTTTCCTTGAGAGGCCTCTTGGAAGAGTATTTTATTCATTTCCACATTCAGTTTTTCAGGCCAAGCTACATATTTCTTCATCAACACAATTTCTGCAGGTTATTGTGCTATGCTGCAGGGTGCAGCAATGGAGGATTAGATTGGGTGTTTTTAGAGCTAGTTTTTTAGTGGAGGAAGGTTTCCATCCATTGGGAGGTCTGTAAAGAAGCCCCTTGGGCTTATTTCACACATTTTTCACTTGGCCAAGTAGTATTCATCCCCTACAGTGCAGTTTCAATCTTGATCTGCGTTATTTTAGGGAGGAGTTGGAGGGGTAGTTGCAGGGATTGTTTTGGGAGGAGATTTCTTCAGTGGAGGAGCCACCCTTTCATCCAGAGGATCTGTTGGAGGAGGGTTGTAGATTTATACATCAGCTTCAGCCATATATTCTAATTTCTAATGTTGCATCATATCTTCAGCCCTAGGGCTGCAACTTACATTGACACATTGTGTGCATTTTCCGGAAACCCTCTTGGGTTGTCTTGGAAAGCTGATCTAGTGCTTGGATCTATATGTTTAGATTCTATTAGGGCCTATATCAATATTTTTACATCATTGTATCATCTCCAGTTGTATTTATGCGTATTATAACTTCGTTGTAGCAGCTCTCCGACATTTTGTGTTGCAAGGACATCTCACTTTTGAGAGTGTTTATGTATTGGAGGCTTGTGTGATTCTGTTCTATGCTTAGTTCCTCATTGTTTTGTACTTATTTGCTGCATATATGATGAATAATATGGAATTTTATTGGTCTCATGATTTCATGTGTTAAATACTTGCTGCTGCTTTCATTTTATGAGCTATATTGCTGCTATTTCCCATTTGGGAATACTACAGTGGTATCAGAGCATAATCTTGGCTCAGCCTGTGGATCTCAGCCAATATATCACCATAAGAAGAAGAATTTTCATAGGAATAAGGAGATGTATAGAAAAAAAAAAAGAATACTCAATTATTTGGAGGAAGGGAGGAGGAGGAGCTCTCACAGCTTCTCTTTCAAACTATGCAGAATATCAAGGGAGATCTCAACAAGATGAGAAGAGAGAGAGAATCTCCAAAGGAGTTTGGATCTAAAGCCAACTCTAGATTTTTACATGGTGGGTGTGAGCATGAAGACACACACTATGATTCAAAGCGCAGTCATATGCCCAGATCTACTATGAGAGAGATGAAAGAAGAAGAAATTCCTAGGAGGAAAGCTCTTAGTGATTATCTGCAAGAATATGAATCTCAAACTAAGAAGTTTAGAGATCGTATCACTTTCCAAGATTTTTGCAAGATCAAGGTGGAGAGGAGCAAGCAACATGACATGGGTAGATTTTTCTTATCTACTTTTGATGGATCATAAGCATGTTCAGCCAAAGCTTGGGTGAAGGAGCTACACGCCTATTTGCAGTAGCACCAAGTTTCTGAAGATGAAGCCATCAAAGTTGTAGTGCTGCATTTTGAAGGTAAGGCCTATGATTGGTGGATATTTGAGTCTTTTTCATTAATAAATGCAAATATGTCTTCTTATCCAAAGTTCACTAAGAGATTAGTGGAAAGTTTTAATGGAAAACATTCTGAAACATCATTGGTGGAACCAAACAAACCAAAACAAACAAAACCTTTGCATATGATGGAGGAACCTATAAACTCAAATCCACTTCATAAAACTATTGGAGAAGCTCACATCTTGCATACTACTTTGCTAGAGGCAAGATCTCTGTCTCATATCCGTGGACAAGAAGGCACCAAGATCCCTTTTTCAAAATAGGATCCTCTTATTAAGAAGGTGACTCCCATTCATATTGAAGAAGAAGAGAAGGATGGGGGAAACAACGCTGTCATATCTAGAGCACATCTAGCACCTCATGCAGAGGTAGATGGAGCACTTGCTCCAACAAGAGGGATTCGTGTATCATTGCAAAGAATTCCCCAGGATCTCATATATGGAGGTCAAGGCACAATCAATGAACAACATGATTGTGAAACATTGCAGAGGGAAGGCGCAGGTAGGGAGGAAGGTCAACATCACTTGATGAGGAGCACACACCCCTATCTATTTCAAAGAGTTAACGAAAAGAAGAGGCAGACTGATTTTCACTGTGAAGGCAGGGACAAAGTTTTCCATCCATATGGGTAGTATAATCTTGACTTGATGTCTCATTACATGGAGGTATCCCACCGGGGAGATGACCAGATCAGGAGATGATGAGGAATGCTTCACAATGGATAGAACCGCTCTTAGATCCCAGAGAAGTGGATACTTTGGATGGGTCTATTACAGTGCAGAGAGTTTGGGATAGACTCAAGGAGGAGGGAGACATTCTCCCATTTCCAACATTACCCACTCTCACTACATATAATGCATTGATAGAAGTTATTGTAGTGATGGAGGACGGCACCTTCATGGTGCAAGGGAGCTACTCCATGGATTTGGAGAAACAGAGGGTACTTCCTTTGAGGAAGCAATCCTCCATATGTTGGAGTAGATGGAGGCCACTCATGCTTACATTGGCCAAGATCAGGAGATTCTTTTTGGATTGGAGCTTCTCATGGGAGGCCAACTTCCAAAGGTCACCACTTATATTTGAGCATAAGCAGCTGCATGATGGGCATGGCAAAATTTTATAGGATGACTTTGGCATAGGGGATGTCAAAGGAGAAGACAACAAAATGTGGGGAGCTTTGCATTTTAGATCTTCAGCGTTGTCTCTTAGGAGGATTGATCCATATTGGAGGTCTCAACTCTTAGCAGAGTACTCCAAGGGTCTTGGTGCTTGCATGATTCTTGATGACCCGAAGGGAGACGATAGATACATGGTGGTTGGAGAGGTCATATATTCTTGTGGCAGATTATTCTTGACTAGAGTTTCTGAGCTCAAGAGGAAGCTACTACATGCAGCACATGTGGACTTTCTTTCCATGCACTTTGATGCATTTCATTCTTTGATGGAGGAGTTCACTTGGGAGGGCATCCAGCATGATATATTTCAGCATATGGAGATATGCATAGCCCGGATGGTGATAGAGAGGATGTCACAGCCACTTCCCTACTCATTGGGGGTGAGGGAGAATTCAAGATAAAGGAATAACCTGTTTCTGAGTTTTTTTTAATGACCCAACATTTCGAACTTCTTAAGTGAGTCCATCGTCAGGGGTAGACGCCAAATGTTCATTGAAAAGTTGAGAGGATTAGGGGAAATGAGTAGATGTATAAATAGAGAATTATGGGGAGATTATTAAGGTCGGTTTAAATGAAAGAAGGTTTTAATTTTAAAAAGTAATATTTTTAATTATAATTTAATTATTTGAGATTGTGTATTATAATATATGTATTTGTTTAAATTAATTTATATAATTAAATTATTCAATCATTTAATTCAATTTAATTTAATTTAATTTTTTTATGTTCTTAAGTGTTAATTAAATGTTATTAATTATGTTACATATTTTTTAAAAATTATTTTTATATTATATATATATATATATTTAATGTATTGAGAATAAAGTTTAATTAATCAAAGGTAAAGGAGGTGAGGGTTATTTATTTAATATCAAATGTTGTAATAATCGATTTATTCATATATTTTAAATTTAATAGCACTTATTTATTTATTTGTTTAATTCATTTTATTTTATATTATTAAAATGTTTTCTATGTTTTAATTATTATTATTATTATTATTATTATTTTTAACAGCAGATGCCTCTATATTATGTTATTATAAGTTTTAATTGTTATAAGAGGTTTGATGTATTAACGGTTTCCAAGTGTTGCTAATGATGAGTCCATCATCTCGATTTATGTTGTTTTTTCTTTTTTCAATTTCTATGGCCTCTTTGATTTTACTTTTTAAGTAGTGGTCTTCTTTAGAGACAAGTTTGGCATCCTCCATTCGTATGTAATGTGAGGATGAGAAGGCATGTTCTGCTAAGGCGGATTTTCCGGTTCTATTTCGAGATAGGTCACAGCATGTTCTTTCAATCTAATGTTAAGGGATCTACCTGTTTCCCTGATGTATTCTTTAAGGGATCTAATGTTAAGGGAGAATTTTCAGTTGAGCCATTTCAGCTCAAGGACCAAAGTACATGGTAGAGAAGGTACACATTTGCATTATGATTTACACTTCTGTACTTTATATGAGAAACATGTTGTATTAAGGAGGGTCATTGCTTCTTATACATTATATTATGATGTACTTGAGGCCAAATGTAGCATTGAGATTGACTATCCTTTTGGTGGTTTGTGGGGGAAGCCACATGATTCTTGGTGTGCACCATTGACACCACATTTTACCTTCATGATCCTATCTTATAGGATGATTGTGGCAGAAAAAAAGTGGCTGGGAAATAACTTGTTGTTCTTTGATTTGAGGTAGGCAAGGGATGCACTACGGTGATTCCATGTGTGGAACTATGATCCACTTTCCGGCTGTCACATGGCAACTTGTTTTCATTGGTTTTTGCTTCCATATGTTGGATATGTTCTCATGTTTATGGGAAGCTTTGTTTGGAGAGTGGCACAAGAGTTGGAGGTGCCCATTGGGGGTATGATTCTCCCTAATTTACATGTTGCATGTTTAAGGAGAAACACTGGGCAAACCATGATTTCCATACTACATCTCTTTTCTTCATGTGGGAGGAGCCATTTGGAGAACTTGATTTTTTGGAGGAGGAACTTCATGGCTGATTTGTTTGGTGGGGTAGCTTGGGCCATTCCTGGAGGACATGAAATTTTAGCCCAAGATTAGCAGCAGCCCCACGCATACCATAAATGGAGAGAGAAACAATTTGGGTGGAAGAATTTAATCTCTCCATACAACCCCAATACATTGCATGAACAGGGGGTTGAGGATTCTTTTGATGAGCTACCTAGAATGGCTCATTTCATTTGGATGATAGCATGGGTTTAGGAGTTTCTCATTGGGAATGAGATCCCCTATGCTTTTCATAACTCCTACCTTGAGGAGGCCATTGGACAGTAAGAAGGTTTCCACTTACACCATCCACCTTTTATGATGTGAGCCATTTGGTTTTGCATACTTGGGAGGAAACATTGGAGGGCAGATTTATTGCAGATTATTTTAAGAAGTGGTGGGGACTATTGATGAGGAGGTCACAAGAGGAGGATAGGGAGGAATATTTCTCTCCTTATACAGTTGCTTGAGGATAAGAAACATTTTGGAGGGGAGGACTGTAATATTCCAAAAATTTAGCCTTCAGCTAAATGGAATATTATAGTTTGTTTTATCACTAGGTAGGTGAATAAATGGGTAGGAAGGCCCATAAGTCTCCTAAGCAGCAATAAAAACACTTCAAGTGTGAAAGGAGACCCTTTTAGTAGCTAAATAAAGCACCTCCAAGTGTTAACAGGGGTTGGATCATGTTGATTTAGTCAAATTTGACCAAGTTAATAACGTTGTCATGGAGGAGTGGAGATTAAATGAAGAATAACGTAGTTTTGGAGGGAGATGGATCTCATGAAGGAAATTACCTAATTGAGTGGGGCGAAGGGAAAGTAAGCTCATATTATATTTAAGGAAGATGATGTCAGCCATATGAGCTCATGTTTTAGATTATTATTTTGATATTGTTCTGCTTAGAATTTTGCTTCCTCTTGCTGTTTAGCAGGGTAGATGTGTTGTTTAGCATTGGGAGTTCCCGAGCAGGAATCCCACCTCTTTCCTTGAGAGGCCTCATGGAAGAGTATTGTATTCATTTCCACATTCAATTTTTCAGGCCAAGCTACAACTTTCTTCATCAGCGCAATTTCTGCAGGTTATTGTGTTGTGTTGCAGGGTGCAGCAGTGGAGGATTAGATCGGGTGTATTCAAAGCTAGTTTTTCAATGGTGGAAGGTTTCCATCCATTGGGAGGCCTGTAAAGAAGCCCCTTGGGCTTATTTAACACATTTGGCACCATGCCAAGCAGTATTCATTCCCTACAATGCAGTTTCGGTCTTGATCTGCGTTATTTTAGGGACGAGTTGCAGGGATTTTTTTGGGAGGAGTTTTCTTCAGTGGAGGAGCCACTCTTTCATCTGGAGGATCTGTTGGAGGAGGGCTGTATATTTCTACATCAACTTCAGCCATATCTTCTCATTTCTATTGTTGCAGCATATCTTCATCCCTAGCGTGGTAGCTTACATTGGCACATTGTGTGCATTTTCTGGAAACCCTCTTGGGTTGTCTTGGAAAGCTGATCTAGTGCTTGAATCTGTATGTTTAGATTCTATTGGGGCCTATATTAGTATTTTTACATCATTTTATCATCTCCAGTTGTATTTATGCATAATATAACTGTGCTGTAGCAGCTCTCTGGCATTTTTTGTTGCAACAACATCTCACTTTTGAGAGTGTTTATGTATTGGAGGCTTGTGTGATCCTGTTCTATGCTTAGTGCCTCATTTTTTTGTACTTATTTGTTGCATATATGATGAATAAGATGGCATTATATTGGTCTCATGATTTCTTGTGTTAAATAATTGCTGCTACTTTCATTTTATGAGCTATATTTCTGCTAATTTCCATTTGGGAATATTACAATTTGGAAATATCATCAAACTCAAAAAATTTGTCAAAAGCACAGCGCCAAGGTCAAAAGCGTAGCGCCAACTTCAGCTCCACTTTTGAGGGGGTTTTAGGTGTCCAAATTGAGCTCAGGATAGCTCATTGGAAATCCTATCTAGTCTAGTCTCCAGATATATGCTTGGTTTCCAAAATTGTGTTGATTTGACCCTCCAAAAACGAATTCTTGCAAGACTTCTCAAAAGCGCAGCGCCAGCCTCCAAAATAGAGTAGAAATGAGATTTTTTGAGTGTTCTATGACTTTTTTACTACTCCTTTGACCCAAAATAGTTTTGTAAATTTGTTTTCCTAACTATAATTTGCCTTTTGAATCTAATGGTGCTTTCAGTTTGGCCATTCGTGGTCTCTTGAAAATGCGCAATACCTAGGGCGTTGCGCTTTTGACAGTGTGACTGTGTAAAACTGCCAAAAGTGCAAAAATTTCCAAAAATTTCCAAAATTGCTCAAATTTCCTCAAATTTCTTCTGTGGGAGGCTAATGAGGTATGTTAGGAAATTATTTATGCTTCAAAAATGATATCAAGATTTTCCCCTTAATTTTTCTTGCTTATGGTTTCAAGTCTTGATTTGGCCTTTTGGAGCTTTGACCTTGCAATCTAATTTATTTTGCAGTAGTATTTCTCCCTCTTACTTAGTATGTCATTGTCCTTATTTTCCTTCTCGAGGAGCTTCTCAAGATGATTTTTGGCCCTGTCAAGCCAATGCTCCTGGTTCTCATTGACCATGATGGAAAACTACTCATTTAGAGTGAACTCATTGGCAATTTCAGCCTCCTTTTGCCTCTCTAGTTCTAGAGCTCCTTTTAGCCCTCTAGTACTAGGTCTTCTTCTTGATATTTGTTCTTATTCCTCATTTTTTTCACCATACCTTTCATAAACCTCATCAAGAAAATCCTTTTCCTTATTTTATTCTCTCTTTTCCATGAGAAACTGAGTCTCCATAATTGCCTGCTTGGTTTTCAATTGTTGATTTTCCTGCTCATAGTATGCAACAAAAAATCTTAGATCTCTCTAATTTGGTATGAAACTACTTGATTTGGGCACCCTTCTCCTTAATAATCACACTGGAGGCCTCATTATCATGCTGCTCATCCAAGTCAACAAGGTCAAAATCAGTTTATGTCTCATGGAGGTCTTCCTCCTCATGAATGGCTTCCTCATGTACATCTTCCTCTGTCATATTTTGTTTCCCATTCTGTACCTATTTTTTTGATGAATAACGCAGTATCCCTCCCATAATATGTGGGGACAACACCTGCCTATACCCTCTCTGGTATGTCTTTGCCAATATGCCCAATTCAACCCTCTTAGGCTTGCTAACCATAACTCTGCTAGGTGAATCATCCTGACAATGAAATGGTGATGATGGTGGAGATGGTGAAGTGGAATGAAGTGGAGGCATATATGTAGCAGGATGAGATGAAGAAGGAATATATTCAGCATGTGGAGCTTGTGGAAAAGTGAAGATGTCATTGGCAATGAAGGTGTCCCATGAGATGTTCAACTGGTCAAGGTGATGGAGAACTATGATTTTGATCAATGAGTGGTGGAAGAGGCTATTCATATGCTGGTCATAGTCTCTCTTTTATACAATGAATTCCATTTTGTCTATGCTCCTGAATAGATAGTATGGGATATTGATAAATATTATTCTTGTGAAGTGCATCAACAGTCTAATGTGGTATGTGTAGAGCCTAGAAAACCTTCCTTCACAAGAGAAGTACTTCATGATGATTTTCATTATAGGTGAATACCTATCAAGAAGGTATCTGAAAAGGAAGACCCTATTCCTTTCATTTTTGTACCTTGGTTTTATGAATGGTTCATAGTACTGATCCTCCAAATCTTTGGATTTAAACCACTTCTCACCCATGTTTGGAATATCTGTAGTAGCAGCAATGATAGATGTGGATATACTGAAGGTCACACCTGCAAGGGTCACCTGATTGTATCTAAGGTTTGAAATGAAAATTGTACTCAGTATAGGATGATGTTGGACCCTCTAAATCATGTTGCAAAAATCAAGGCAACCTACATACTCAAAAAAACTGACAGTCATAGGAGAAGCCATCAGTTCATTTGTGTTGGTGGACTCCAGCCTTAGGATTCTTCCTCCTTTGTGAGGCCTTCTCCATTCTATATCCTCCTCTCTATCTATCTTCCTCTTCCATATAGTCTCTGTCTTCCTCCATAGTGTTTGGTGGCCAAGAGACCCTAGGGATTAGGTGGATGGGAAAGGGGAGTGGAAATAGATCTAGGGAATAGGGATAAGTCTAGGAAAATTTAGGGAGATGGGGGAAAGGGTTATGGAGCTTTGGGAGGTGATAGGAGGTTGAAATGTCAAGGGAATTGTAAATAACAATTAAATTACAGGTTTGGGGAAGTGGCTACCTAGGAATTTAGAAGCCTAGGACTTAGGGTTTTAGGGGAAAGGGATTTAGGGACTAGGAAGTGGTAGTGTAGGGGTTGGGATAGGGTTTTTAGATATGTGAGAAGTAAATGCAGGGTATTAGGACATAAAATTTGGGAATTAGGAGTAAAACTAGGGTTTCTTCACTAGACCAAATGCCAATTTTTCTTAGGAACAAAACACTATGAAATCAATGTTTAAGAGTGCAAGGAGGAAATAAATTTGATGTACTTACTTGCTAGAGAGTGTTAGAGGAATTTGTTGAAAGTTTGGGATATTTTTGTTGAGTTTTGGTGCCTCTTAGGATTGTTGGACAAAAGCACAACACCTTGCCTAGAAGCGCAATGCCAATGAGAGAAAAGCACAACGTTGACTGCTGAAAGCACAACACTAGTTGAGAAATCACATCGCCACCCTCCTCTAAGTGTAGTGCCAAAAAAAACTCTGCCTCTGACCTTGCAATTAGATTTTTTGAAACAAGGGAGTGTGTGCTCAATGGATGTAAGAGAAAATGAACTTATTTTTGATGTCTTGGTGGTCTTTATACTTCATCATTTGAATGAATTAGGCCTTGGGACCCACTTTTCTTTCTTCTCATTCACTTTAAACTCTGAATCTTTACCTTTGAATTTTACTTTTTCTTTGACAAATTGATCATCTAGTGACTTTGAGAACTCTTTGAATTTGACATTTTGATACTTTGGCATGTTGGAACTCTGAGTTAGCAGTTTTTGAATCATGAACTTATTACATTTTGAATGATATAAAATTACATAGTGAAAATTAAAAATTACATCTTAAAAACAAAATTACATGCTGAAACAAGAATTTATCTTTACAAATCATCTTCATATGGAGAAGAGATGTTATTTGATCACCCTTTACTTGATGGTCTTATGTAATGGAAATGGTGTTTTATTGGACCTTGGAACCCCTAATGACCTAATTGCAACCTTGATTGACCTTAAAAGACCGAATGAAACCTTGAAAGACTGTACTTCATGATGACATGATGATATTAACTTTATGGATGGTGTACAGTCAGCAAGGTATGAAACTCTTCCAGCAAGTAATCAAATTTGAGGAAGAGTGATGTTTTTGGACTTCGACTACCATCAGTTACTAAATTTTTGCATGAACTAGTGGAATGATAAAAAATTTCTAAGTGGGACCCTTAAAATGATATGAAAATGGGATTTTTTATCACTGATGGCGAGATGAAAATACTAACACTAACATTGGCCTTATTGGGGATGATAGATCTGAAATTGGTGTCAAGAACACCGTAGACGAGAAAGCCTTATCCACTTGGCCAATACGGTCAAAAAATAAAACTAATAAACATGAATGAAAACTGATAACTCATATGAAATAGACTGGCTCAAGAAAAACTCAAAATTGACTAAAAATAGACTCAATATTGACTTACTTGACTAAAAACTGAACTTTGTAAATGGCATAAAATCAGTGAAGCTCCATGGCCTTCAGTTCAGGCTCCGAACTCTAGTGATTCTCTACTTCACACTTGTAAAAAATGTAACTTATATTTACAATGAAATGGGAAAATTCTTGAGATATGTGTTTCATAAAATATAGTGCTTAAGGAGCCTATTATTGATTGGTCCTCCTAAGCACTCTTGTCCATTCATCTCTTCAAGAAAATAAGAATTTTGTCCTTGAGAAGCTAAAAAATTATATGGCCCTTTCCATAGATTCTCAAATTTTCCATGCTTACCTTTATCCTCAGATCAGCATCCCAACGGAGTACTACATCCCCAACCTTGAAGTTGTCTTCCTTTTTTTCCAGTGATATATTGACATCCTGATAATCAACACACACTCTCATTTTTCCTTTTTTATTCATAACAGGAACAATGCTGGAAACCCAATCAGTTAGTGGAATAGGGTAAATGAAACCAGTACACAAAAGTTTTTCAACTTCTGCTTTAATGGCAGCAACCTTCTTCGGATGAACAAGACGAAGGCGTTGGTGTACTGGTTTAACATTAGGGTACATTTTAATGGTCTGTTCAATGATACTAGTATCTATGCCTGACATTTCCTCGTAAGACCAAGAAAATATATCACGAAATTCATGAAAAAAAGAGCAACAAGTTTTGAGTTCTAATGGAGAACAAGACACACCGACATGAATGTTTTCTACAATGCCGGGTTTAGTCGAAATATCGATAGAAATAGTTTATTCAATATTTGATAAGTTTCGCTCGGATTAGATTGAATTAATAGGAAAATAATTCGAAAATAAATTTTTGATTGATGGATGATATAGTTCAATAAGATTATCTTCTTCGTAATCCTAAATATGGGGACGATGATGATGATCTTCCCATGGTTCTCCTTCTGGCATCATGGATTCCAAAATATTCTCATCTATCAAGAAAGTGGATGAAAAAGGATCAGATGGAGTACCAAAATATAATGAATGATCAACCCAAATGATTGGCGACAATCATTTTAGATTCACTACCCAAGCCATGTAGATTGATAGTTATGTCATCTCGATTGGGCTAGGTGGCAGAGATTCATCCAACGTAACAACTTCAGAATCGCTCGCAATCTTCCTTAAGCCAAATTGAGTGGAAGATATCATGTAGTAGGTCCCTATGTTTTCAATTTCTACCGACGTTGCCGGCGGTGGTAATGCAAAGGTTCCCATAAGGGAAGAATCCTTTGAGAGTCCCACATGAATGATTTGAATTGCTAGTTGGGGAGTGTGAACTAACGGAACATTTCCAGTTACCTAAGAACTGGAGGAAAATAAAGATAGTTGATTGATGACTTTGATAACACCTTTATGTGGAAAGCCGACCATTCTAAAATATGTAGAAATGATCGCAGTCATAGCATATACCCATGGCCTTCTGAGTAAGATGTTATAATCAAGGGGTTCGTCAATGACCTCAACTTCAACATTTACTATTTTTCCCTCTAGTTTGACATGCAGGTTATTGATGATACCACAAGGCTTATATGTACATCCATTGGAAGCTTTCAACGTCGTAGGCAATTGAAATAGGTGCGACGAGCCAAGTGACTTCCAACATTTTAGAGACATAATGCACGTAGATTATCCCTCATCAATAATAGTAAGATGAACAAGGTGATTGAGAACATTTACTTGGATGGAGAATTCCAATTCTGCTGGTAATTGTGGCACATAGGCTGTATGATTAATGACTACAATATTGGAATCTTTCAGATCGATTCCACCAATTTCCTACAACAAAGCCTGTTTCTATGAGGGAAAATTTTGAAGTACCTCAAGCATCGACATAGATGAAGGGGATTGAGCCAAATCCTCAACTATATTATAATTTTGAGCAACTTGGGCTCAAGGATTGAATTGTAATTTATGGATGACTCCCTTTGGTGGCTTTATTGTTAACTCAGGAATAGTAGTTTGTGCAATAGATTTTGTAGATGGATTCATGGTCGAGGTAGTCGGTTGATCGGTAGCCTGAATACTATAATATTTATTACGCCTTGTTACAAAGAATTTTGTCACCGTCCCTACAATCCCCATCCCGCACATTGCAGGACCATTTCTGTGATTAATACAAAGTGTCATGCCTTGCAAAGACCATCATTGCATCCCTTGCCATGAGGACAACATTCCTTCTGGTGAAAATTCCCGAAGAAGACCATCAAAAACACATGTTTTTTCATTTGCGTTGGTAGACTGTTATGCCATTGCGCAAATGAGGAATATTAGCACTAGGCCCCGCACCCATTGGCGCTCTATCCCAATTAGCTACCCATGCTATGTTTTTTTTGGAATCTTTTTTAAATATAGAGGTGAAGTTTCTATCCTAACAACTTCGTGGGCGATTCAGCCTTAGTGGTTCGACTGAATAACTACAACCGCCGTCCTTTGGCCTCTTGTTTCCACATTTTGGGGAAACATCCCAAAGGATAAGGTCTCCCTTCCATCATTATAGGGATCCCAACCTCCTCCTTTCCCTCTATAAATAAAGCTATCTCCAATCGATACACTAGCTAAATAATCATAGTTGAAAGGCTGAAGGGAATTTCTGAACATTTTGCTAAGGAGATAGATCAGAAAGAGACCTTTGTTGAGAGAGATCTTAGGCTTGTGTCCTCGCCTCATCCTATTTCCCGACGATCCTTCAAGACGCGCTTCGACTGAACCCCGCTGAAGGAAGTCGTGACGTCAAGGCTCTGGTTGTAATCTCTTTCTTATATATATATATATATATATATATATATATATATATATATATATATATATATATATGTATGACTATTGTCTGGTTCCCATCTTGTTTTTATATGGTTTATTTTACGCAATGTGTTTAGTCCTCCTTGACTAACTAGTTAGCTATGAATGAAATTACTGTCTTGTATATTTCTCTTGTCTTTGATCTTTGTGCAGGAATACGAGTACCATTGTTGAAGGACGCGATCTATCAAGACAAAGATCAAGAGGCTACCACTACTACAGCTTATGACAATTTCGTTGGACTCCAGGTAGGTCAATCTACCCCAACCTATTTCATTCATTAGCTAGGAACCTAGACCTTAGCTTGTTCCCTTGTTGCTAGACCCACTCTAGAGCTAGAGGGATCACCTTTGTCTGTAGAGGGGATTTACCTTTCCAACAAGTTGGAGACTCCGTTGGGGAGTCAGTATGAGTTTTTTTCATCTCATTGCTTATTTGGAGTTAGCCCTGTGAAGTCGACTTCAGTCGTTTGATTGCTTGTCTATCTTTTTTGGATTTCTTGATCATTTAGAATTCTCCTCTCCAGCTCCAGAGTGTCAAGATTGACCTCTGATCACTACTTATTCCCTCCTTCCATATTTATCCGGCTTGGCACGAGTTTTCCTCGAACAGTCGCACTGTTGAGCCACATTTTTGTCCATGATTTTACGATTTTTATCAAATAAATTTATGATTGTAACTAGTGTTTTTAATCATTGTTTATCCATTATATTATTAATCAGAGGCATTTAGAATTAAATTGTAAATTCTTGTTATTAATTAATTTGAATAAGTGTTTGTGTAATAATATCATTAATAATAGGCTTTCTTGGTGGCAGGAAGGCTCGGTGCAAGAATACATTTGAGTACAATTCACCAAATGCATAAAAGCAGCAGCTGGGTAGTTGAATTTTTGTAGGTGAAAATATCACATTTGCAACCAAATGGAGAAGAATATTTAAATTATGAGACATGGGTTGTGTTTAGAGCACCGTGTTTCATATAACCGAGAAACCATTTGGTGAAATTCGGCTTCGTGAAGGAGTTATCGCCAGGGGAATATTACACTAAAAACCATTTTTGAACGTGAATGTATTGGGTCTCTTTGAATATTGCTACTCTGGTTATGTTTGGGTATTAAAACAAATCTCAGTTCACTCTCAAATGGCTACTAACCCTTCCATAAAATAAACCATCATTCTGGAGGAAGCGATGGAAATTCTCCAAATAATTCACAGTCAGGACAGAAGACACTTTGAAAAAGGATCTATGGAAGTTGACGATGGTAGTACAAATTCTCACAATGGACAAAGTTCAAATAAAAATATTAATTCAAGTGACACCGTGGCCATATCCCAGCATTTTTTCTATTTGAAGAATCCCAAGCAGCATGGTTCACTATACAAATTTATGCAATATTGGAGGTTGATGCCATTGTTGCCAGGCACCGCAAAGATTTTACTGGGGACTTCTTTGAACATCTTAAATTAGTTTCCAACACATATTATGACAGTTTGGAGTCGAGGGATGAACTAGCTAGGTTAGCATCTAAATGCGTGGCAGCAGTGTAAACATATGATAATGAAACTACATAGAGTGAGGCATTTGAACTTGGCACAGCACAAGTTTGATGATATACCTAGTTCACCATCATTAGATGCCGCAAGTAAAATATAGATAAACTGGCAAAGGCAAATCAACTTGATTTGAAATTAATTTTGTATATCACTAAAGCATGGGTAGTCTCCAAGCGAGGGAGGGATGAGCATTGGAATGGCGGGTGGGATTTGCCAGATGCGAAGCGAATTAATGGCAGATTAACCTTAGCTCATGGAAATGATCTCATTCCATCTCTCGAGAAGATTGATTATATCTCTAGTCCATAAGAGAGCGATGTAGGGATCAAAGGTGGTTATAAATTCTCTGGAAAATGAAATGGGGTTGAAGACCCAATTAGATCATAATATCAACTCCACCAATGAGGAAGAGGGCGATGCTGATCAGATAGGTTCAAAAAAAGAAAGGCGTGAGATCCCACTCTTCCAGAAACTGTATTCAAACAAATTTGATGTGAACCCAATTTGAAACAAATATGAACCAATTTTTAAATTTACATCGAATGCAACAATCGATTCTTAATTAAGGAAACACTATAGCTAGAAAGGAGAAGCTAAGAACAAATTATGGAGGCAGTGAGTTTTTCAATTAGAGGGCAGAAGCTCTCAGATGTAATTCTTATTTCTCAGATGCAAATAGGATGAGTTGCTCCGTCATTTAGAAGCAGAATTTCTCATTAGTAAATCTAATTTCTCAAATGTAGAGGGGGCGCAGAGCAATGAATCCATAATTTAGAAGCATAATTTCTCATTTGCAAAATCGATTTCTCAGATGTAGAGAGGGTGTAGAGTGTGAGTTGATCAATTAGATAGAGGGAATTTCTCAGATGTAAAAGTCGACTTTCTCAGACGTACAATTAAATGAATCTCTTCTGATTTGCAGATCCGACTCGAATTTCCCAGCACAATAGTTGTAATGCAGCAACAGATGATGTATTTTGTTGATTAATATTTGATTCGATGTTCTAATTTAATTTAATAAATTTTGGCTTCTGCATTTGCTTTTTTTATGTAAGAATTGTAATTTTTTTTTTTAAACGTTGAGTTAGTTTAGGACTTGCTCCAGGGAGTGGCAAGGATCCACCAGAACCTGGAGTTGAGTCCCTCATTCTTCATTGATTTAGGAATTGTTTAATTTGTAGAATCATATTTTTTTTTGAATTGTCTTTTAAATAACATCTAATATTTCCTAATTCTGCACTTAGATCATTATTTTGTTTTCCAATTTCTGAGTTTGATTTAGTAGTGAGAACAGATTGTAATGTTTCAATTTTGAATAATTAACACTGCCATTTAGAATGTTAATTCAAGGTTTGATTTGTTCATGCATAGCAGGATTTTGCTTAATAATTAAATTTATTTTTAATTAGAACCATTCTTGTTTTCTTGCTATAATCATTTATTTATAAGTGCAAGATTGAGTGTAGATTTAATTGTGCATGCAATGTGATTTAGTTTTAGTTATTAAGTTACATGATTCGATTTTCAAGTAGGCTTGCTTTTTAATAGTTGCTTTCATTTAGATTAAAATATTTAAATAGAAGGTTTATTATAGATTATTTGTAATGTGATTTGTAATATGATTTTTAAGTGTTATTTTACATGAAGTGAGACAGTTTTATTTTAGCAATAGTTAGGATTGTTTCTTTTATTATTGTGGAATCTTAAACTTGTTACAAAGAGTAGTTCTAGTTAGTTTAAGGTTTGAATTTATTATTAGGATAATGTGTGTTCTTTTTGTTATCTCCAGTTTAGTTTCAAGTTAGTGAGAGGAGTTAATATATTAAAGTTTTCAAGGTATCACAGGAAATTTAAAAAATAGAATGCGAGTGTGAGAATGTTACATGATTGAGGATTTCTTTATAGTTTAATTGCATTACCGAGTTTGCACTGAATGAAATTGGTTAAGTAGGTTTCCTTTTCAGGATTGCTTGTTTTCCAACGTGTGTTTCATTCCAGTATCTAGTTTATCATTACAAAGGAATATATTTATACTTTGACCATTAAGATGAGCCAATATGCAGTACAACTCACGTTTACTACTCCCAGATTGATAATTAATATTGAGAGGTTTAATCCGACAATTAAGCCGACCAACATTTTGGCGCTGTTGCCGGGGAGTTGTATTTTGGCTCAGGTAAAAATTTTCTTACAGAGTTTCAAGGGTATTGTAGGATGTTAGAGGGCGGAGAGTGTACGGTAAGACATGAGTGAAGAGCCACGCATCCACTTTTGTGGGGTTGCTCCAAAGTCTGACCATCTTGCTTATCTCTTGAACTTTTATTTCCTTATATTTCTTAAGTGTAGAATTAGAAGCATGCTTTAGAAATTTAATTTCAAAATTTCCTTGTTTTTAATAGATTAAATAGCACTTTGATTCGGCATTTTTTTTTCAGTCAAAATATTTTAAAATTCATTTATCTTCATAATCCAATCTTCAACGTTATATCATTTTTTGGGTACTGTAAGAACCCTTGCGTACTAATCCATGTGATGATAGAATGTACCAGTTTGCTCGTTGAAGACAAGAAGATGGTATTTTGAGGAATCATTCAATGAGGATTTTTTATGCTAGATTGGAGGTTTCTGTGGTGTATTTTTTCAGATGTAGGACTCATAATATCCACAGTAGTCATTTTCCAGTCTACGTTTCGAGTTTAGATCTAGACTCATCATTAGGAAAATTTGCTAAGAAGAGAGAAGATCAAGGTTAATAAATAAGGGTGGAAAAGAAAAAGAAAACAGGAAAAAGGCCGACTAGCTCTTTAATAGTTGTAAATTAATTAATGCAATATTTCTTATTTTATATTTATTCCTTTAATTTTATAAATTGGTTTATTCAATTATTAATAATTTTTATCCTATCTAAAAAAGCTACTCTATAATATAAAATGGGGTTGATTAAATTAATAATATGAGGTTAATACTAATAAATTTTATAATATGGACAATTTATTTATTGATACCTAATATTTTAATTTATAATAATTTACTAAGTAGTGATATTTAACAATTTTTTTTTATGCTGCTACAGAGACGAACAACTCATCCAATGAAGAATTCACAAGTGTTGAATTTAATATCTTGCTTGAACATAAATTTAATATACTTAAATCTTTGATTTCGAAATTTGATGATTTTCAGGAACAATAGAAGGACTAAGAACCACTTCTTATCCTATGTGCCAACTGTAGAAAGAAACATTTCCTTGGAAAGTGTCCACTTAGCGATCTAAAAGTTTGCAAAATTTGTGAGGATGGTCATGAAACAGAACATTGCCCATCACTGCCACGATTACAAAAGGTACTCAGGGAATCAAGTAAGGAATCGAATCAACTACTAGGTATAACTCAAAACCCAACACCATTTGATACTTAGAATAATTATTACTTTGCTGAGCAGGTTCCTCAACATGTTTGTAATCCTGCAGTTTCATGGAAAACTTCTAATCCTCCTCCAATTGAATATCCTACTTCATGGCCACAGTGGCCCTCTCCTTGGCCCTCATCCATGAGCCAGATATCTCCATGGCCTCAAGAATCGTTTCGATCCTTATCTCTAGGGAAATATCCCATGAAAATTCAATCATACGAGCACCAACAACAACCAAAATATATTTCCAATGCACCATTAAGTTATCCTCCTCTATGGTCCTAGCCGTATTGAAACCTTACCCTAACCCTAGTTCATACCCTAGTACATACCCTAGACCTAGCCTTAATCCATGGTCCCAACCGTATGTGAAACCTTACCCTAACCCTCATCCATACCATAACCCTAATCCACACCATAGACCTAACCCTAATTCTAATTTAAAACCTAGACCTAACCCTAGTCCAAATCTTAACCCCAATATAAATCCAAACCTTAGTCCAAGCATTAACCAAAGCCCTAGCCCAAACCACATCCTAAACCTTAATCTAAACCATGAGGTTGCACAACAGTTGAGCCACCTATTATTCCCGTTGATTCCTCTATTGAACAAAATGTTACACCTTCCATGTTGGAAAAGGGAATGAATCTGGAAACTTCCCCCATTACCGTAGAACATTCACCCCAGGAAGATGTAATTCGAAGACCACCAGAGGAGCAATATTTTATTGGAACATGTTCTGAAAATGTTGTTAAAACTAAAAACCCTAGAATCTCTCTCAACCATTCTTGTCAATTTGAAAATCAAATATTTGAGCCTGAACTTGAGAGATTTACCTTTTGTCTTTCACCTGATCCTTTTTGCTTCTAGGAGAGTGAATATCAAGTTGTGGAAGACTTGCATCAGTTGGAGAATCATAAATATGTGGATTCCATTGAATCATGGTTTCAAGCAGTCATCAAGCCATCTTATTTCCTCAGCATTCAGAAAATCTTGGTACCATATCAATTAAAGCAACTAGTTTCTCATGCTTTTGTATGTCTTGAATTCTATTCTTTAAAACTAAGTGTGAGTATAATCAGAATTTTGTTACGCACATGGCTTCATTGGAAGTACTCATATACTTGAAAATGAGTCTTTCGCATCTTAGGGTAAATAGGGTAGGAGAATAAATGAATAAGAAGTTACAATGCTATTAGGGTTTTGAATTTTAAATCATGTTTGTTAAAACTAATTTTGATCCACATTAGTTGTTAACACGCACATTTGTGACAAATATTGTTGAGTACAATTCTCTCTAATGCCTCATGATTTTTCAAAGAGTAACCATGATTAATCGCTCTAGTAAGTTGTCGTCTCAGATATACATTTTCAGTTTCCCTTAGAAGGTACTACTGGAAAACCCCTATGGTGGACCACCCTTGT
This sequence comes from Pinus albicaulis, assembly GCA_034641835.2. Taxonomy (NCBI): domain Eukaryota; kingdom Viridiplantae; phylum Streptophyta; class Pinopsida; order Pinales; family Pinaceae; genus Pinus; species Pinus albicaulis. The sequence goes on along the minus strand of CM076570.1, from coordinate 103,473,643 downwards.
TAATATCATAATGAGATATTCAAGAGAACACTAGAATTCTTAACTCAAAGAATATTTTAGTCATTATCTGAGATATCTTTAATAAGTCTTTAGGGTAGAGGAATTAGCCAGCAATGATTAGTCATCAAAACCTTTTCACGCCATCCTGTACTCTTAAGGAGTAGATCTGTCTCTCCACTTATTAAGTAACCTTTAAGGTTAATCATAATCAGAGCTTACAAAGATTTAGGGAAGGATAGGAGGTCTCATGATGAGCCGACCTACCACGAGCATGAGACCTAGCATGCATGACATTACTACTACTGGTCACCAAGCCAGAGTAATGGCTTTCAACCAAAAATCTAGAAGACAGGTGGTCTCATCATGAGCTAGCCTGTTCATCCATGTTACTTCTTGTGAGTGGCACTGCCACCAGCTGGTTACCAAGCCATGGCAGTGGCCTTCATCTAAAGAGTCAAATAAACTAACTCTGAGTCTGTATCTAGTAAGTGGGATACTGACATTTCGCTAGGTTAAAAGACATCCCTGTCGAGGTTATGGACACCTGTGGGTAGCAGGGCCATGTCTGTGGTATTAAAGTTAATTGCACACTCTAATTTGCTTGGTTATCCTTCTCTTTCCCTAGGACTCATCATTTTTTGGACAATGGTTTTAAGACAATTTGAACATGATGCTTTGAGTTCTATCTTTCAAAAAATCAAGGATCTTTGAATGATGTGGTATCCTTAGTGAAGGCAATCCTTTGTACTAGATTAAGAGGAAATTTATTTTTGAATCCGGATAACAATAGAATTTAGAGTGTTCAATAAAGTCGTTGTTGATTGGTATCATAAATCATTTCAACTTTCATGGTATTCAGAGTGATGAATTGCTTAATAATGACTACTCACAAGGTGTTGGTTGCCAACAATGCATATTGATTGTAGTTGCCTCTAAATATGTGCTGGATGACCTAGGTATGAGATTGTTATAATAGGTGCAGGAATCTTGTGTTATTCCTCTTGAAACTGCACTTTTTCAACAAAATTTGATTTTTATCATAAGACTTTGGAAAAAGAAAAATTTGGGACAAGGTAACAAGTATGTGCAAACACTATTTTCTCCATCATGTTTACTTTCGGTACCTGATCTTGTTTTATCATCTCACATGGTTTTAATTGGTGCTGTAATAATAATGTTGCGGGTTAATAAATGCATTACAATACTAATCTAAAATATTTGCTGATATTTTCCCTACCTTATTTCATCATCTTATAGTTTTGGCTTGCACAAGGATGTGTAAGAAGTTCAGCGTGGGGGGATGTTGAGCTGCATTTTTGTCCATGATTTTATGATTTTTATCAAATACATTTATGATTGTACTTAATGTTTTTAATAATTGTTTATCCATTATAGTATTAATCAAAGGCATTTAGAATTAAATTGTAAATTCTTGTTATTAATTAATTTGAATAAGTTTTTTTGTAATAATATCGTTAATAATAGGTTTTCTTAGTTGCAGGAAGGCTCGGTGTAGGAATACATAATGCATAAAAGCAACAACTGGGTAGTTGAATTGTTGTAGGTGAAAATATCAAATTTTCGACCAAATGGAGCATAATATCTAAATTTTGAGAGATGATTTGTGTTCATAGCACCATGTTTCATATAACCCAGAAACAGTTTGGCGAAATTCGGCTTCATGAAGGAGTTATCGTCGGGGGAATATTCCACTAAAAACCATTTTTTAACATGAACGTATTGGGTCTCTATGAATATTGCTACTCTGGTAATGTTTGGGGATTAAAAAAAATCTCAGTTCACTCTCAAATTGTTTCTAACCCTTTCATAAAATAAACCATCATTATGGAGGAAGTGATGGAAATTCTGCAAATAATTCACAATCAAGATAGAAGACACTTTGAACAAGGATCTACGGAAGTTGACGATAGTAGCACAACTTCTAAAAATGGACAAATTTCAAACAAAACTATTAATTCAAGTGAAAACGTGGCCATATCCCAGGATTTTTTCTATTCGAAGAATCCCAAGAAGCATGGTTGACTATTTAAATTTATGCAGTATTAGAGGTTGATGCCATTGTTGCCAGGCATCGCAAAGATTTTACTTGGGACTTCTTTGAACATATTAAATTAGTTTCCAACACATATTATGACAGTTTGGAGTCGAGGGATGAACTCGCTAGGTTAGCATCTAAATATGTGGTAGCAATCCAAACATATGATAATGAAACTACAGATAGTGAGGCATTTGAACTTGGCGCAGCGCAAGTTTGATGATATACCTAGTTCACCATCATTAGATGCCGCAAGAAAAAGATAGATAACCTAGAAAAGGAAAATCAACTTGATTCGAAATTAATGTTGTATATCACTAAAGCACGGGCAGTCTCCAAGCGAGGGAGGGATAAGCATTGGAATGGCAGGTGTGCTTTTCCTGACGCGAAGCGAATTAATGGCGGATTGACCTTAGATCATGACAATGATCTCATTCCGTCTCTCGAGAAGATCGATTATATCTCTAGACTAGAAGAGGGAGACGTAGGGATCAAAGGCGGTTATAAATTCTCTGGAAAATGAAATGGGGTTGAAGACCCAATCAGATCATAATATCGACTCCACCAATGAGGAAGAGGCCGGTGCTGATCAGATAGGTTCAAAAAAAGCAAGGTGTGAGATCCCACTCTTCCAGAAACTGGATTCAAAAAAATTCGATGTGAACCAAATCCGAACCCAATTTGAACCAAATCCGAACCAATTTGTAAATTTACATCGGATGCAACAATTGATTCTTAATTAAGGAGAATTTGTGCACAAATTAGGGAGGCAATGAGTTTTTCAATTAGAGGGTGGAAGCTCTTGTATGTAATTCTTATTTCTCATATGCAGATAGGATGAGTTAATCAGTCATTTAGAAGCATAATTTCTCATTTGTAAAATCGAATTTCTCAAATGTAGAGGGGGCACAGAGTAGTGAATCCGTCATTTAGATGCAAAATTTCTCATTTTCAAAATTGATTTCTCAAATGTAGAGAGGGTGTAGAGTGTGAGTCGATTAATTAGACAGAGGGAATTTCTTAGATTTAAAAGTCGACTTTCTCAGACGTAGAATTAAACGAATCTCTTCTGATTTGCAGATCCGACATCGAATTTCCTAGCACAATAGTTGTAATGCAGCAACAAATGATGTATTTTGTTGATTAATATTTGATTCGATGTTCTGATTTAATTTAATAAATTTTGGCTTCTGCGTTTGTTTTTTTATGTAACCATTGTAATTTTTGTTTTTAAACTTTGAGTTAGTTTAGGACTTGCTCCAGGGAGTGGTAAGGATCCACCGCAACTTGGAGTCGAGTCCCTCATTCTTCATAGATTTAGGAATTGTTTAATTTGTAGAATCATATTTTGTTTCGAATTGTCTTTTAAATAGCATCTAATATTTCCTAATTCTGCACTTAGATCATTATTTTGTTTTCCAATTTCTGAGTTTGATTTAGTAGTGAGAACATTTTGTAATGTTTCAATTTTGAATAATTAACACTGCCATTTAGAATGTTAATTCAAGGTTTGATTTGTTCATGCATAGCAGGATTTTGCTTAATAATTAAATTTATTTTTAATTAGAACCACTCTTGTTTTCTTAGTATAATCATTCATTTATAAGTGCAAGATTGAGTGTAGATTTAATTGTCCATGCAGCGTGATTTAGTTTTAGTTATTAAGTTACATGATTCGATTTTCAAGTAGGCTTTGTTTTTAATATTTTCTTTCATTTAGATTAAAATATTTAAATATAAGGTTTATTATATATTATTTGTAATGTGATTTTTAATATGATTTTTAAGTGTTATTTTACATGAAGTGAGATAGTTTTATTTTAGCAATAGTTAGGATTGTTTCTTTTGTTATTTTGGAATCTTAAACTTGTTATGAAGAGTATTTCTAGTTAGTTTAAGGTTTGAATTTATTATTAGGATAGTGTGTGTTCTTTTTGTTATCTCTAGTTTAGTTTCAAGTTAGTGAGAGGAGTTAATAGATTATAGTTTTCAAGATATCATAGGAGATTTAAAAAATAGAATGCATGTGTGAGAATGTTACATGATTGAGGATTGCTTTATAGTTTAATTGCATTACGGAGTTTGCACTGAACGAAATTGCTTAAGTAGGTTTCCTTTTCAGGATTGCTTGTTTGCCAACAAACGTGTGTTTCATTCCAATATCTAGTTTATCATTACAAAGGAATATATTTATACTCTGACCATTAAATTGAGCCAATACGCAGTACAACTCGCGTTTACGACTCCCAGATTGATAATTAATATTGAGAGGTTTAATCTGATAATTAAGCTGACCAACACACACCAATTGGTGCTTGTTGATTTTTTTGTAGTAGCTCCAACCCTTGTTTGGCACGGATTACTTCCTCATAGTCGCGTTGAATCCTGTAGGATTTGGTTTGACCCTTTTGTTGAGTTTTTGGTCAGTTGTTCTTGACTTTGGATTGTTTCTTGAGTTTCAATTGGTTTTTTGGAGTTGTTTTGAATGTTGTAGGCTTGCTCTTCTCAGTTGTTTGTCTATTCTCTCATTGGTGTAGTTTACAGCCCTAGGTTTTCTAGGTGTCTTTCATTCACTAAGCCTTCTAATTGAAGTTCAATTTTTTTTTTATTTTGGTCGATTCAGTTCCCTGATCAGTTGTATTATTCTTAATCCTTTGAGTTTTTTGGTTCGTTGAATGATTACGTTCATTTTTGTTTGAGTCTCCAGTTTTTCACTTCGATCATAGATCACATTGCTTGTTTGGGTCATTTTTAAATCTTTCTCTTGGTTCGAAAGAGTGCATCATTGGTTTTAGTGCGTTTTTATGTCTGTATTTCTTTCAAATAATTTATTTTGAAATATCTACATGTACTAAAAAATAGTATTCGATTTGTTTTTTAATGTAATTAGTGCATTCTGTGCTTCATACATTGGAAAATAAAATAAAAAATTAAATTGTTTCGTTTGCATCAGAAATGAAAAGTTCTTTTTCATAACTAGCGCTTGATGAACTAGGAAAGAGTTTTTCATTTTTCATCTGGTTGTAATAGATGCATTTAGTGGACTTCTTCACATGATTTCATTGATTGATGCTTTTTGAAATATCTCTATCCTTCTCTTAGTTAGCATTCATCGAACGAAAAATGGTGTTCGTTTGCATGTAGTGTGCATTTAAGAAAATTTAAGATCAAATTCGGTAGGGCCTTGAAACTGAAACATTAATTCAAGATCAAATTTAAAATTTATTCAATTAACCTAAGGAAGAATTGGAACCTAAAACAAAATTTTTTAGAGTTCTAGGCTAGTGATGTGTTCTGGCGTCGTTAAACCTAGTAGTTGTTGTTCGCCGCTTGGATTTAGACAACACTAGTACAGACTTGTATTCCCTGTACCGTCGCGTATATAACAGGAGACCCTCATAGGTTCAGATCCTTAACCCATAGGAAGCCAAGTTGGTCACCCTGTGACCGTGATACACCAAACGCATCATTCTGGGAGACTACCTGAACATACATTAAGTCCTTGGTCATTTCTCTTTCATTTGATCACCAAGGTGTATATGGCAGTTCACGGAAACTTGGTACACCCTCTTGCTTAGATTACCTGAGTAGTTAGTTTAATATTTTCGTGACTCCTTAAAAAGAGAAGATATCATCAAGCACTTGTCCTTTCATGCTTGTTTAAAATTGAAAGTGACTAGAGTCATATTTTGTCTATTTCTCGACTCTTAAAATACGAAACAACAAAGTTTTATTCCAATGTCGTAAAATTAATTGCCCATGATCACATGCATGTTAAAAGTTCTTTACTTGCCTTATTTTTGTATTTCTTTAGAGTTTGATATTGAAGCCTTGGATCGGCTATCTCATTTTCCGTCTTGTGTAGAAATATTGTCATAGTGGCGAAACCTCCAGTTTCGTCGTCTTTTTCACTGCCTCCTAATGGTAGTTCTTTTCCTAACGTTTCTTTTGAAACCCCTCAATCCACTAGGTCTGTCGATTTTTCACAACCTATCCTCCCGAATGTCTTGCCTCTTGCTACCCGATCTCCTCTTAAAGAGTCGGTTGAGTTCAATTGGCCTCCTCAAGGTGCTTGGTCTAGTTTGGGAGCGAGGAATAATTCCCTCCTCTTACTTTGGGATCACCATTTTTAGCTGCTACTTTACCTCCCAGTCCTTGTCATATTTTCTATGATCTTATGGCTTCGTCAGACATGGATTCCTCAAGTCCTGTAAGCAGTGAAGAAATACCTGTTTCTAAAGGAGAATATCAGCTTTTTCCAGAAAATATCCCACGTGTTTCTAGTCAACCTTCTCCTCAATCGGTGTCACTTCCACTCAATTATTAGACTTTGAGTCAAATTATTTCTAGTGTTGCATCCATAGCAAAATCCAGTACCTCAACTCCTCCAAGGAGTTTGGTACTTCCTTCGTTAGGACTGTCGCCTTCGACACCTAGCTCGTCGATCATTGTTACATCTATCTTGGTCCAACCTATCGTCTATGTGGCTTCATCTGCGCCGATTGTTACGCATCAGTCATCAGGATCTTTCCACACTCACAGGTTTATATTTCTTAATCCCATGTGGCCTGTCAATCCTGGCGTGTGTAGATCACAAGCTTGCACTGTGGAAACCATGCCTGCTTCTAGTGTGGCTATGACTTCCACTTATATTCCTGGTAGCCTTACTTTCGATGAGTATTTGTTGGTTTTTCAGCAACAGAAATCTCAGGGTTTTGAGCAGCCCCAAGCTCTTGTCAATCCTCCCCATCACTATTATGTTTACTGTAACCTCATTTGTTTGCCTCCTATCAATCCAAATCAAGTTGTTTATCTGCCTCTGGCTGATCCGTGTCAGATCGTTCCTCATCGAGGGCCATTGATACAAGTAAAACCCTCAGGTCTACAAGGAAAACCCTTAAAGGGACAACCTTTGATCTAGCAGGGACAACCTTATGGTCCACAAGGACAACCCTTACAGGGTCAACCTTCAGTCCAACAACCCTACGGTCCTTCCGGTCAACCTCAATATCAACCAGGAGTGTCTTATGTTCCTGGGGGCAAATGTATCCACCACATGGACAACCTTCTGTGCAACAACAAAAACCTTACATTCAGCAAGGACAAGCTTTTGTACAACTAGGACAACACTATGGTCCTGCTCCGGGTCAACCTAGTTATCAGGGACAACCTAGTCCATCGCAAACATCGGGCCAACCTCTTCCATAAGGGCAACCTAGTGGCCCTTAATATCCAGGCCAACCTGCTCTGCAGGGACAACCAACCTAGCCTCAATAGCCGATTCAACCTTCTGAACCCACTCAACAATTGGTTCAACCTTCTGAACCCACTCAACAATTGGTTCAACTTATTCAACCTGCTCAGCAGTTGTTTCAACCTGTTCAACCAGCTTAGTAGGCCATTCAACCTGCTCAGCAAGTACCACCTGCTCAACCTCAAGGTGCTACTTATCCTCCTCAAGGTCAATATCAGGATGTATATAGTGCGCCCCAAGGTTTCACTTATTACCCTCAAAATCAATCCCAAATGGTGTATAATCCACCTCAAGGCAATACTTACATTCTGTGGAAAAATCCATATGTTGCTCAGCAAGGACCTCAATGGTATGCTCAGAATTAGTATCCTGGTCTTCAACCCCAGTATGGGAAGAATTATCCAACTTATAACCCCTATGGACAGAATCCTCTAGGACAAAACATATGGGGGCAGAATTTCTCTCAACCTGGGTGGAATGTTAACACTGGTCCTTATCAATGACCTCGAATGCCTTTTAATCCTAAATTTCCATTTCTCGCAATGTTGGAACTGCCTGATGTGTCAAAATTGAAAAATGATCCGACTTTTCATAATCTGTATTGGCCCCCAGTTCCAACCAAAATTCATGATGATTGTACTAAGTTTTAGGGCAAGTTCGGAGAAGACCCCCCAAGCGCATGTTATGACATACCATCTTTGGTGTTCGTCTAAATCTTGGGTTGACGATTCCATCCGATTCTTTCTTTTCCAAAGGACTCTTACTGGTGCCACTGCAAAGTGGTACATTGAATTATATCATGGCATTTTTCAATATTTAAAATCTTTAGCCATGGCGTTTCTTACACATGTTAAGTTATCGATTTGGTATGAGACTGGGATGCACCTCCTCACATCCTTGAAACAGGACCGAGCTACTCATATCTCGGATCATATTCATGAATGGAGGCATCGTTGTCGCTTGATCAAGTTCGATATTCCTTATCAACTTCTAACTGATTGATTCACTACCTCGCTTGCAAATCAAATCACTAAATAAATAGCTATGGGGGCATGCGTAACCGAATAATAGGCTATTTCTCATGCCCAGTACCTTGATCTTGTGTACTCTCAGTCTGGCATGTTATATGATATATTGCCTAATTCTCCTTGACCTAGAACTTCCAAAGCACCAGAGATGCCATCCGTTGATGGTATCATCGGTTATGTGTCTCAAAATTCTTGGAAGTCTTCTCCTTTGAACCCTGGGAAGCAAAAATCTAATCTTTCCAATGATACTACTTCTCAGTATACCCCAAATTCTGGTACAACTGTGAAATTCAATGTCGTTCAGGCCAATCTGGCGGACAAAAATTCCAAAGGAAAAAAGAATGGTGAAGGTAAGGCCAAAGCTAATACCCCAAAACAGGATTCTAAAAAACCTCGCGCTGATGATGGTTCATAGTGTAAGCCAAAGTACCCTTGTTTGATTTGTGATGAAGAGCACTACACCAAGGAATGTCCCCGATGGGCCGAAGTGAGTAGATTGCTCAAAGGCACCCAGGGAACCACAGTTGTTCTCAAAGAACCTTTTCCATAATAGAAAACCCATATGGTAGAGAAACCTCAGTCCTCAGCCCCATTTGGCTCTCAGGTCTTCATGATGAATAGTTCTGAATCTGTTTCTATTGCTACCTGGTCGAAATATTATACCAAATCGCGTCAGGCAGCGTGGAAAGAGATCGTTGATGGTCCTCCTCCTTCACCTACTTCTAGCCCTCTTCAGATTGAAAGGCCTAGTACTAAGCCTATTGTACTGCCACCTTCCATAGGTATACTCCATAAGTCTTCTTACAATCCTAACACTCGTGATACTCAACATTACAATATTGTTGAAGATTTGGCTCAGGCGCCATCTGTAATGTCTACATTAGAAGTAATTTAGAGTTTTCCATCTCAACGGAAGGCTTTGTTATATGTGATCAACAGGGTCGATCCTGTTGATTCAAGCCTTATCACTTTCGACTTGGAGAATTTTGTACCACGTCTTCTGCACCAGCTTGCGCTCATTATACAATTTGGCATTAATGGACTGAATATCCATCATGTGGTTGTGGATGAGGGTGCATCTACATGCGTCATATCATCTGCCTACTGGAAAGCCATTGGTTCTCCAGCTCTGAATTCATCACCAAATTCTCTTGAAGCATTTGATGGAAGCGAATATAAACCTCTTGTTGTTCTCGCTAGTTTACCGATTGCTCTAGAGGGGAAGACAGTCAATGTCGAGGTTGAAGTATTTGACACCAAGCTCAATTACAATCTTCTCCTCGGTCATAGTTGGACTCATGCCATGCTATGTGTTTCATCCATTCCCTTTCATGTGTTGAAATTTATGCACGAAGGAAAGATCGTTATTTTTGATCATTTTTCATTCTTCACTTCTTCTTCCGAGAACAACGTTCTGTACGTGGATCAAATTCCTACTCCCTCTGAGAGCATAGGGCCGAGTCTCTTCAAAGATCCTACCCTCGTGGGTATTTTTCCTCTTCCTCCTCCCAACACTATTCAAATCAATATGATCTCTCAGTCTGACGAACCGTGGATCATCCCTTCACCTGAATAGATTGATTCCTTTGGAGATTCTATGCCATTGAGTCCAATAGAGATTGATTATTGTGAACTTGTCTCAGCTTCAGAGCCTCCGCCTCCTGATCATGCTCCTTTGGGTATGTCTCTTGACACTTATTCTCAAACCCCTTGGCTTGGCGATTCGGATTTGACCGATACCTTGAAAGGGATATTTCCCTCCAATGAAGCCATCATGGAAACTATGTCTCTTGAGGATCCTCTGTGGGAAAATATTCATCATCGTTCCTCGTTCATGCCTAGCCTCAGGGCCATTTCTACGTGCATTGAGAGGTTCGCATCTCAGGTTCCTTCACCTCCGCTTCAAACACCTATTCTGACACATGAAGTTTTTATGGAGGGTAACTTGAGTAATATCACTCAAATGAGGCCCATCAACATTTCCATGAAACCAGGAATTGTCGAGAACATCCATATCAAGTTCACCTTTTCTTCGGATGAAGTTCAGGTTTATACTAGCCTTTTCCATGAGTTCTGCGATGTATTTGCATAGTCTTACAAAGAGATGCTCGACATCGATCCTAGTATAGTGGTGCATGAGATTCCGACATATCTTGGTGCGAAGCCTATTCGTCAACGTCTTCGTCCTATGCATCCTAGAAAGGCTACTGCCATTAAGGGTGAAGTTGAAAAAATTCTCAAAGCTTGTTTTATCTATCTGATTCCTTTGACAGAATGGGTTTCAAACATTGTCCTTGTAGATAAGAAATAGGGTACCATTCGGTTCTGTGTTGATTATCATGACATAAACCAGGCCTGTCCCAAGGATAATTATCCTACTCCATTTATTGATCAAATAATTGATGATTGTGCAGGGAGTGAGATATTTTCCCTCATGGATGGCTTTTCTGGATATAACCAAATTAACATTCTCCTGGCCAATCAACATAAAACTACCTTTATCTGTACCTGGGGTGCTTTTTCATATAAGAATCTCCCTTTTGGCTTGAAGAATGCTGGGGCTAAATTTCAAAGAGAAATTTCATATGCTTTTCACAATATTAATCACATTGTTTAGCCTTATCTGGATGATCTTTTGGCTCATTTAACTAAATGTAATGACCACCCTGACCATCTCCGTCAGATTTTTCTTCGCTGCCAATGCTATAACATCTGGCTGAATCTGCATAAGTGCATCTTCTACGTCGATTTCAGTAGACTCTTAGGGTTTATAATCTCTACAAATGGAATTCACCTCAATCCATTCAAAGTTGAGGCTATCATTAATCTCCCCTCTCCATCCTCATTATTTTAGCTATAGAATTTGCAGGATAAGGCTAACTTTTTACGTCGTTTCATACCTAACTATGCTGAAGTGGCTAAAGGATTCATGCGATACTAAAGCAGGGTGTCTTGTTCCTTTGGGATGGGATGGCACAGAAGTATTTTGATGCGCTGAAAGCATTGCTTGTCAATGCTCCTCTTTTGTGTCCTTTTAACTATCATCGTGATTTTTCCCTCTATTTAGTCACCGCTTTCAGTACGATTGCCATGGTTCTGGTACAGGACAATGATGACGGTGATGAGTATGTTATTTACTGTCTCTCTCACAACCTTCTTGATACTGAAATGCGTTATGCACATGTCAATAAGTTGCAATTGGATGTCGTTCAATCAATTCAAAATTTTCATCATTACATTCTATTGCGTATGGTGACTGTGATTTCTGATTGCAACCTTATGACCTATATGTTGTCTTGACAATTGCTGGGGGGAAAGTACTCAAAGTGGATTGTCATCCTCCAAGATTTCGATTTGGATTTCGCTACTACCAAGTTGAATAAATCATTAGTCTTCACCGATATTATATGTTCCCTCCTCTCTGACTTCGCTCCATTTGGTTCTGAGGAATGCATTCCAGATGATACACTTTTTCTGATTAGCACCCTCGATCCTTGGTACGGTGATATCATCATATATCTTTAGACTTCTACCTTCAGGTCTGAGTTTTCGAAGGATTCTCGCCAACACATCTATCATTAGTCACAACCTTATCATATAGTCAGAGATACACTCTACCGCATTGGTTGATTCCATTCTCCGTCAGTGTTTGGCTCTCGAGGAAGCTGAGAAAGTTTTGAATGACCGTCACAATAGCACCTGTGGCGGCCACATGCCTGGTTATGCTACTGCACAGAAAATTCTTTATGTTGGGTATTTCTGGCCCACCATCTTAAAGGATTGCATTGTTGTTGTTCGTAAATGTCATGACTGCTAGATCTATCAATGCAATATGTGCGCGTCGCCTTCACATCTCCACCCTGTCATTACTATTGGTCCCTTTGCGAAGTGGGGCATCGATTTTATGATGTGTAATCCTCACTCAGCTGGGGGGGCATGCTTATATTATCGTAGCCATTGACTACTTCACCAAATGGGTTGAAGCAATGCCTACACTTATGGCTAACAATAAGAAAACAGCTCAGTTCATATTCAATCACATCATTTCTAGGTTTGGTGTCCCTCAAGCCATCGTTATCAATCATGGTTTCCATTTTCGACATTATATGGTGGCGGAGTTGACTTCCAAGTTGGGTATGTGTCACAACATCTCAACGTTGTACTATCCTTAGGCCAATGGTCAGGTTGAAGCCGTGAATAAAGTTCTTGTCACCATGCTTCAACATATGATTGGGATGAAAAAATCAAACTTGCATCTCATGCTATTTTCGGCTCTTTGGGAATATCGAACCTCAGTTAAGGATGCAACTAGATTCACTCCATTTTAGCTTATTTATGGTCTGGAAACTACCCTTCCAATTAAGTGTGAAATACCTTTGCTCAAGTTGGCTGTTGAATTGCTACCAAACACTTCACCCGAAGAAGAGTGTCTTCTCTACTAAGAGAGGCTAGATGAAACTAGCCGCTTTGCTTCTTTGGTCATTGAAGCAAAAAAGAAGCAGGTCAAAGCTCAGTTTGACAAGTTGGTTTCCCCTCGCTCCTTCATAGAAGGAGACCTCATCCTCTTATATGACCAAGATCATGATAAGCTGGGGGTAGGAAAATTTCAACCCATGTGGCATGGGCCCTACATTTTTAAACGTGTCTTGCGGAATGGGGCCTATGAGCTCATTGATTATGAAGGTCATCCTCTGGATCAACCCGAGAATGGGTTGTATCTTAAAAAATATTATGCATGAGTCATTCGTGCATGTTTTGTGTACATAGGTGTTCTTTTAATTTCTGTACATTTTTGGCTTGGTGTGCTTTGCGAGCGTTTTCCTGCTTGCTTACTGTGCAAATGTCTATTACTCCTTATGTTGGTTTCACGGATGGTGCTTCCCGCAGTACCCGGAACCTGTCTTCACTAGCCTAGGCGATTTATGATCCTGCTGGTGAGTTGATAGATCTTCAAGGTATTTTTCTAGGATGAACTACAAACAATGTCGCTGAGTATAGTGTTTTCATTGAACTATTAACCGAGGAAATTTCCCTTGGCATTCGTGCATTGGTTGTAAATCTAGACTCACAGCTTGTCGTTCTTCAACTTAATGGACATTATTCTGTTAGAAACCCTCACATTTTAAGGTTGTATTTACGTGTTCGTTTGCTGGAAATACATTTTTATCACATTACATATCAACATATTCCTAGGCAAATGAATGCATTAACTGATACAACAACTAACATTGTATTAGATAGAAATTTACACAATTTGTAAAAATCATCATCACATGAAAAATATCTATAATGGGAAAATAGATGTATATATATATATATATATATATATCCAATGTTTGCATCAGTGTGCATCATAAGTTAAGAAAATATGTGTGTTTCTATTACATCTTGAGACACCATGTCTCTCAAAAAATGCGGAAATAAAACCTAGGTTTCTACTCGTCGTGACGCTCATGATAACATGTCACTGCTCGTACAAGCCACCTCAGCAAGCGATGAACTCGGTTTGACACCACTACATTGTGTCTCTAGTATGCACGAGGAACATCGTTGAATCACACATAGTCCGAGATCCCACGGGAGATTCCCTCCAGGTTGCGCAATATTTCCTCCTCCTCTCCTCCCTCACCATGAGGGGCAATATCAAATTTGCAAGGGACTCACCTTGCTATCGAAGACATACCTGCAGATCTCTCTCGGCCAACATTTTCAAACAAATGGATTTAATATCAGAACATGCATAACCAAAAAAATCATAATACTCATAAAAATAAAAAATGAGTCTTACCAAGTACTTCATTCCAATCCTCTCCTTCTCGGAGTGGGAGGTTCGGATGACCAGTGAAATATGTGATAGAGCAGGGCCAATCCTCCATGAAAATTAGCTGTCGGCGGAGCCAATCGAAAAAATCTGGTCTCTGGGACATCTGTTGGTCACCCCCTGACCTTGGAATCAGAGCTTCCCCATGGGCCATCTGTGGTTCTCGTGCTGGTGGTGTCAGAACTATCACTTCCTCTCACTAAACGATTGGTAGTCATTCCAGGATGAACAATACCAAGATAAACCCATAGCTAAACTGCTTCAGTTTTCCTTTCTTGCATTTCATCAGTTGATGCTTCATGTTGATGGTCACTACCTCTGCCTAGTTGTAGAGGGTCAGTGTCAAGAAATCTGCAGCAAGAAGCAACTATGTCTTTGTGGCCTCATGTGGTGCCTACGATCCCGCAACTTGTGTGATGGTGTGTAGCACTACCTTCAGTGCCAAATCTGGGATAATATGAATATCAAATTTTTCGCTTCCTGATCCTTTCTGTGCCCCTCGACATACCCTATCAATTACCATGCTCATGTTCTCCATGGTGGGCCAAGTGCCAGCCAGGACTAGTGTTGCCCCCCTCTGCAACAACCCTGTTATGAATTAGGTGTCTAAAACTTCGATCTCAAGTTCCTGATCATGAAGAATGAATTTTTCTTGGTCCTCATCCCAGATATTAATTAAGTATTGTAGCAACTCCGATTGAGCTCTGAGGCACGATGTCATAAAGAATTTCTTGAGTCCAAAATCTCTAAGAGCTTCCATGCATCTTTCATTATCCATGGCAAGTTCATGTTCTTCACGATGTTCTCGTTCTTTCCATTCAATCACCATTTTTCCGCTTCACACCTGTAAACATGTTCATATGAATATCATTATCCAAATTAAAATATTTTTGATTGGTGAAAATGGGCCTAATTTCTTGCATTATAAGCTTAAAATGGTCTACATGGTTGGTGCAACTATTTTAGAAACATTCGCACCAACTGGCGTGTCCCAATTCAAAAATTGAGCGATTGGAACGAGTTTGTGCCCAATACTTGCGCCAACCACTGGGCCCAAATTTTTACAATTTCCCCCACAAGTTTCCAAATTTGGGGTTGCGGGCAACAAAACTACAATCAAAATGTAGGGAGGAATGATAGATCTTACCTAGAATTGACGGATTCAAGATTGGTCTGCTAGATTTCCCTCTATCGTCGCCGCAAAATCACAGTCTAAAAAGGGTAACGATTGCTCCACAAGAGGTAAAAAGTGAAAAGTAATTATTTTATACTGTTTTTGGAATTTTATAACTTTTTGCAACCCTAGTTAGGTTTTAAGACATATTTTTTTATTATTACATTATGTTATTTCGAGAAATGGGTTTTACGTGCGTCTCTTGTGCAGCGACAAGTTTTTAATGAGATAGCGATGAAGTAATGATTTGTATTTTATACTTTTTCGGACTCGGTAAAAACAAGAGAAAGTCACTGTTGGAGTCATCTTTGAGATCTTTTCTGACTCTCTAAAACTGAAAATATTTCTGAAACTCTTGTTGTTTTGAACTCGTTAGATGGCTATGAAACGATATCTACCCAGTATACGTTTACCCATTTTTCGGGCTGGGACATATTATTTATGAAAAAGGAATACCTTAGCCTATCAAGACTAAGAGGTTCTCTCAGATATTGTTTTCTACCTTTTTGGATCTAAGGGACTATTTACGAAAAGGGACCTGTTGGATTTTTCTTTTATGCTTCTTTTAAAACTCTCTAAACATGAAAAGTTGTCAAGTTCTTCCTTTATCAGACTCATTAAACCCTGAATCGTCACCGTGACATACCCGAGTTCCTGCTTCCTAGGGCTTGTAAAATGTACTAGTATGGATTTGTCCGAAGGAAAAACTTACAATACAAGCATACGCTATCCCCTTCAAGATTGTTTTTATAAAATGATTGGGGTACTCGCCAGAAATGGTGGGGGAAAATGGAACCAGTTTTTAGTTGTGTTAGCAGTATGTCACTCTTGAACATGACACTCATTTGCATTCGTGTCAGGTTGGGGACATCTCATTTCGTCATTTTTTCCTCCATGGGTTTGGGTAATCTGTTTTGACCTCCCATCTTCTCTTTGCCACATCATCATGATCTCATATCCCTTAATGTAAAATACCACCAAATGATCTAGCGTCATGTCACTGATATGTTCAAGAGAAGTTTTCCTCTATTTTTTTCAACCTTCCTTTGATCCTCTGTTCGGTCCTGATTCACTATCATCATATTCCTCTATCTCATGTCGATGATGTGGGAAAAATTATGGCCCTCCTTTGACTAGGTCACTTCTTGTTGACTTTAGCTCATTATCTAGGAAGTTGGTCTAGAGACTCCCTACCACTACCTTGGAAATTGCATGCCTCAATGGCAAGTTATTCACATTCGATGATAGGTCCACATCATTGGCCTTCGATCGAGTGATTCTGTGGGTGTTTGAAGCCATATCACTGTTCACATTCCGTGGATTGTACCTATCGTACCTTGAGATCCATTGTCATTCTTGGTGGTTTCTCTCATGCCTATTAACAACTTTCATCATTTGGTGGTAATCAGGTGACTTTCCTACATGTTCGACTTTAGGTCACATATTCACATGCTTGAATTTTTAATTGTTCGGGTCGAGATGGAGCGCAAGACCCTGGGTTTTGTTTGATAAGATTCAGTTGTGGGATATTTTGGTTTATCATGACTTATTGCATGACTCTTTTGATTAGATAGATACGACCATACCTAATTCTATTTGTTGAATTTTATTGCTGGATGGCTGTGCCCATACCTTGGATCTCAATTTTTATGTACTCTATTATGGATGGTTGTGCCCATGCCACATGTTCATGATCAGAGATATCAGTTGTATTTGTACTTGCAGGTCTTCCGACAATGATATTTGGTTCGAACGCGTTCTCGTAAAGCATTTCACCCCTCCCTCTCTCTCTGACCTCATGCTTTAGGGGGCATCTGTTACACAAGATTTTTCCACCATCCCTGCAATCCCCATCCCACACATTGGATACAAAGTTTCATGCCTTGAAAATACCATCATTGTATCACTTGCCATGAGGAAAACATTCCTTCTGTTGAAAATTCCCTGAGAAGACCATCAAAAACACATGTTTTTTCATTGTCACTGGTAGACCATTATAACCTTGCACCAATGAGGAAGATTAGAACTGGGCCCCATGCCCATTGGGGAACTATCCCAGTTAGCTACCCACGCCAAGCTATTTTTGGAATTTTTTTTAAATATAGAGGTGATGTTTCTATCCTAAAATCTTTGTGGGCGAGTCAGCTTGAGTGGTTCGACTGAATAACTACGACCACCCTCCTTTGGCCTCTTGTTTCCACCTTTTGGGGAAACCTCCCAAAGGATAAGGCCTCCCTTCCATCATTGTAGGGATCCTAACCTCCTCCTTTCCCTCTATAAATAAGTATATCTCCCACTGATACACTAGCTGAACAATCATAGTTGAAAGGCTGAAGAGAATTGCTGAACATTTTGCTAAGGAGATAGATCGGAAAGAGACCTTTGTCGAGAGAGAGCTTAGGCTTGTGTCCTATTTCCCGGCGATCCTTTGAGATGAACTTCGACTGAACCCCGCTGAAGGAGGCTACGATGTCAAGGCTCTGGTTGTAATCTATTTCTTCTATTTATATATACATGACTATTGTTTGGTTCCCATCTTGTGTTTATATGGTTTATTTTACGCAATGTGTTTAGTTCTCCTTGACTGACTAGTTAGCTACGAATGAAATTATTGTCTTGTATATTTCTCTTTGATATTTGTGTAGGAATACTAGTATTTTTGTTGAAGGACATGACCTGTCAAGACAGAGATCAAGAGGCTACCACTACTATAGCTTATGACAATTTCGTTGGACTCCAGGTAGGTCAATCTACCCCAACTTATTTCATTCATTAGCTAGGAATCTACACCTTAGCTTGTTCCCTTGTATCTAGACCCACTCTAGGGCTAGAGGGATCACCCCTGTATGCAGAGGGGATTTACCTTTCCAACATGGGTTGACACCAAAACATCAGTTTTTGGTTTCGTAACAAATAACATAAGCACTTGGGAACTAGAAGCTGGATCTGTAGTATCCAAATTTGTGTATGGATTTGGAAATGGATCTGTCAACACAGCGGATGCATGTGAGGTATTAATCAATTTTGATACTTCAGCATAGTGAGGACAGTCTCTAACAAATTTCTCCTCATTAAATATTATTCAAGGGTAACGAGGTTTTTGATTCCAATTTATTGATCAAATGATCGTTCCTGCATGGTAGAAGTTTGATTTTTATTTGATTTCCCCTTTTTCTTACTTCCAGGTTGCTTGTCACTTTTTCCTTTGTCAGATGACATGACATGAATTTCGGAAGAAGGTGTAGGATCATATGCAGTAGAGTGATGTGCGTTTGTAGTACCGATCATACCATCATCTTCATGAGAGTTCTTAGATGGAGGAGGAATAGTAAAATTTGATTGCGGCGCATTGGGAATTTTTTCGTAGAGCATGCGATACTGAGTATAAATCAAATCTGGGCACTGGGCATGATAAATGATCTGCTTTTCAGTGACAGAGCCATCCTTAGCCACATCCTTATTTATATATGGTAACAGGTACTTAATGAACCACTCAGCAAGGAGCTGATCAATAACAAATGTCTTGACCATTCTACGACGATGACGCCACTCATGAATATGATCAGAAATGTGAGTAGCATTAGTCTGTTTAAAATTGGTCAAGAGTTCTGTTCCAGTTTCATAACATATGGGTAACTAGAAGTGGGTCAAAAAAATAGTAGCTAGGGCAATGAAATTATCAAATGAAGCTCTTAGTAACTCAATGTACCATTTCGCGGCCATACCAGTGAGGATACGCTAGAAAATACGTAGTAAAACAAAGTCATCATTTAGGGAGTTATATGAACACCACAAATGATAAGTCATAACATGCATTGACGGGTATTCCCAAAGATTTCCATTGAACTTAGGATTATCTGAGGCTAATTTATGTGGTATCACCGACCACCAGGGAGCATAGATGATTGGATCGTTTGTAAGATGGTTTAAATCAGGTAATTTTAAAGTTGCAACAAAGGTGAACTGTCCATTTAAGTTAGGTTGAGCATAGACATGGTTTGATGGAATTCCTTGGGAAACAGACCTTTGAGAACTAAAATAAGGAAATTTTTGCTGGTAACCCAGATAGAGGTTGGTTTGATAAGAAAACACTTGAGTATTCTGTTGACCAAAACCTGGGTACACTACATGTTGAAATGAGGGTTGTTCATTTTATTTTGTGGCTGCCAAGGTGTCTATCCACAAATATTATAACCCAAACTTGAATAGCTTGGATTTGGTTGTGAATAGGTAGAACCCAGTTGTGGCTGCGACATCCCATAATATGGTAATCAAGCTTGTGAATAAATAATTATGTATACAGGAGGTTGATGTAAACCAAACGAAGGAGTTGGAGTTTGAGGTCCCAATACTTGAGGGTATTGGGTTGAAGGACCCACCTGATATGGTCGAGGTATTGCAAAGAAATCGAAGCTCCCTCCTCAGAAAGATAAGCTGAGAAAGTGGTGTTGGGGACTTTCCATTGCAACACCCTGCAACAAAGTGCTATACTCTGCAGAAATAATGTTGTGGCTAGAGGATGCTTGGCATCAAGCCTGAGTGTGGAAAAATGAAGTACAATACTCCTCCAAGAGGATTCTCAAGGAAGGAGAATGATTCCTAAAAAGGATATCCTTGTGCTAAACAGAATTGCAGCTCTGCTAAATAGCAAGAGGATGCCAAATAGTCTAAGCAGACCAAACTGAATAATATCCAAGCTAACCCCAAATGGATACCATCCTATTCCTTATAAACTTTGTGAGCCTCCTCACCATGGGTCCTACCCATTAGGGTTTCCAACTCCACATGAGAAATATCCCTCCAAAATTACGTTGTACCTTCATCAAGGCCACTCCTCCATACTGCACTGTTTCATTTGGTCAAGGTTTACCTCTTCAATCTGCCTCATCCATTTTCACACTCAAGTGCCTTCAATCCATCTCACAAATTTCTATCTATGTTGATCCTTGTTCACACTGAACTGGTTTTATTGATGATCTCCTCTTCTTCATGCATGCATGTTGACTTATTAAAAATTGACTATGTCCTCATCCATTTTCCCTTCTTCACACCCATAAGTGTAAAATCCAGCTACCGTGATGATCCCCTTTCACATTATAACGGGTTTTATTCATGTTTTTATTAAGCATGGGCCTCCTTAACCATTTATCCAACAAATAAGTGCAAAATTCAAAATTTTAATATTCCCCTTAGCTGCTTGCTAAAGTAGGAATATTACACCTCTTAAGACCTGCAAACAAAGACATGGGAGAGAATCAAAAGCACCTGCAACATATACTAATTCAAAAATCAGAAATCTATGTTAATGATCAAGGAATTTAACAAATAAGTCATTCAAGTAAAAACATAAACAAATTACTGAGAAAACAGGATCCATTTGTATTATCTTTAAATAAAAGAAGGAGTCTTACAACCGCGTTCGCCTTGATGTCGTAGAGGTCCTTCCAGGGTCCGGAACAACCATTTTCCTTTGGTCTGACAAGCCCTTCCACTCTTTGAACCAGCCTAAATATGAGTGTGTAATTATTCTCACATGGATAACAGCTAGCAAAAAGAGTATGTTTCTTCAGCAATTCCCTTCTCTATCATAGCTACCAAGTACAAAGCAAGTACTAAGTGTATACAAAAATTATAGAGAAGTTTTACATATATGAGCATGTACCCTTGAGACTGAACCAAAGCTTCAATTTATAGGAGAAGGAAAGTGGTTAAAACTCCAAAATGGAAGGGATAGAGTCCTCTTATCAAGGGATTAAGTTCCAAAGACCAAGGAATAGGCTCCTTTTATGAAGGGATGAATGTTCATGAATGGAGGGAGTGAGGCTTCGATTGGATAACGCCTTCTTGAAGCTTCCAGCTGGGCTTCTAGAATTTACTTTCGCCTTTAATTTACCTTTTACAGGGGTCTACACCTTTAATGAAGAAAATGTGTGCTCAGCTCCACATTTTTTAGAGCAAAAGGGTGAGGTTCCACAGGTAAGGCTAAGGAAAAGTTCGGTACAAGTGTTTTTATGATTTTTACAAGCTTTTATCCTAATTCAGGACTTGGTTTAGGAACTTTAGGGTTGTAGACTTCTAAGGGAGCATTATATAGGTATTGATGAACCCATATAGACAGTAAAATGTCATGGTGACAAAATAATGTGTAATATATTGTCCCCTAAAGTGTGAAGTCTAAGATAATTCGAAGAGTGAAGAGCTTTATCATTCCGAGGATTGGATTGTGGATGCCAATTGGAACACAGCCAAAGGAAACATTCAATGAATATATATATATATATATATATATATATATATATATATATATATATATATATATATATATATATATATATCATCTTCGAGGTAGGCATTCCCATACTCAGAGAAAAAACTAACTAAATTAAAACTTAACTCAAATGTTTTGACATAGAAATGATTCTAATATTACATCAATAGTAGACACAGTATGGACGCAACCATCTATCATGAATAGTCTACTGCATAATTAACAATAAACTCCTCACAGCCTATATGGTGGAAACTAGATCTAGGTTCTTGATTTCTGCTTCCCTAACTAGTATGATTCTATCCATGCGATTGATTGTGTCGAAGTCAAACATGGTAGAGACCACTGGACTAGTCAATGATGTGAACTCTTAACAAGTGTGAGAGAAACCACCAATAATGAAAATGGCTCTCAAAGTACTTAGTACAATCCATGAAGTACTAATAAATGATTTGAAGTCGAACACTTCATAGAATCATCTGATCGGAGGTCAATGATGTAACCTGTCGTCGAAGGGGAGAAATTTGCCATTAGGGCATGTGGATTCCAAGGTACTGATAGGATTCTAGATCAACTTCCTAGAGCATGAGCTGTCTTCGATAGAAAGTAATCTGTCGTAGGAAAACCCATGACATGAAACCATTAGATCAAGTTTTGAAGAAATATTTTGCAAGGACTGACTCAGGGATGGTCAACGCAAATGTAGACATATGTTCGCAGATGAATGGTTTGTTTGAACTGTCTTGTTGAACACATAACGACACTGCAAATGGTTTGGTAACAATTGACCTAAGCTAATACCTAGAAACTGGCTGAAGACTTTCAATGTGGTTTGATTAACTGATAGGCAAATTATTTTCCCAACCCAGGTAGAAGTGTGACAAAAAGTGTCATGTTCAGGAGTGGTATACTGCTTTTAATCAAAGTATGACAACTGGATCCATTTTCTCTCTTTTCCCCCCACCATTTCTGGCAATTACCTCTTTATTTTTTGACAAGCTTGAGGAGGATAAAATTTTCTTGTTATATAAGCTCATCCTTCAGATGAGTCCAACTTAGTTTAAAATTGAACCCTAAGAAGGAGTGGTTCGTTCCCGTTTATAATTTTCAAGTCCTTTACTGTTAAATTTTAACGAGTCCACTATAGGAGAAACTCGACGTTTTTCAATTTTAGGGAGTCAGAAGAAAAAACTTAAGAAAACTCTGTGGGTGTACTTTTTTGTAATTTAGTCTCTCAAGCCTAGAAAAGGATAAAATAATACAGGAGAGAACTCTATTGACCATGATTAGTCAATGTATACCTTTTTCATAAATATTCCATTTCATCCCGAACAAGGGGTAAACTTATACTGAAGGGATGATTGTTCATTTCCTTTAATGAGTTTGAATAGTCAAGTACTCAACATTCTTTTCATGTTTAGAGAGTCTGAAAAGGGATTAAAAGAGAACTCAAGATTTCACTTTTTCGTAAGTTTTAATGAGTTCGAAAAAGGGATAAAAATGTACTCATGGTTTTCTCTTTTTCGTAATTTTTAATGAGTTCGAAAAAGGGACAAAAATGTACTCATAGGTTTCACTTTTTCATAATTTTTACAGAGTTCGAAAAAGTGATAAAAATTATACTCCTTTTTCAAAATGATCATAATGATCATTTTACCCAAAAAATCCTGCATTCTGTGCAAAAACTCAAAAATTAAACTTATATGTTTATGATTAATAAGAATAATTTGGAAAACAACTTTTCAAAGTGGAAAATAGACAAAATTATATTTCATTTATTCAAAAAATCTTATAAAAAGGAGTTTTTCTAAATCATTTTTACCATTTGATTCCAGAGTGAAATTTGAGAGCTTTTGGTGAAAAACATTCCAGAGGAGATTACGGAAAATTCAACTGTTGGAATCAAAAACCGTCAGATTCAGGTAATCCACAACATCCTCGCCTTCATTTTTGTCCATTCACTTTCTTGATTTAGGTTTCAAATTCATTTTTTAGTAGAAAAATATGTTCGAAATTTCGCCCACGGGGGTCCGCAGGTAATACACATGACACCTACGGACCCCGAAAAATTTTCAAAGAGAAAATTGTTGTGGTCCAACACATTTTGTACTGGATGCGTGCAGACCTCTGCACTGTCTCTGTGAAAAAGGTATGGAGGCACCGTGAAGAAAATAAAATGATAGATTCTCCCAAAATAAATCAATTTTTTTCACTCAAATTGTTTCTAATCTTCCAATTTACCCATTGCAGAATATCTACAATGCTCGAGTGGAGGGAACGTGAACATGAAGAGGTTGATGAGGACGTAATGGTACATGTGCCCACATTGCATATATTGAGGCAATGTGGTTTATATAAATTTTTCGATATTCAGGGTATGAGGGCCCAAGTAGACTTACTCACATGGCTAGTAAATAAGTGGGATGTCCAGGAACAGTGCTTCATAACTGGAGATCACCAGCTCAAAATCGAGCTGGAAGATACATATTTTCTTATTGGTTTATCAAAGAGAGGTGAACCAATCTCTTTGTTTGGGGCTAGGGCAGGTGGCCAATCTGTCACTAGCCTTCAGCAAGAGTTCTGCAATGAGGAAGTGGATCCCAAAGACAAACACATTGATATAAAAACAATCATCCGTCTTGAACTCAAAGTGGTTGTGTTTACTTTAGCCCAGTTGTGTGGGAGCGCAACTCCACACGTTGCTACTAGATCCCAGATGCAGACTGTTGTTGATTGTTTCAGAGGCACCATCTTCAATTGGTGTGAGGCAGTATTTGCCAATGTAATAGGCCAATTGACCCGGGAAAATAGCTCAAAGTTGAAAAAATTTGGGTATGGAGCTACTGTTGTCACATTTTCTCTGGAGAGAATTCCTTCACTTTCCCCACAACTTATCTCATTTGATCTTGGTACAATCAGGGAGCCTCGGATGGTCCGATGGGTTGCACTGATGACCTGTCATAGCGAGGGTTGTGAGATTGTTCGTTTCACTATAGCTTATTTCCATTGGTTGGAGAACCAAATCTTCGCCATAAAATATTTCCCATATGCTGGGATGGACTTCCGTAGTGATCGAGAGATGTCCGTTCCTCCGGGAACACAATGGGATGACTCAGGTAAGAATCATTTTGACATTTTCTAAATTCTAATTTTTATTTATTTTTTGTTTAAATCGTCCAATACTGATGACAAAAAATTTTAAATTCAGATATTGGTCCACGTAGGCCAGCCACGCTTCGTTGCTTCGAAAAGAAGCAAAGAGAGCCTGTTGCAGCACCACAGGATTAGGCAACTAAGATTCTTACTGACCTAGAGCACAACCTAGAACGGTTGACCTTGGATATCCTGGAGACTTCGATAGATGATATCCCTCTCTGTCTTCAGAGACATGTTATTGGAGTTCCTAGTCAGTTCAAGAGATTCCTGAATAGAGTAGCGCGAGCTTTCATGTACTATCATGATCACCACCATGGATAGTGGATGATTGTGTAGACTATGATATTTTTGTTTTTTGTATCACTATTTTTTCCAATCATAAGGTGTTTTAAAACTATAATTGAGGACGATGTAATATTTTTTGAAAACATTACTGTTACTCTATGATATTACTACTATTTCCAGCTATCTGCTCAAAATTTTTATCGAATGTTGCTTTGATTTACTGCTTTAATGTTACAAATGTCTGTTTATAACACTAGTAGCCAATGCATCAGCCAATGTGTTTAAATTTCTTGAAATGTGTTGATATTCAATGTAATCAAACTCTCGTTCCAAGAGACACACCTTCAAAAAAAGTCTCAATAATACTGGATTTTTAATTGCGTATACTCAATTTAAATGTAATACAATGAGTTCAAAATCTAACCTAACGATAAAACATTGAATTCAAAATGAAATGGATTAAGATAATAACTCAATCACTGTGCTACATTCTACAATATTATTTGTTGTTTGACCGAGGCTTACCCCATGCATAGATATTAACTCATTAGTGGGTGAATAAATAACCCAGGTTGTGGAATAAATGTTCCGTGTACTATGACAAGCACCATTAGCAAAACCAATATATGTTTGAAGGGATGTCGACATTTTCAATATCAATAGTAATCCAGATAAGCAGGGATAGTAGTAAAAACAAACTTAAAATAGGCACACTAGCTATGAAAAGAACTAATATACAAGTAAGATCTCCACACAAGATTTAAGCATAATATCTCTTAAGATAAAGCCCATTTCTAGGTTTGTCTAAAGAGACCCTATCATAATCAGTCAAGTCATACGGCCCTTTTGCAAGCACTCGCTTGACAATATAAGGACCATGCCACATGGGTTCGAATTTCCCGGCTCCTAGCTTATCGTTAGATTGATCATTTACTAAGACTAGGTCACCTTCTGAAAAAACACGAGGTGTAACACTCCTATCATATTGAGCTTTCATTCGTTTTTTATGAGCCTCGGTAGCTAATGCAGCGGTGTGCCGAGTCTCATCTAATTGAGCTAAGTATAAAAAGTGTTTCTCCTCCTCAGAGGTAGCTGGTAGTAATTCTATGGCTAATTGGAGTGATGGTATTTCGCATTCAATCGGTAACACAAATTCTAAAATGTAAACAAACTGAAAAGGAGTGAAACCTGTTGTAGTTTTTGCTGAGGTTCGTTATGCCCAAAGTGTTGAAAAAATCATGGTATTCCAATTTGATTTATGAATTCCAATAATCTGTTTGATCATGGTGGTTAAAAATTTATTAACGACTTCAACCTGACCATTAGCCTATGGGTAATATGGAGTAGATATATCATGGCATAGACCAAGTTGATCAGTTAGTTCGATCATCATTATGTTTCGAAAATAACTGCCATGGTCAGTAATGATAGCTTGGGGTACACAAAATCGAGCAATCACGTGATTGAATACAAAAGGAGCTGTAGTTTTGTCATCTGCCACAAATGTAGGCATCACCTCAGCCCATTTGGTAAAATAATCTACTGCGAGAATAATATACCCATGCCCCCGGCCGAGTGAGGGTTACATGTAATGAAATCAATGCCCCATTTTGCAAAAGGACTGACAACAATTATGGGGTGAAGAGGAGCTAGTGGTGCATGCATTTTATGATCAAAGATCTGATAATTGTGGCATTTTTTGACTGCTAGAATGCAATATTTAAATAACAAAGGCCAAAAATAACCAACATGCAATATCTTTTGGGTTGTGGCATACCCAGACATATGACCGCCACATGCTCTAGAGTGGCAACCATTTAAAACTTTTTCAGCCTCTTATGGGTAAGACATCGCTAAAAAACAGAGTCTGCACCTCGATGATAAAGAGTGTCGCCGACAATATTATATTGTTGGGATTGGAAATAGATTTTTCATCTATGTGAACGTGAGAGTTCAGGCCAAAAAGTTTGGGTTTGGAGATAAATTATGATATCTCCATACCATGGATGAATGGTACTGATAAGAAACAAAGATTCATTGGTGACTGAATGTTCTACCACAGTTTCTGTCTCAGTATTGGGAAAGTCACACATAAGTTCAACGAACACTAGTGATTTCTTTGACTTAGATTTTTAAATTCTAAATCAAACTCTTGTAGGAGGACAATCCATTTAGAGTATTTTCCCCTAGTAATTTTTTGGTCAAAATATAGATCATAGGGTTACAATCAGAGATCACTATTGTTTTTTGTAACAGTATGTAATGACGAAATCTTTGGACAGCTTGAATTGCTGCCAAGGCCAATTTCTCTACATGTGAGTATTTGATTTCAGGCAGATTCAAATTGTGACTGAGATAGTAAATCACATGTTCGTCATGAAATTCATATTCCTAAACTAAAACCATTCTGATCGTGGAATAAGAGGCTACTAATTATAAAAATTAATCTTGGTTGTAATTGGGTGGATGCAATAACAGTGCATGGGTCCACGCGTGTTTTAGAGCATCAAAAGATATATCAGCGATCTCGTCCGAAATGAAAAGAATATTCTGTTTCAACAAACTGGTAAAAACTTTGGTTAAATCAACATAGTTAGGAATGAATCTACGCAAAAAGTTTGCTTTCCCTTGCAAACTTTGGAGTTGGCAGAGTGTGGAAGGAGGAGGTAAACTAATGATGGCCTCAACCTTCGACGGGTCGACATGAATTCCTGCCTTTGAAATAATAAATCCCAAAAATCGTCCACATTGTACACAAAAAACACATTTGTGAGGATCCAGAGGAATCTTATAATGCCTACATCTCATAAAGATTGCTCGTAAATGAGTAGGATGATCTTTCCTGTGTAATGAGTTAGCAGGTAAATCATCAAGATAAGGTTGCACAACGTGTTTAATGTCATGAAATGCATAAGAAATTGCCCTTTGAAAAGTTGCACCATCATTCTTAAGTCCAAATGGTAATTTAGGGTAAGCAAAAGTTCCCCACGGAAAAATGAATACTGTCTTTGGTTGATCAGTAGGGAGTATGTTTATGTGATTATAACTGGAAAATCCATCCATAAATGAAAACATTTCGCTTCCGGCACAATCATCAATGATTTGATTGATATAAGGGGTTGGATAATTTTCTTTTTGACAAGCTTTGTTTATATCCCTATAATCGATACATACTCTAATTGTTCCTTGTTTTTTATAACAGGAACAATATTAGATACCCAATCCATGAGAGGGATTGGATAAATAAATCTTGCTCGAAGTTATTTTTCAACTTCATCTTTGATTACAACAGCTTTTCGTGGATGTATCTGACGTAATATTTGTTTGATAGGTTTAGCATTTGGGTATGTTTTAATTTCATGAACGATAATGGATGGATCAATTCCTAGCATTTATTCATAAGACCAGGCAAAAATGTCACAAAATTCTTGAAATAGGGCTTTGTATATATCAATTTCATATTTTGTACAAGAAGCGCCTATATGAATGCTTTCAACAATTCCTAGTTTTATTGATATGTCAATGGGAACCGTTGTAGAAATATTTTCTAAATTCATTTCAGAATCTGAATTTGTGATCGATATAGGATTTTGAGGTTCTGTGACATATACAGTAGTAAAAATCGACGAATTTTTTTTTTCTAATCTATCAAGGTTAGGTAGAAATGAAGATCTATGATGTAGATCTCCCCATGGTAATTCATACATACACAAAAATTCACGAATATGTTCATCAGCATTGAATACTTGTTGAAAAGGATCAGGAATTGATGTTAAGGCTGAGCTTGATGTCAAAAATATTTCTTCATTTATCACATTCACTGGATTAGATGTAGTTGAAGGGGTATTAGAAAATTACTGTACCGCTTGATATGCTATCTCAAAAGGACTCAAAGGAATCTTTCCATCGAAAGAATCCAGCTCTGATTCTGAAGGCACTATCCAAGGATCATCAAATGGAATAGTTCTTGATGTAATCATATTTATATTAGCAATAGTATATGGTACTTTGGGTGCAAGCATAGAAAAAGTCCCTAATAAAGCAAAGTATTTAATTAAACCTACCCCAACATCTTCGTAAGGGATAGCCAATTTTCCAACTTGCTGGATACTATCCAGAGAAGCTCGGTTGGATGAATAGTATGAAAGCTGGTCAACTTTAACGATCTTTCCTTTGTGAGGGAACATGATTAACAGAAATACTAATGATACGATGGCATTCATAGCATAAGACCAACTTCAACCTAGGAGAAGGTTGTAATCTATAGGGGCATCAACTACTTCCAGATCTAGATTAATAATTTTTCCTTCAACCTCTATAGGTAGATCCTGTAAAATACCATATGGATGGAATCCTCTTCCATCAAAAGCTTAGATGATGGTTGGAGATTGGTTAAGTGTCAAAGAACCAAGCGATTTCCAACAACTCAACAACATGATACACATAGATTCCCCTTCATCAATCACAGTACGAAGGCAACGTCTGTTTTTTTTACTAACACTGGAATCTGGAAAGCCATTTGATGGGGTAGGCGAGGTGTAAAATTTTCTAAATCGAAGGCCATAAGGTTCAAATCTTGCAGATCTACGGCTCCTAAAACTAACAATAGTAATTTCCTTTGTGCTGGACATGATTGTAGCACTTCCACTGCCGACATTGTTGAAAGGGAAATTGCCAAATCCTCAACAATGTTGTAGTTCTGAGTAGCCCTCACATGTGGATTGAAAGCTAATTTACGAAGCACCCCTTTAGTAGGTGGTTTGATTACTAAGTCAGGATTTGGTTTCTCGATATGAAGAGGATTAGAAATCGAGGGAGATGTAGCTGGTGTTGAATTAGAATTTTCTATTTCTTTACCAGTAACGGGCTTTTTACTACCATAGTCCTGCAATCGTGTCGCAACCATTACTTGTGACATCATCAAAATATCGGCTGATGTATTGGAAGAAGATCCAATTGTTTTACTATCTTAAATTGGAAAGGGATCCTTCAAGACAGTGGGAGTGGGTGAACCTTTGACGAAATTAGAAACTTTAGCCCTATGTGAACATTCCTTGGTGAAATGATCCTCATCACAGATAAGACAAGGATAACAAGGTTTCTGTTTGTCATCAGTTGATTAAGTTTTATCAGTTTTTTCTTTAGGAGATGAGGTCTGTTTATTCTTTTTCTTCCCCTTTTTCTTGTTTCCAGATTTTGACTTAGTAGATGAATCTACAATGTGAATATCGGCAGTAGTTTCCAAGGAAGATTCTTCTTTTGGTGAATCAGGTAAATTTATTTTAGGAGAAGTAATATTTGAATATTTCTTCTTATTCTTAGTTGTAGTAACCGAACCGATTACACCATCAGCAGCATGAGACCCTGAAGGAGTTGTTATTTGACCAGGATGCAGTAAATCAGGAATTTTGTTGTATAAAGTTCCGGACTGGGTATATACCAAGTCTAGATATTGAGCTTGAGCAATAACTTGTTCTTCTGTGACAACTCCTGCTTTGGCTACTTCTTCAGTGATTTTTGGTAGCAATGATTTAACAAACCATTCTGCCAATATTTGATCTGGGATAGAAACTTTTACCAAACATCTTCTACGTCTCCATTCATGAATATGATCTGATATATATGTAGATGTAGATTGTTTTATTGAAGTTAATAATTCCATGCCATTGTCATATCTGACTAGAAACTGAAAATGAGTTAAGAAGGCATTTGTTAGGGCATTGAAATTGTTAAATGAGCCTTGTGGTAGTTCAATGTACCACTTAGTAGCTAATCCTATTAACGTTCTCTGAAAAGTCTAAGTTGAAAAAAAATCATCGATTAATGAGTTAGATGTGCACCAAAGGTGGTTAGTCATAACATGGTTGGAAGGATCCTCTCCTGTTTTTCCTTCAAATTTTGGGATATCACTAGGAAATTTATGAGGCATTGGTGGCCAATACAGATGATCGTATATGGGATCATTCGTAAGGTGAGATAAATCCGGTAAATCCAAAGTTTCTATGAATGGAAATCGACGGGTAGGGTCTTGTGGATAACCTTGTGAAACTAAACCAGTCCCAAGAGGAGGATATCTAGGATAACTTGGAATAGGTTGTGCATTTGGAATCAGATTACCCAGTGGATAACTAGGAATAATTGGACCATACTGAGGTTGAACAAGTGTTTGATATGTATACCCAAGGTATGGTTGTTGCGAGTAGACTGGAGTTTGTGGAACAGGTCCATATTGGTACGACCCATGATATGGTTGATAATTAAATTGAGGTTAACTCATTATAACTGTACTTGTACCAAGTTGTCCTGCAGGTATCTGAACAATAGTCTGAATTGTTGGTCTAGAATGCAGAATAGAAACCTGAGGAATCTGTATCGATGTTTGAGGGGAAGATGTAATAGGAACTGTAGACACTACAGGAATAGGTGTGATAGGTTGAACAGAAGTCTGAATGGCTGTTTGTGGTGGAGTACTAGGTGAACTCAGACTAGGTTGTTGAACAAGACCAGATGCAGGTGTTGGAATTGAAGGTTGGACTAGTTGTTGGGGTTGATTATAACCAACAGGTTGTCTTACTTGATAATGAGGTACTTGCATATTTGGTTGTAAATTATGTTGGAATTAGGATGGATCCCACACCATTCCAGGATATGAGGATCCCATTGAAGGTTGTACATAAGATGGCCCATAACTGGGTTGAACAGATGGCTAATAATTAGCTGGATAATTTCCACCTCCTTGTAACATTTGTTGTTCTAGATAGAACTGTTGTGCTAAAGGAGGTTGCAATCCTTGAGCAGGATACTGCCCTTGAGGTTGATATTGACCTTAAGGCATGTACTAACTTTGGGGTTGATATTGACCTTGAGGTATGTACTATCCCTGGGGTTGATATTGACCTTGAGGTATGTATTGTCCCTGGGGTTGATATTGACCTTGAGGTATGTACTGTCCCTGGGGTTGATATTGACCCTGAGGTATGTACTATCCTTGGGGTTGCCACCCAAGATGTATTTGGCTATTTTGAGGTTTCCCCCCAGGTTATATATTACTACCTTGAGATTTGGGGTTCAAAATATTTCCATACATTATATAAAATTACTCATTGTTCAGAGTTCTAATATTTGATTCATTCAGGCGAGATGATGACATTAGTTTTCTTGGAAAAGAAGATGCTCCCAAGAACGTGCCAGAGAGCGACTGATAGCCTGCAGGAACAGACAAACCACCATAGAGAAATGTTTCTAGTGATTTAGAAAACATAGATGACTTTCCTGACATGTTTATCTGAGGTCTATAACCTATTGGTGTATAGTAAAAAGGTATTCGGGGTGGAAAATACAGAAGACCTACATTTTGCAGAAAATCTGTCAATGAAGAATACCAAGCGTCTTGTCTTAAAGGGCTATAAAAAATTGATTCACGTTCTCTAAGTTCTATATTTTCTTAAGTTGAAGGGAGAATTACTTCTTCTTCTATATCAGTGATTTCTTCAATACTAATGAGACCAGGAGGAAGATCTTCTATGATCTGATTCCTCACTCTGGGTGAAGCAGGATAATTAGGAGTTGTAGTAGTGAATTCTAAATTAGGTTCTGATGTAGCAGGTTTAGTTTTCGATTCAAAAATTTCAGGTTCTTCAGGCGATAATTTACTTGTTGTAGAAGCAAGTTTGGTTAATTCGGAAATTGAAACCATCTGTGGAGTATATTCTACTACTTGAGATTGATCTACTTCGAAATCAGGATGAGTGATTGTAGATGATTCTCCTTGTTTCGTTAATCCAGTTCTACTGATAACATTTGGTATCAGAGATTTAAGTCCTTCTAGTTGGCTTGGTGTGTGCTCAGGGGGTTTCCCCTAAGTTCTGTGTGATCGTCTCGTTGATTCAGCCACGATTAAAACTTTTAACACACGAAAAAAAAGAAAATCTCAATAAAAAATTCCTAAAGTCGCTAAGAAACAAAAAAATGATCACACGCCTATAAAATATAAGGGATCAAACCACAAAAAAAGTAGATTCCCGCACTAAAAACAGTAGTTGGTGATGAAATCCAACATCGTAGTATTTTAATGCAGTTGGAACAGTTACCCTAACAACCTGTTTAATGAAACAGACCAGTGCAAGTTTCTCCACTTAAACCATCTTGAGTGAAGCTAACCCTCTGGAGAGTCGAAGTGAGTATAGCCGACGTCTGCTCTGGGTACAGTGGGATCTTCCCTCCACCATCACCTTGAGAAAGAATCCTAAATTTTATTGCCACTAAGGTCACCAACAGGAAAAAATATACCTAGGGGAACAGTCTACGATCCGATGCACACACAAGGGCAGAGTAATAAAGCTCAATCCCCTTGAAGGCTCCTTGACATAATCCAAGGTTTACCGACAAGTGACCCTAGGCTCCTCGATAATGGTCAATATAAGGTTTACTGTTGTTAATATGTGTATATCTTCTATCATTCCCAATGAGGAAGGATTGATTACCTCACTGGTTCGGATATGATCTCGTGCTTGACTCCTTTAGGAGGAGCTTCCCAGAGCATACATGCTACTATTGGAATTTTCCTACCGTAAGATAGACTACTTATTTGTTTTAACTGTCTTGGAGAGTTAATTACACCCTACTCCAAGACAGTAGCCTAAGCTATGTTGGTGGAAAAGAGCCCTAGAAAAATAAAAATTTGCTAGATTTATTTTAATTAAGCGTTACTTTTGGTTGGTTGTTTCTTAGGACAATGGGCATGAAAGTGAAACTTCAATGATGTATAATGACCCGACTCCAAAAAACACTAAGATGCATCTATATGAGAAACAATTCATTCCTTTTCAATGAAACCTATCTAAAAGAAAGAGTTGACAGATGCAACTGCTTTTAAAACATCAATCCTTCCTTTTAAAACAAGAATATATGAAAAGAAATATTTTTCATGAGAACTCAATGATTAATTGCTCAAAAATAAATCCCTTTTTATCATTCAAGTCTTAAACTACAAATAAAATAGTTTCCAAAAGAAAAGTAGGATTACTTAGAAATGAAAATTTAAAATTAAAAACACTAATTTTGAACTCTAAAAATTTCTAAAGATTTAAATTTTAAGACTAAAAACTCTAAAAATTTTGAGGATGTTTTGCTCAGTTTTTAATCTAACCAAGAAATCCTTTGATTATCCCAGTAATAAATCACAATCATCCAATGGTGTTTTTAAAGTGAAATTCAAAACTTATTGAACTAAAAGTCTCTTAAGATTTTCAAATAAAATAAATTAAATCTAATTCTCATAGAAGCAAGTTATGCTATAAAGTCAAAGGCTTAGCAAGAAAACAATGAAATACTAGTAATCTGAGGTATATAAAGGTTTCTAATCTTTGAGAAACAAAAATACAAAGCAAAAAATCACTTATAAAATTCAAATGTTTAGAAAATCACTCAAAACTTAGGAATGTTGGAAGAAACTTTCACAAGAGGCTTTTGACAGTGAATACAAGTCTGGGTAATCACAGAGAATATTGTAAGTTGGTAACAGAAAAGAGAATTTTGAGTTTTTCAAAAATATTCTCAAGGTCCATAGGTTTTAGTGTAAAAAGGTGCGGTACTGCACTTTTTACATAGGGAAACTGCGGAGGTGACCGCACTGTTTTCAAAGAAAAAGTGCGGAGATCAGTAACTTAAAGAAATAAAATATTTAAGTACTTTTCATGGATTCAACGGAGATAATTTACCCAAGCAAGTATGGACTAATCAAAATAAATAAAAAATGCTTTCAAAAGTCAAACTCAAGGAAAAAGAAAACTAAGTTCAAGAAAAAAAAATTCCCCAGCAAAGTCGCCATTTTGTTAGGCAGATAAGTCATTCTTGAGGACAAGAAAGATCTCCCTAGTATCACAAGGATAGCTAGAAACAAACAGGACAAATGTAAACTACTTTCTCTAGATTATATATGACTTAGAATTTTCTATGATGAATAAAGGACCTACCTGTGATCCAATGCTAGTTGAATTCTTCTTTCTCGTCGCTCCAAGAAGTCACCTCTTAAGACCTGCAAACAAAGACATGGAAGAGAATCAAAAGCACCTGCAACATATACTAATTCAAAAATCACAAATATATCTTAATGATCAAGGAATTTAAGAAATAAGTCATTCAAGTAAATGCATAAACAACTTATTGAGAAAACAGGATCCATTTGTATTATCTTTAAATAAAATAAGGAGTCTTACAACCGCGTTCGCCTTGATGTCGTACAGGTCCTTCTGGGGTCCGGAATAAGCATTTTCCTTTGGTCTGACAAGCCCTTCCACTCTTTGAACCAGCCTAAATACGAGTGTGTAATCATTCTCACATGGATAACAACAAGCAAAAAGAGTATGTTTCTTCAGCAATTCCCTTCTCTATCGTAGCTACCAAGTACAAAACAATTACTAAGTGTATACAAAATATATAGAGAGGTTTTACATATATGAGCATGTGCCCTTGAGACTGAACCAAAGCTTCAATTTATAGGAGAAATAAAGTAGTTACAGCTCCAAAATGGAAGGGATAGAGTCCTCTTATCAAGGGATTAAATTCCAAAGACCAAGGAATAGGCTCCCTTTATGAAGGGATGAATCTTTATGAATGGAGGGAGTGAGGCTTCGACTGGATAACACCTTCTAGAAGCTTCCAGCTGGGAGAATATTCGACCAGTTGGGCTTCTAGAATTTACTTTTGCCTTCAATTTACCTTTTACAGGGGTCCACACCTCTAATGAAGAAAACGCGCGGTCAACTCCACATTTTTTAGAGAAAAAGGGTGTGGTGCTGCAGGTAAGGCTAAGGAAAAGTGCGGTACAAGTGTTTTTATGATTTTTACAATATTTTCTCCAAATTTAGGACTTGGTTTAGGAACTTTAGGGTTGTAGACTTCTAAGGGAGCATTATATAGGTATTGATGAACCCATAAAGATAGTAAAATGTCATGGTGACAAAATAATGTGTAACACCAATTGGGCTTCACGACGCGTTTCATCTAGATGGTTGAGGTTAAGGAGATGTGCTTCTTCTTCTGAGGTGTTAGGTGACAAGTCTATCGTGAGTTTTAATGATGATATTTCACATTGGATTGGTAAGATAGCTTCCAAACCATACATCAATTGAAAAGGAGTAAATCCAGTTGCGTTTCTCACTGAGGTTGGATACGCCCACAAAGCGGAGTACAGGATCAAGTGCCAATTCCTTTTATGGACTCCTATCATTCGTTGAAGAATTCATTTAAGAACTTTGTTAATAGCCTCAACTTTTCCATTTGATTGTGGATAATAAGGAGTAGAATTATCATGTGGCAATCCTAACTTGGCAGTCAATTCAGACATCATATGGTTGCGAAAATGCTTCCCATGATCCGTAACAATAGCCTGTGGGACCCCAAACTGTGCAATAACGTGGTTGAAGAAAAAAAAATGTAGTTTTTTGTCCTTTGTTGTTGAATGTAGGCATCGATTCAGAAAATTTGGTAAAATAGTCGATTGCGACAATAATATAACCATGCCCCCCGGACAAAGTAGGGTTACAGGTCATGAAGTCAATACCCCATTTCATAAATGGTCCAACAAAGACAACATGATGCATTGGCGCTAGAATTTTGTGGATTCTATGATAAAAAATCTGGCATGCATGAAAAATTCTGACTGCGAGGGTGCAATCTCAAAAAATAGTAGGCCAAAAGTAATCGCCACGGAGTATCTTCTGTGCGGTAGCATATCCAGATAAATTTCCACCATAAACCCCAACATGACAATCATTTAATACATTTTTGGCCTCCTCGTGGGTGAGGCACCTCCTTAAAATGGTATCGACACCACGACAATAAAGTGTATCGCAGACGATCATATAATCTTTGGCTTGGTATCGAATACGTCGCTGATCAGAGCGAGAGGTATTAGGTCAAAAATTTTCGGTTTGGAGATAAATGATGAAATCCCCATACCAAGGATCAGATGATCTGATCAGAAACAGAGACTCGTCTGGAATTGATGGTTCTGAAGTAGTAGTAGTACTGTCATAGGTAAGGTCAGAGGGAAGCTCAGCCAAAACTAAAGACTTCTTTGACTTGGATTTGATGAATTCCAAATCAAATTCCTGCAAAATGACAATCCTTTTTGAATATTTCCCCCCATCAATTAATGAGATAAGATGTAAGTTCTGGGGTTGCAATCCGAAACTATTGTTGTTTTTCGGAGCAAGATATAATGTTGAAATTTTTGGACAGCTTGAATAGCTACCAAGGAAAGATTTTCTATGTACGAGTACTTAACTTCTGTATCATTGAGATTATGACTCAAATAATAGATCGGATGTTCAATTCCATCTTCTACTTGGACCAAAATCATAGCGATGGTCATTTCAGCCATGGCGATATATAAGAAATAATTATTTTGATAATTAGGATGATACATTAATGACGATCGGACAAGATGGTCCTTGAAATCATCAAAATAAGCTTGCGCAACTTGGTTCCAATGGAAGGGAACCCCCTTTTTCAATAATTGAGTAAATCCTTTAGCCATTTCAGCGTAGTTTGGAATGAACCTTCTCAAGAAGTTAGCCTTTCCTTGAAATTTCCGTATTTAAAGTAAGTTTGATGGTGAAGGAAAATCAATAATGGCCTATACCTTCAGTGGGTCTATTCGAATTCCTTCTTTTGAGACTACATATCCGAGCAATCGACAAGAACCAACACAAAACACACATTTGTGTGGATTGAGGTGTATCTTGTAGTGTCAACAGAGGAAGAAAATGGCTCTCAAATGCATTGAGTGATCAGTCTGATTTTGTGAATGTACTGGTAAATCATCTAGATATGGTTGAACAATGTGCTTGATGTCGTTGAAATCATAATCCATTGCTCTCTAAAAAGTTTCCCCAGTGTTCTTTAAACCAAACGGAAGTTTCCTATATGCGAATGTGCCCCAGGGATAGATGAATGTTCTCTTATGTTGGTCATCTAGGTGGATATTTATTTGATTGTAGCTGGAAAATCCATCCATGAATGAAAATATTTCACATCCAGCACAATCGTCAATAATCTGGTCGATAAAG
Organism: Pinus albicaulis; assembly: GCA_034641835.2. NCBI lineage: Eukaryota > Viridiplantae > Streptophyta > Pinopsida > Pinales > Pinaceae > Pinus > Pinus albicaulis. Next base: position 103,435,528 of record CM076570.1, on the reverse strand, counting down.
GGAGTAGGATAGTTGTCTTTTGGACAAGCCTGATTGACATCCCAATAATCGATGCACACTCTTTAAATGGTTCCTTGTTTTTTTATAATAGGAACGATATTGGAAACCCAATCAGTTAGCGGAACAGGGTAAATGAAACCAGCACGCAAAAGTTTTTCAACTTCTACTTTGATGGCAGTGGATTTCTTTGGATGAACAGGACGAAGCCGTTGGCGCACCAGTTTGACATCAGGATACATATTAATAGTGTGTTCAAATATACTAGTATCTATGCCTGGCATTTCCTCGTAAGACCAAGTGAATACGTCGCGAAATTCATGAAAAAGAGAGCGATATGAATCAAGTTCTGATGGAGAACAAGATACACTGACATGAATATTTTCAACAACGCTAGGTTTGGTCGAAATATCGATAGAAATTGTTTGTTCGATATTTGATAAATTTCGCTCAGAGTCAATTGCATTAATCGGTAAAGAATTCGAAAATAAAGTTTTGATGGATGGGTGATATAGTTCACTGAGATTGTTTTCTTCATAATCAAGAATATGGGAACGATGATGATAATCTTCCCATGGTTCTCCTTCTGAAATCATAGCTTCCAAAATATTTTCATCTGTCAAAACTTTTGAGGAAAATGGATCAAATGGAGTACCAAAATCTAAGGAAAAATCAATCCAAACACTCGACGATGTTGATTTTGGAATTTCCGCCCAAGCCAAATAGATTGATTTCTATGCCAGCTCAATAGGGTTGAGCGGTAAAACATCATCCAACGTAGAAATATTAGAATCACCCGTACTCTCCCTTAAGCAAGATAGAGTGGAAGAGATCATGTAGCAGGTCTCTATACTTGCAATTTCTACCGACATTGTGGGCGGTGGTAATGTAAAGGTTCCCATAAGAGTGGAATCCTTTAAGAGTCCTACACCAATGTTCTGAATTTCTAGTTGGGGTAAGTGAACAAACGGAACGCTTCCAGTTACCTGCGAAGCGGAGGAAAAAAAAGGATAATTGATTAATGACCGTGATTGTACCTTTATGTGGAAAGGAAATCATTCTAAAGTATGTAGAAACAATGGTAGTCATTGCATATACCCATGGTCTTCCGAGTAAAATATTATAGTCAAGGGGTCTGTCAACAACCTCGACATCAATACTTACTATTTTTCCCCCTAATTCAACATGCAGGTTATTGATAGTACCACAAGGTTTATATGTTCTTCCATCAAAAGCCTTAAATGTCATTGATGATTGCGATAATCACGGTGAGCCAAGTGACTTCCAATAGTTTAGAGACATAATGCACATAGATGTTCCCTCATCAATAATAGTGTGATGAACAAGGTGATTGAGAATATTTACTTGTATGGAGAGTGCCAATTATTCTGGTAATTGCGGCACATAGCCCATATGATTAAAGACAACAAGATTAGAATTAGTTGGATCAATTACACCAATGGCCAAAAATAAAGCCTGCTTTAGGGAGTGAAAATTTTGTAATACCTCAAGAGCAGACATAGATGAAGGGGATTGAGCCAAATATTAAACTATATTATATTTTTTTGCAACTCTTGCTCGAGGATTATATGTCTATTTATGAATTACTCCCTTTGGTGGCTTAATTGTCAATTTAGGAATAACAGTAGGTGGTATTGATTCAGTAGATGGATTCATTGTCGAGGTAGTAGGTTGATCAGTGGCCGTAATACCATAGTTTTTATCCGCATTGACACCAAAATATCTTGTGAAGGTTTTGTGGTGGATAACATTAGCACTTGTGAACTAGAAGCTGGATCCGTAGCAACCAAATTTGTGTCCGGATTTGGAAATGGGTCTGTCAACACAACTGATGCATGAGAAGTCTTGATGATTTTTGAGACTTTAGCATGGTGAGGACAATCCCTAAAAAATTGTTCCTCATTACAGATTATGCATGGATAACGAGGTTTTTTTGGTTTAGACGGTTGATCAGATGATCTTTCCTGCAGGTTAGAAGTTTTCTTTTTCTTTGATTTCCCCTTTTTCTTACCTCCTAGTTGCTTTTCACTTTTGCCTTTGTCAAATGACATGGCATTAATTTCGAAAGTAGGAGCAGGATCAGATGCAGTAGCGTGGTGTGTGTTTGTAGTGCCTATCAGGTCGTCTCCAGCATGAGAGTGCTTTATTTGAGGAGGAACATTGAAATTAGATCGTGGTGCATTAGGAATTTTCATAGAGCATGCCAGACTAAGTGTAAATCAAGTCTAAATATTGGGCACAAGAGATAACTTTCTCTTCCGTGACGACGCTACCTTTAGCCACATCCTCAGTTATATATGGTAACAGGGACTTGATGAACCATTTAGCAAGGAGCTGATCAGGAACAAATGTCTTAACTATTCGTTGACGATGACGCCACTCATGAATATGATCAGAAATGTGAGTAGAATTAGTCTGTTTGAAGTTGGTCAAGAGTTCTGTTCCAGTTTTGTATCTGATCAGTAACAGGAAATGGGTCAAAAAGACAGTAGCTAAAGCAGCGAAATTGTCGAAAGAATCTCTAGGTAACTCAATGTACCATTTAGTAGCCAAACCTGTGAGCATACGCTAGAAAAGACATAGTCGAACAAAATCATCATTTAGGGAATTTGATGAACACCATAAATGATAAGTCATGACATGAGTCAATAGATCTTCTCCAGGGGTTTCCATTGAATTTAGGAATGTCGGATGGTAAATTATGACGTATCACCAGTCACTTGGGAGCATAATTGATAGGATCATTGGTTAACCGATTTAAATCTGGTAATTCCAAGGTTGCAACAAAAGGCAACTATCTATTAAGGTCAGGTTGAGCATAGCCAGGGTAAGATGGAATTTCTTGGGAAACAGGTCTTTGAGCACCAACATATGGAATTTTCTGCTGGTAACCTAGATAGGGGTTATTATGCAGAGAAAACGCTTGAGAATTCTATTGACCAAAACCTGGATATGATACTTGTTGAAATGAAGTTTGAGGAATTTGCGCTTGTGGCTGCCAAGGGGTCTGTCCACCAATGTTATAACCCAAATTAGTCTAAGTTGGATTCAGTTGATATGTATAACTAGGTTGCATTTGTGACATCACATAAAATGGTACACCATCTTGCGAATAAATGATTCCTGATACAGGTTGTTGTAAATTAACCAAAGGATTTTGAGTCTGTGGACCCAACATTTGATGACATTGAGTCGAAGAACTTTCCTGATAAGGTTGATGTAAAATATTTTGTTTCTGTAATAAGGGTATAGATGTATTAACAAGTGGTAATGAAGTGGGTGTAATAGGTTGAACCAGTTTATACGAGTGTACAAACGTTTATGGTTTGATAGGCAGAGTGGGCTGCCATTGACAAATATTCATGTCAACATTAGTTTGACCAAACAGTGACTGAGTAATGTCATATTGGGTGTGTTATCACTCAGATTTTCCTTGAAGTTGTTGGAAGAGGAAAGGGGTCCGAGGTAACCACAAACCAACCTTCAAGTACAAAATCTAGCCAATCTGTACCCAGAGAGGGCTCTCTCTATAAAATTTAGCTTTGTTTTTAGAAAAGATTAGGCTAGTTATAAAGTTCAGGGGTTTTGCTTGAATTTAGGTTGATGGAGTTCTTTAACTGAGATCAATATCAAATAGTTTCATTCCATTGGGCTAATGGAGTCAAAGGATTGGCTGCACTGGCTTAATTTTTTTAACAAAAGATGGTTTATCAGGGCAAGATAATCAAACTAGAAACAATTATAGATCTAAAGTGAATGGAATGGAATTAAAACGGATGAAAGGCAATAAAGAATATTTCAACACATTCAAGAGAAGAGAAATAAATTGATTATCAATAAAGAGCAGTTAAGTATTCTTTACTAAATAACCAAAGATGTATGAACTAGACAAACAGGAGAAATTAAGAATTCACTGTTTAAACCAGTTTAGAAGAAAACATTTAGAATAATAACGACTAAAATCAGATTACACCTAAGTACTTTCTGATTTAATCCTTTTCGTTAAATATTAAGATAATGAAACACAGATGATATTGTAAACAAATATAAAACTTTAAAACATTGGATAGAGATGACTTATTGATCCTTCATTTGACACATGAATCCTGAGAAAAGTCTTCTACCTCAATTCCTTGTCCAGTTTTGCCACGAAAAATTTCTCCAAAGCTCTTTATTCCAAAATATTCATTGTTACATCAAAGTATAAGAATCCACACTCAATAATCCGATTGAGGGCTTATTTATACAGAAAAACATACAAAATATCTCTTAGCAAAACGAGATATAATCTAAGATGACTCACAAATAAGTTACAATAAAAATAGAGACAAATGGTCTCGTAGATAAGATAAAAGGCAACTAATGTTGTGCTGTTTCCTCCTTTTGAGAATGTGCTGGAGGCAGGACCTATATTTTGGCTCATTATTGTCCTCTTCAGTAATTTTGTTCTAACTGCCTTGCTTTACTGATACTCTTTGTTCTTACTGATACACTTTTAACTAAACTAATACTCTTTGACCTTTGTTTATCCCTTTATCCTTTATACTGTAGTAAATAGGCAAAATTTCATATAAGGATAAATTTTACAAAATTTCCAACAGATCTTCCCACCATTTATCTTCTGTTATTCTAGTCCATTGAAGCTTCCTTAATGTTTCATCAGCCTCGGTATATCTGAAGAAATTAGGCTGATTTGGAAACAAATGTTTTACTTCATGTTCAAGATAAAACAAATTCTCTAATCTGTCATGAAGATTCCTTCCTGTAGGTAATGCTGCTTCTGATGAAATGGTTGAGGAATTGGCTTGATTGTGAGCATGTTTGTCTAATTTCTCAACATAACTTTCCAGGTCCATTATTTTATCTTCTGAAATCATAGGGCTGGGAAACCCTTTATTCAATAAAACATCAAACCTTTCTCTGAAAGCAATGATTTCTCCTTGCATGTCAAAGCACCTTCGTTCTAAATTTTGCATAAGAGTTATTTTAGTAAAAACTCTTTTTATCTCTAAGATTTTTCCAGTTCTGTCCTGAATACCCTGATCTGCAAGTTGCTGTCTGGTTTGGGTGTTTAGAAATTGTATGAGTTGATTGGCTTCCTCAGGCCTATTTCCCAATTCTTCCCGTGTATTTTCAACTTCATCCTGAGCTACTTTGACCAAATCATTCTGCTCGTATATTATCTAAATTGAAGACCAGATATCTTTTATTGACTAGATAATATTATCCCAAAGAATGTAATTTATTTCTCTTAAAGGTTTCTCCAATGTGAGATCCTTTTCCAAAGCTTTAACCAATTTTTCCAAATTTTTGACTTCTCTTGTTTTGTCAGCAACAGTCATTTTTGAAACATCATATTTCTGTTCCAAATTAATAAGCTGTAACTTTGTGAATTGAAGTTTTGTTACTTGCAGTTTCAATTCATTCATTTGCTTTACTAATTCTTCAGAATTTAAATTAGAAGTATTTACTTGTGATGGCTCTGTGGGTTGACCTGTTGGCTGACTTGTTGGCTAAATTGTTGTACCTATGATAACCTCTGCTGTAGATACTGGAACACTGGACTGCTTGTCTTTTAATGCTTGTTCAAGCTCTTTTTCTGTTTCAGTCAGTTTCTCATTCAGCCTCAAAATCAAGTCCATCATTTCTTCTTCAGAATTCTTCTTTATTACTTGTTCAGTTTGAGGATGTCTTGAAGCTGGCAATTTCAACTGCTTTCTCAAAGCTGCAATGTCATCATATTTTTTCTTGATTAGAGCTTCTATACCTTTGAAATCCTTTGGATTGTGACCCAATCCAATAATTATTTCCTCCAATGTTTTTATCTTGTTGTCTTTGGCTTGAGAAGAAGCCTTTTCAAGCTGCAATTGTGAACTAGTGTTCTCCAAACAATCCTGTAACTTGTGAGCTGCCATTGCCTTATCAGTCAAAGTAGAATAGATCATTTCACCAGTCTGATTATGTAAATAAATCTGATCTAAAGGATGAATATCCTTTGCTAAGACTTCAAAATTTGTTTTGATATAGTCTGCAGTTGTTTGAGGTTGCTGCACTTTGGGTTTGAAGTGACTCATTTTCATTTTTCCTTGCTGAATGTCATAAGCTGACATCAATATTTCTTGATTCTTAGGAGCCATCTTCAAATATTGATTATAAACCTAGATTCTTAAAGGATCGTTCCTGGCTTTTATATTGATAAATGTCTTCTTTATATCTCCTGCATCTTTAACTGGTGTTTTGAAAGAAGATATTTCAACACTCTGTTGCTTTTGTAGCTCTTTCCTTTGTGAGGTAGTGGATGCTCCACTGACTGTACCTATTTTTTGATTGCCCAATTGTTCTTGTCCTTGACTATCAAGGATTTCATCAATAGATTCTACTTCTGGAGGAGTATTCAATTTCTGTCTCTTGGCTTGAGGCTGTTGTGAAGATCCAGTGAGAGGGGTAGCAGCTTCAGCATCTCTCTTTTTTCCCTTTTCTATATTTAATGGAGTCTACAAAATTGACATTTCTATTGGATTGGTTTTAACAAAATAAACCTTTACTTGATCCTGTCCCTTGGAAGTTTGAGGTTGTTCTGTCATAGTGAATGTTTCTTTAACTTGTATATCAACCTCTTTCTCTTTTCCCTTGGATGATACTCCAATGTTTTCTTGTAACTTCTACTGAAAAATTCCAGCTGAGGAAGGACCAACCTCTGATCTTGGTACCTGTGCAAAAGAGTCTAGGTCAAGCATCTTTTCAAGATCTTTCATAACATTGTCTACATTGACCTGCTCACTATCCTGCTCTATCAATGTTCCTTCTATCCATTCATCTGTATTAGCATATTTTTCAATCTCTGGGATTCTTTGATGCATGTATGGTGCTGATTTATTTTTCATTCTTTTATCACAAATGAAGCTGAATGGGTCATAAGGTACCCAATAGAAACTCTTTTGTAATTTGAAACGGTCTTATAATATCTTTTCAGCTTCTTCCCTTACATCCCTAGAGTTACAGATAAAGGGACCTAATTGACTTTTGATCTGGAGTTGAGCCTTCTTCTTTGCATTACAAAAATGAATTATATCAGAGTTGTTCATCTACCTGAAATACTCTAATGCAAGGAGTCTCATGGGGACATATTTTGGAAATTTGAATGGACATAATTCACATCCATATATTCTAACTTCTGTGTGATTTTGGTATAAGTACCAATCACCAACTTTGTATTGTTTTGAGATCTGTAAAGTTTTCTTGATTTCATTGCTGAGCCTTGGAGGAGAAACTCCTGTCAACAAGGTGGTTGTAGGGTGTATAAATAGATCAATGAACTCATTATAGGAATAGGGAGAATCTCGAGAACTATGAGTGATGGCTGACCAAAAGATAACAGACCTAGGATCCCCTTTGGCATCAAGCTTTTTGATATAGAAAGGGAAATTTTCTGACTGGTAATATAGCATGAGATGATAAATGACAGACAAATACTTGAACACTTTCTCATTTTCTAATCTCATGAATTGATCATGGTATTGTCTGCAATGTAGGATGCAAAGTCATACTTGACAGCAGGAGGCTGTCCAGGGGTAAAAATAGACAATAATACTAGAATCAAATGGTCAAAATATTCACTGGTATTAAAGCCCATTATAAAGGATATCATATCCAAAACAAGTCTACCCTCCTCAGTGAAAAAAACATACCCATAAGGGGGAGGGCTTTAGGCTGATGATTAGGCAACATAAAGGTTTGACAGATGTGGCTTAATTCTTCATGGGATAGTTTAGTGGATTTCTTAAGTAATTCTCCCATGGACAGCGGAGTGAGGGCTTGATCAGGTTGAAAATGTAGCATCTCATTGATAGACTGAGCAGTTATTGGGAAGAGCGCATCTTGACTTGGGGATAAGATTGCTCTTTGGTTAGGATCATAGTTGGCATGACAGTAATGGATTATCTCAGGAAAAATATGGATGGAGGGAAAGAGGTACCTGGGAAGATTAGATTCCCATAACCCAATCATATCCAAGCCATTCAAATAATTGTCTCTGCAGCGATAAAAAATTCAAAGAGGACTATCACTAAAAACTAGGTCTTTAATTTGGAAATCTCTGTCGACTAATGATAAATAATCCAAGTCTCTGTGAGGGGCGTTCAATGGGGTGACATTTAAAGCCAAGAGAATCTCCATTTCTGGTTCTTGTGGATTCAGAAATGAATTGCGGGGTTTTTGAAGAAATGGGCACAATCTCAGGTTTTGGGGATTCAATTGCGGTTTTGGGAACTCAAGGAGACCAATTTAGAATCTTGTTTGAGTTTTCTGTATAGAGTTCTTTAAACAAAAACCAAGATTCTAACGGAGTTCAGTGGAAATTAGGGTAAATACCTATTTTCGGGAATGTACAGTAATTTGGACAGGTACTGGTTGAGGCAGACGAGCTCTGGATCACTGGTATGCAATAGTCGTCAACAAAGTATAGTTAAGGGCGCTTGATAGTTGATTTTTTTAAAATTCTTTGCATGGAGGGTGAAGTCATTTTCTGCGTACAAAATGATGAAAAAGACGCGGGTTTTTGTTTTATTCAAAAATTCAAAAGGGTGGTGAATTTTTTATTATTTTATTAAATGATGTCAGTATGTATGACAGATAAGTCACGGGGGGAGGTGGTAAGCGGTTTATTCCGCACCGCTTTTGAGGGAAGGCGGTATTGAGCAGATGGGCAGCGATTCCATAGAATGAATGACACGTGGCCATGGTACTATCTGAAAACCACCGTCATTTCGTGCGTTATTTTTCGGATCGGGGATGGCCAGCGGAATTATCAACAACCGTTAATCTTGAACGGGTCGATCGAACAGTTGACGGGATAGGGAGATGACAGGGTTTTAATGGGGCGGACCCGACACGTTTTATTATTGATTAATCACAGTGGGAGTGTTTTGATTGGTAGAGTTAGGTTCTTAATTAATCGTGAGGATTAATTAATTCCTTTGTTTAAAAAGCGGAAACGTGATCGGGCAAGGGGAAAATATACATAGAAATGAGTTTTTTCGAAGTTTGGTTTGAATTAAACTTCGGATTTATTTTTGTTTAAAACACATATATTATAAGTTTTAAAGTTTTTTCATATTTTTATTATATGATAATTGAATTAGATTAATCCAATTACCATAGGGGGTGGGATTAAAAATAATGATATATTTTAACCAAATGGGGTATAAAGTGGGTTTTTTATTTGAACGAGTTAGGAATAAATACTTTGATTAAAATCATAATACATGGGTTTTTGGGATATTATATAAAAGGAATTATATATAATAGGAGAAGGTCATTTCTATAAGGAGTTAATAAATAAAATCAATGTTAATATGACAAGGGGACAAGGTAAACTTCAAAATACATTAATATAGCTAAGAAAGTGATGTTTTTAGAAGAAAATTGTATCATAATCACTTCATCACTTAAGCTTAGGATAAAATGTGATTTTGAGGGTTTTTTATGAAATATCTCATGATTTTCCTAAGTAAAATGAGATTTTACTTAGGAAATAATTTTTTGAAGTAAATGAGTGTGATGATGAATGATTTTAAGTACTTAAGTTTTTTCCAATTATTGGGCCGAGGGTTCGGTCCCTCCAAAAGTCAAGGAAATGCCTTGAGCCCCTTTAATTTTCAAATACCTTAGCACTTAGGGGAAATTAGTGAAATGTTTAGGGAAAAATGAGAAGGGAAGTTAATAATTTGACTTTGCTCTACTTTGAAATTCTTCCAGTGGAGTGTCTGCCTTTGCACTTGTGATGAAAATAAAATTGAACACATTTAGAACCATCATTCATCACATGTAATTCTGCAACAACATCTACCTACCCTACCTACTTTACTCTACCGTTTTTTCTTCTTTATTAGGGTGCACTTAGATTGGCAAACCCTTATCACACTTTTTCTTTTACATATGGGAATCTATATAATTCTAACCTTATTACATCCAAGGGCTTAGATTAAACTATTGAGCTCCTTTTATTTACTCTACCTATCTACTTATCTGCCAAGATTAAAAAGTTTGGTCAGATTTTATTCTCTATTTCTAAAACATGAAATTGAAATATGAACTAGCCAAGCTTAAACTGTTTGACTATTCATCAATTGTGGCATAAAATACAATCTGCACACAATTTGTTTATTACATCAGAGCAAAAGTAGTGGCATTTAGACTTGCACAGTTTCCTTGGCCTTTCTCTTGGTGGGGTTCATTTTCTTTTGATTTTTGGCCATTTTATTCTTTTCACCCTTTGATTTTTCTTTTAGGGTATACCCTCTTTACATTTTTTAAATTTTTTGATTTTTTGAATAATATGGAAAACCTTTGCAACAAAAAGGTATGAACATATTACATAGCCCATCAAGTCAATCATGAAATATGACACCTATTGGTATAGGAGTCTAATAGGGTGACCAAAGGTTTCCCCCCAGCATAAGGAGGATAATAAGACAGAAAATAATTTTCTCCAAATACTGGGAGTCCAGTTGATATGGTACTTAAAGGAATTGACCCAAAAGGACCGAATTGATATTTCCCTAATGATGTATGTAATGAATCAAGTCGTTCAGTACAAACGATAGGAATACCAATTAAAACACCAGATGATGACATTGGCAAAGACCATGAATGTGAATATGCACCAGAGAAAGTGCTAGACAATGATTTGTAGCCTCTTGGGACCGAAGGGCCACCATGAAAATATGAATCTAGTGAGGTAGTGAACATCGATGGAGTAGCGAGGGTAGGAGCTGATGTAATTGGAACAACAGACCCAACTGAAGATGTTGGTTCAAACATGGTTGTTTGATAAAATGTATACCCTCGAAAATCGATGGGAGATTGAATGGAAATAGGATCAATAAAAGAAGATGGAAATGATTGAGGAAAAGACTCGTATAGGTAAAGGTTCCCCCAAAAATGGGTTGGAGTTAAAGGTGTATCGTCTTGTGGGATTTCTTCCATTGGAATTAAACCAGGAGGAAGAATTTCACCGTCAAGCCCAAAATATATTTCAGACGGTTGACTGTGTGATATAGGAGTTTCAGTGGCTACAAAAATTTGTGGGGTGACCAAAGTAGGAACAACTTCCAGTTGTTCGACTTAAGGATTTAGATTTTTTGGCAAACAAGAGACAGGATCTGGATCAATTTGTGATTGAACAACGTCGGGTCTAGGAGGTATGGTCTTAGCGATTGAATGGATCGTGACCACAGGTAGCTGTGAAGACTCTGTTTTGACAACAGTAAACAAACTGGGATGTGTGGAAACAATTGGAGCTAACTCTAGTTTAAAAGATGATGTTTCGCCAGAGGTACGAATTCTACTTGATTCGGTAGATTGTGATCGCCTTCGCCTACCAGAAGTAACTTCCGGTGGTAAAGGTGGTTTTAAAGCTAATCTATGCGAACGACGGGGGATAGGATTTTGTTCTTCCACAATTACTGATTTATTTTATCCAAAAAAAAAAGAAAAAAAAAAGAGGGTAACATTAGGCAAAAGGGTTTACCAAGAAACTGTGAACTGTAGAATACCTCCTGGCGAACCAAGAAGTACGGGCAGGTAATCTCCCTGAATTTTGTGTTCGGTGTATCACAATTTCGAGGTGGCTGACTTGGTTCGCTATGGATGGATAACACCTAAAAGTTGTCCTCCAAAATATACTTGAAAGTACGTGGAGGCCCAAGTCCATATTAGTGCTATCTGATGCAAAACCGCACATTGAGAGCACCCCTTTATAATTACTGTATTGTAACACCACCCGATATACCCGTAATTACGTGAACGAGCTACGATATACTTACATATGTGGAGTGAGGTATCACACTCATAATGTATCGCAGACAAGTTAACGACAACTGCTATTTTTTACAACGCCAGAACACGTCTCTAGCCTAGAACTTCTAAATGTTATCGTTATGGTTCTAATGCATTGTTAAGTAAATTGAGATTAATTTTATGTTGATCTTTCTTAACAATTTTCCTTTCAAAGGTTCACCGCGATGATATGTATGAAATTCCTAAAATGCAAGCTAAGAATGATAAACAAACTTTCACTTTCAGCTTTTTCAATGAAGAATCTATCTACTAAGGGAAGAGAGCAAATAGTTCATAAGCAAACAAATCAATGAACAAAAAAAAAAATCAACGAATCAAAATCAAAATGCAAATTTCCTAATGTTCCTTTTGCAAAACACACACAATCCTACATGCAAATGCAAGTATTTATTTTTAGTTTCCTTAATGTTATGAATGAAAAAAAGAAACTAGGTGCACTATATCAATAATTCAAATGCTTTTTACTTTCGAGAAACGAATAATACAAACAACAATTTCTCTTTTGAAGGAAAAATGAGGATTTCAACAACAATTTCTCCTATCAAGGAAATGAATATTTTACGACAATTTCCTATTTCGAAAGCAAATGATTCTTAATGCGACCATAAAAATTACTTTGAAATCAACTTTTCAATGATAAAGAAAAAAAGTTTTAAACAAACATTGAACAAATTTTCAGCCAAAGGAGGAAGAATTATATAGATTCACTGGTCAATTGATCATCAAAATTTTTAGAACACAGCAGCAAAAAAAACTAAAGCAAGTTGCAAAGTCAAATTCAAGGTAATTTGGGTACTTTCAGGAGTCAACGTAGTCTCCAAGGGGAGACAATGCTCTGCAACACAGGCTAGGAAGGGAGACAGTGCTCTGCAAAGCACTGTGTCCAGTCTAAGGGTGCATTGGGTGCAGTATACAAAGAAAAATACTACTGTTTAACTCACTGTCTTTGAAAATTAGGCTCTGAAAAAATTTAATATTTATGTGTAACAACTACTGGGTGGATAAATAAAGCAAATCAAAGGCTAAAACACCTAGAACTAAGAGAAATTCTCCCCAATAGAGTCACCAATTTGTTGGGCCAGAATTGTGAATTACGGATAAATCACACTTCCCTAGATAGTTGCTAGTCTACAACAACAGGTGAAAGACTATACAAATATTTCTCCTAACTTAGAACAGATACATAGAGAGGATTGGAAGCTTACTTGTTTAGTCGCTTCCAAATGGCTCCTTCTGTCAGTTCCGTTGCAGCTTCAAATTCAAGCGGTTTGTGACCTAAATGCTTCCTGCAAGAAAGAACATTGAAAAAGAAGAAGATGCAATAATATAGATATCTATTTAAGCCAGTTAGCTAAATTAGTAAAGCATAAACCATATACATCAACTAAGATTTTGCAATATGGAAAATCAAAGCCAATACCGATGCATATAAGGAAAAATAAGTAGTACTCTTTATTGATGATAGAAGGAGAGGTTACAACATAGTGATTGATTTGAAGTAACCTTCCAACAACGTTCCCAAGCCTCATCATAGTATAAATATCTCCAGCAATAGCTTCGCAAATCTATCTCTCAATTGAAAATCCTCCAGCATTTCTCTACTCAAATTATTCCTTTCAAGCACTTAGATCTGTGCTCAATTTATAGATGAACTGTAGGTTGTTTTTCAATCAATAACTTTCCAAAAATAGGAAAGACATGTTTCCAGTCATGTAGATGTCAAATGGACACTTGGATCCGAAGCTTGACACATGTGAACTCTTCTAGAAGGCACTGACCATGTGGAGATTTTTGAACAATGAGAATTTCACTCCCAATATAACCAATGCACCTGTGAATGTCAGAAAGTGCTTTGCAGAGCAGCCTTGCATGGGGCTAATTGCATATGCAACGCACTTAGGCCCCTTAGAGCCTATGTTGGTGAGCTGTCATATGCTATATAATAAGCTTCAAACCATGGAAACCTTTGCTTGATGAAAGTCTTGCTTGATTTGTCTTGTTTCTTGGCTTAGGGCATGTAGCAACTAAAATGATAGGGAATGATAGACCCTTGATCATTGGTCTTGGAGATGATGCCCAGTTAACCAGGTCATTGGGAATGGTGCCCAAATTGAACTATAACAACCAATGTGTAGACAGGTGCAACACGAGCATAGTAGTTGTGCTAGAAGGTTAACTAGGTCATAGAGGTGCTAGAATATAATTGTTAGAATAGTAATTTTGGACAAGAAAACATTCTTACCATTTAGAGGAGTGGATAAACTACATTTAATGAAGATATTACGCCAGATTTGGAGCCATTTTAGCATTTATGGGGCTACATTAATGAACAGAAGACCATTTAAGATGTGCCTATGCTATAAATATGATCGAAGGGGTCGTATTAGTTTCATTTTATTTCTATGTTATTTCTGTGAGTTTTTATCTCTGTTCTATGAATATTGTTTGAAACTTATGTATGGCCTTGATCTTATCTTTGAGGAGGAGTTTCACCGTCAAGGTTTGGGCCACCTAATTCCACCAAGCATGACTGCCACTAAGCCCACCCCTTTTGCGACGCCATCTGAAGAGACCCCTTTGTAGGCTGATGAGACCCCAGCACTGGTTCAAAATAAGAAGGGACAATCCTCGGGGTCGTGGAAGTTTCCCCGTCAAAAGACCCTAAAGTCACACTCAACTGCTACAGTGCGCTAGAAGAAACCTATGGCAGACTTGCCTGAAACCATCACAGAGGAGGATTTCGTAGAAGTAGTTGACCCCATATTGTGGTTGTATGCATATGTAGAACCACCCAAATACTCAGTTAAGGTCCCAAAATATTTAGATAAGGTACGTTCATACATCAATATGCCGCTTCTCCCAAAAAATGTGCCTGTTGAAGGCGATATGTTCGCAAAAATCCCACTGCTAAAGATGGAGGTCTAGGACCTAGTAGATGAGAAGGCATTCCCAGAGCTCACGCTGACCATGTACTTGGATAAGATATCCTATAAGGGTGGATTAGTAAGAGTTCATCCGAAATCCTAGGCGCTGGGCCTGCAAAAATTAGGGTTTTTGAACCTCTTACATATTTCCCACTTCGGGCACAACCCCATTAATGACATCTATGTATGCCAGCTGCTCGTCATCATTCATGATGACTACTTATGGCTAGGAGGTCCCACTCTAATAAATTCTGCGTTGATCAATCAGATTACCAGCTTGACTAACCAGGGGGAGGACCCTGCGACGATCTTTGGAGGAAAAAGCCAAGAGTGCAAGGTAGCCGAGGATGTCAAAGAAAAATAGAAGGTCTCACGCAATAGCCGTTATGGAGCCTTGCAATAGGTATGTATTTACTCTTGATTACTGCCCTTTTCCCTCTTCCTTATCCATCTTGTGCCTTGATATAATAATATAATGAAAATATTTTGATGAAGAATGAATGAAAAATGATCCTGATATGATTTAAACCGTCCAAACTAATTATCGCTCCTTTTTATGCTAAAATTAACAGAAGAAATAGTGGGACTTAATCACGGGAAAGAAGATGCGTTAAATGCGGTCGAATCGAAGATAAATTGGTGAGGATTAGCACAAGAACGAATGAACTATCCAAGGATAGCATTTTGTCATGGATCCCTCAAGATCTCCTGATCTTCAGGGATCACACTTATCTTTCCTTTTAGCTATAAAGGGATAGGGAGAGCTAGTTCTCAAGGATCATGAATGATGTATCTTTCCTTTTTTCATAATTCGTAATTGTAATTCACAGAACGTAGTTTTGAACAACAAGATTTTACTGTGATGTTAATTGACTGTTATGATTGATATATAATTTGCGTTGCTGTTCATTCAAGTATTCTGGAGTAGTTAAGTAGTATTCACCGATGGCTAAAGGCCCGGTCTCTGGTGAATATCACTATTGTTTCCTATGTTATACTTTTGCCTTTATTGCAAGTGTATTATGCTTTTCTGCTTTTCAGTTGATAATTCAGAATTTTGATATTTATTTCCATTGAATACGCATTTCCAATTTATTTACTTAAGGAATTAGTTGCTAGTTAAAAGAATTGGTTTTGATTACTTAAAGCATAGAAAATTATTTCCAATACTTTCCTTTTGTTCAATAGTTTAGATCCAGCTGAAATAACTCGGTTAATGCTTCAGTGCTCTCGCTTGATTGTCATTAGTTGAATTAAGAATGAATCACAGTTTTTGGTTATAATGCTTGGTTGAATCACTTTCTTTAAAGCTTCAAGATTTATGATTGCATCTATATTAAATGATTGGCTTTAGCATTAATCTTTGTATGGATAGCTTGCACATATTGTTTACACGTTGGAGATAAAAGGACTTACCTTGGTTGATAATAAATGTGAGGCAATTAGGAGTTTTTAAAGACACCTGTTAGCACCCAACATTTTTGTGCCGTTGTCAGGGAGTGTGTTTCCACTCTGTAAAAATTGTAATGTATGATTGATATTTTTTCTACTAAGGGAGAATTGGGTATTAAAAAATGAAGGTAATAAGCTGCGTAGAGAACGAGTAAAATGCTCGCTCATCCGCCCGCTTTCTAGTAGAATTGCGTAAGAGTTTAAGATAGGAATGAATGTTTGTATTTCTGCATGAATGACTAAAAGACTCGAAAAGGAAAAAATTCTTCATTTTAAACCTGAAAAACCTAAGGGACCGGTGATCCTTATATGATGAACTTTTATCGACGAAATATTAAGAAAAGCTGAGTCTCAGTCATCGGTAGGCCTCAAATTGTTGCTGCCAAACATCCTACTGACTTCCTTCAAGCTGCAAGACCACCATCTTTAGATAATGATGAGATTCATAGTAAAATTGAAGGGATTGAGTAGAGTTTTCAAGATACTGAGAATTCACAAACTTGCCCTTCACAAGAAGGAAATTCTTGCAACCTCCGTGAAGGAGAAGGAGAACAGGAAATTTTGAAATTAAATTATTAGAACCTAGATCTCCTGAAGTAGTGACTGAGCAGAGGACACGTAGGATTCCAGATCAAGGTAGTGTTGTTAGAACCATTCTAGCCTCTTGCAGACATCCTAGGAATAACTCTCCAGCTCCAAAGATCCCTGAAGAATATTGGCATATTTTTGACCAAATGGCTAATAACCAGCAACCTAAGACTTCCACATTTCAATACCCTATTGTTGACACAGCTGTCAATGCCCCCATGAAGGCTATCCCATTACAGAACATTCCTACCTTTCATGGGCTAACTTCAGAAGATCCCGATGCATTCCTTTTCGAATTTGATGTCTTATGCAGGGGTTATGATTACACTACCGACCCTCAGAAGCTGAAGTTATTCCCATCTACTCTGAAGGGAGCAGCTCGGCGTTGGTTCATGGGACTTGGTGGAGGCACCATCAATGACTGGGACCAAATGAAAACATATTTCCTTAAAAAATACCAAGATTATTTCCAAGCTAGAGAACTAAAAGATGAAAATTTTCAAATGGTAGCTAAGCCTAGCGAGTCTCTAGAAGAATATGTAGAGTGTTTCCAATATAATTTGCAAAGATATCCTTACACAAATCTGCCTGATAATCTTCTAAAAACCACAATGATTAGAGGTATGAAAGACCATTGGGTAGAGACACTAAACATAATGGGTAAAGGTGACATTTATCAAGAAAATTATAACAATATTATGGATTTGTGCATCAAGTGTTCTAGGGGTAGTACAAGGCTGAAACCAGTTGGACGTGATGCAAGACCCAGAGATAGGAAAGCTTTAGGAGGAAGCATTACACGAAGAAAAATCAACAATCTGTTGGAGGATTTCAAGACTGATATCCTGGGGACCCTAGTGAAATAATTGGATGTCATGCAAGCTGAGAAAAAGCAGGCTATAGCAGAACAGAACTTGGCTATTTTCTTCCTCTGTTGCAGACAGAACCACAGCCATAAAGAATTTCCCCTAGATACAATACGAACATGTGCCATATGTACTAAAGAACATGCCACAGAAAGTTTCCCATCACTCCCAGGATTAAAAGCAGTCTTCAAGGAAGTGGAAGAAGAAGTGGAACCAATATATCTATTGAACCAACGTCGTTAATGGCAAGCGCGTCAGACAGGTATTCCTACCAATCCATCTTCATTCTTTCCTCCCTCACAATATAATTCTCAGCAATATTCAGGGGCATCATGGAAAAATCAACCACCTTTTTTTCCACCTCAAGCATTTTTTATGCCACCATGGCCCAATCAGTCAAGTCCAAATAATAATAATTGGAAAAAATCCCCTTACCTGCCACCATTCTAGAAAAAAAACCCTTATTCCTCCCAATGGTCCCCTTCCACCTCACAAAACCAGAACTGGCAATCAAATTGGAAAATATCTATGAACCAGCCTATGGGGACAACTCCTCTACCTCAACCAACTTTACTAGCACCTTACCCGTTGCAGTAAAATCCTTAATCTAATATACGACCACAACTTCCAGCTCAACCTAACCCAAATCCTAACAATAGACCAGTTCATTCAATACAAATCATTGAGGGTCTGGACTCTAAAGATGAGTTGAAAGAATGTAACGAACTTAAGTTGAGATCTGGATGCATAATCACTCTATATAAGGATAAATATTTGCAACTTGAAGAACCACACACAAATAAGTCTCTGACTGTAGATGATCAATAAGTAAAACAAGGGGAAGATACAATTAGACAAAAAAAATCCTGAACAAACCATAACCACTTCCCCCCCATTCCCAGAAAGATTGCTGATATCACACCCGATTGAATATCCTGACTTTGATATTCTGGGTGAAATTAAGAACATTTGTATAAAAATTCCCCTCCTCTAGGCTATCCAAGATATTCCAATATATGCCCAAACTCTTAAATAATTGTGTATAAATAATTCTGTGAAGAAAACAAAAAAGACCCCTGCTGTCCATGTTGTCGGGACTTTGTCTGATTTATTACTAGGAAAAGAGACTCCTGTAAAATATAAGGATCCTGAAAACCCCATTGTCACAGTCTAGATAAATGGCTGTTATTTTCCCAATGCTTTAGTTGAATTAGGGGCAACCATTAATATTCTCACAACTACAACTTGCAACATTCTTGGCATCACAACCTTAGAACCAACAACTACCTTACTAGAACTAGTTGACCACTGAGTCATTAGACTAGAAGGAACATTATAAGATGTGATGGTCTCTGTAGACACTTGGGAATACTCGATGGATTTTTTTATTATTAACCCTAGGAACCAGCTAGATGGACATCCCTTAATATTAGGAAGGCCTTGGTTAGTGAATGTTGATGCTTATAACAACTACCAAATAGACAGTATGACTATAACCAGGGGGAATGATGTGAAAATTTTATCTTTATACCCTCCTGCTCAGCCAAGCTTGAATATTATGAAAACCAGGAAGCAACTTGCAACATACTTAACAACAAATATTCGGTCACCATTGACTGTGGTAGATGCCATTGAATTTAAAAACCAAACTGAAGACGATGTCATTAATACTTTTATAAATCATCCTACCAGAGTATCAAGTTCGAAATGCCACATGATTACAACAATCCTTGACAACGAAATCGAAGAAGATCCCCTGAGAGATATCAATGACCAAAAAATACCAACAACCACTGTTTATAATATCAAACCTATCGAAATTGAGCCAGGGAAGATCCTAAACATTAATAGTAATATGACTGATGACTAGCAATAGAAACCTATTCAAGTCCTTAGGAAAAATAAAGGGGCTTTCGCTTGGGATTACTCAAATATGAAATGTATTGATCCTCAACTATGCATGCATCACATCTACATTGAAAAGGATGCAAGAACCATTAGACAACCTCAGCATAGACTAAATCCTCACCTAAAAGATATTGTTAAAGAAGAACTCAAAAACTTTTAGATATGAATTTTATCTATCCTATATCTGTCAGTAAATGGTTTTCTCCATTAGTTTTGGTTCCCAAAAGAACGGGAAATGGCGAATATGCGTTGACTATAGAGAACTCAACAAGGAAATGAAAAAAGACCATTTTCCCCTTCCATTTATTAATTAGGTCCTAGATACAGTGGCATGGAAGAAATTTTTTTCTTTCCTGGATGGCTTCAGTGGCTACAACCAAATTCAAATTTCCCCTAAAGACCAGGATAAGACTACCTTTACCTGTCCGTGGGGAACATTCAATTACAGGGTATTACCTTTTGGATTATGTAACGCACCTGCCACATTCCAAAGAGCCATACTCAGTATTTTTTCTGACTTGATAAATGAAGTATTGGAAGTATACATGGATGATTTCACACCCTATGGAGATGACTTCGAGCAAGCATTACAGACATTGGAAAAAGTTTAGGAATAGTGTATTGCTACCAGCCTATGTTTAAGTCATGAAAAGTGCCATATGATGATGACATAAGGCCTGATCTTGGGTCATTAAATTTTAGTAGCTGGAATTTAGGTAGATACAGAAAAATGATAGGTAATTATCTTACTAGCTACTCCCTACACTCAAATAGAGGTATGTAGTTTTCTAGGATTTGCTGGATATTATCGTATATTGATCAAAAAAATTCACAGATTGTTGCACCATTATATGCCTTAACATGAAATAGTGATTTCATATGGACTGACAAGTGTGACACTGCCTTTATAGATTTAAAATGGCTAGTATCAATAGCACCAGTATTAGAAGGCCCAAACTAGGATATACCATTCCAAATTTCATCAGATGCATCAAACACAGCCATTGGAGCAGTTCTTGGCCAAGAAGAAGAGAAGAAACTCTACGCTATATATTACATTAGCAAAAACTTAACACCTGCTGAATTGAATTACACAGTAACAGAGAAGGAGTTTTTAGCTGTTATTTATGCTATTAACAAATTCAGACACTATATTACTGGATAGCCTATAATTTTGTATACGGATCACTCTGATATCAAATTCTTAGCTAATAAACCCATTATGAATGGAAGAGTGACACGTTGGTTGCTACTTTTGCAGGAATTTGATATAACTATAAGGGATCGCCCAAGGAAGGAAAACCTTGTGGCAGATTTCCTCGCCCGAGTGCCAAGAATAGATGATGCAATAGCAGTAGAGGATCAATTTCCGAATGAACACTTGTTTGTTGTAACCATGAAAACGACATGGTACACAGATGTGGAAAATTATTTAGCAATGGTAAAACTACCTAAATATCTGACACCCAGAGAGAGGAAATCGATAGTACATTGCAATTCTCCTGGATTGGAGGATACCTTTTTCACACAGGGGCCGATATGCACATCCACATGTGTATCAGGGAAGACGAAATTTATGATATCTTAAAATCCTACCATGATGGACCTTGCGGTGGAAATTTTGTAGACCGCAGAACTGGACATATAATTTTACAATTGGGCTACTATTGGCCCACGATTTTTAAGGATGCTAAGAAATTTGTTCAGGCCTGCGATAGTTGTCAAAGGATGGACTGCCCTAGCCAATCTGATGAGATGCCCCTGCATCCACAACTATTCATAGAACCTTTTGAGCATTGGGCATTAGATTTTGATGGGCCAATCAATCCATCATCCAACTAGAAACCATATATATTGGTTGCAACATAATACATAACTAAGTGGGTAGAAGCAGTAGAATTACCAAGAGCCACAGAATAAACTGCGATAAGCTTTATTTTCAAATTTTTTGTACGATATGGGCTACCCAGAGAAGTAATCACTGATGGAGGGACGCAATTTGTAGGCCATAAGATCGCTACTACACTAAAAAATCATCATGTTATTCACAAAATTACCTCTCCATACCACCTGCAAGCAAATTGGAAGGTAGAAAGCACCAAAAAATTAATTGAAGCTATTCTAATGAAGACAGTCTCTATTGAGTCTCAAAAGTGTTTTCCATATTCATACATATTTCCATTATGTCATTACTATTTAGCTCTCATTTCATAACTATCTGACCTAAAACCCTACATCAAGTAACCATTTTCATAAATATATGGGTTAGGATCCTCGTCTTCCAAAGTTATTTATTTTATGTGTTTAAAGTGAATTTATGATTAGAAACTAGAAAATTAACATAGTTTCATATATCTATATATGTGTTATGAGTTTTGTGACATGTGTAGGTCAAAAAGAAGCTTCTAAAAGACCTTTATGTGGCATCCCAAAACCAAATTCGAATTTGAGTGGAGAAGATCATGGGATCATGGGATCATGAGGACATGTGTCTCATTTCCTTTTTGTATTGAAACTCTAAAAATACATGTGTCTTATCATTTCCTATTTTGATTGCAACTTTAGAGATAGAATGAGAGATTCATGGACTCTCATTAATGAGATAACTTCTCATATTTTTGTATAAATAGGGGAAGCTTTTTCCTATCAAGAGTAGTGAAAAAATAGGAGAAGAAGAGAAAGGATTAGAGAGTCTTTTGTAACAAATCTTAAGATGAAATGGGATGTAGATTTGTGAGTCTATCAATACAGAAGTTTAGTTCATTGATGTTGTTTTGATTACAACTTTAAGGAGCTGAAGAATTGCACCAAATTGGTAGCAGAGGGCCCCTGCTATTCGAGGAGGTTTTACATGTTTTCTAGATAAGTCATTTTAAATTCTGTTTTGTCATATTTCCTTACTTATACTGCTTTCTGAAATCATATCTTTTAGTGTTATGTTTCATGTCATTTGCTTAGATAAAGAATCCTCATGATATTGCAGTTAGTCTCTTTCTCAAAATCTTCCGATACATCTCTATTAAATGAATGAGATTCAATTGTAATATTCTGAGTTATTAGCATTTCATTTTCTGTTACTTAGTTAAAAGGAAGATCCTCATTATACTATAGTTAGTCTCTTTCAAAAGCTCTTCCAATACACCTCTAATTCACGAATGAGACTTAGTTGTAATATTGTGAGTTATTGATTGTTTTTCTTCAAAGAAGATCCTTATCACATTATGATTAATCTCTTTCAAAAAGCTCTTCCAATAAACCTCTAACTCATGAATGAGATTTAGTTGTAATGTTATAAGTTGTTTCAACATTTCCTTTTATGTTTTAGGAGATCCTCATTGCATTAGAATTAATCTTTTTCACAAGCTCTTCCAACAAATCTCTAACTAAATGAATCAGATTAAGTTGTAGCGTTTTGAGTGACTTTTCATTTCATGAATGTTCATTTAGAAGCTGTAATATCCATGGATTAGGATTCTCTGTTTTCATCATTTTCTAGTTAGGAACAAAATTTGCAAATAAACTCTATTTTAATTGATTTATTAACATTTCCTTTTCTCCCTTTTCACATAGATCTAACTTCATATTTTTATCATAGAGTAGCATACTAAGCATCAAACATAAAAACCCCAAAACATCAATAAAACACTAAAAACAACGAAGTAAGAAAAATGGATACTTAGGCACATATAGTGCATCACACTTCATCAATTTACTAGCCCTGGTCGATAATTTATGTTAGCAAGTCGTGCCAGTTGGCGCTAGTTGTCAGTGACAAAGTCGTGCCAATTACAGGGTGTGTGAAAATTGAGATTTTTTCTCTAAATCCTTCACCAGTGTGTCTTTCCCTTCTGGTATTTTCTCTATATGAGCATAGATTACATTGCTCATTGTTTGAAATGTCTTCTCTCCATGATTGCTTGATGTAAAAGGAAATGAATGCCTTGTTTTGATCTCATGCTTTGGAAGTCCTCTTTGTGTTTGACTTCATATGTCTTGTCACCTTTTGAGGAATTTCGTTACAAAGTGTTTTGAAACAACGATTGCATTCTTAGTGTTTGTTTGCATCCCTTTTTCCTTCATCTTTCATTAAGAATATTTGCGTTCATTTAGTTTTCGTATAAAAGTTTTATTTTTGTTAAAATGCATTAGATCACATTGCATTGAAAATTATTTTTGAGATTTATCATTGAACTTAGATCACATTGTTTAATGATTGAAAGATAAAAATCGCATTGAGTGCATTCTCTTTCATTAAAAGCATGCATTAAGTAGATTCTCATTTCATCAAAAAATGCATTGAGTGCATTCTTATCATTTCAAAAAGGAAAAGGAAATTGTGCATAGATTACAATTGCATAGTTTTCGAAAAAGAGGATTTTGCATAGATTACATTGCATTATTCGCATCATTGAATGTTTGAAATTACTTTTGGATAGTGAAAGTAATCTAGTTTGGAAAATATTTTTTTTGCAATGTTGTTTTATGTCGCACCATTGTTTGAAGCTCTTCCCTTAACTAGATAGCATTCATAGAATTGAAATATTTCTTTTCTCATATAGCTGCATATAGGAGATTGTCAGATGACATGAGGTAGTGCCTTGAAATTGAAACATAATTGAAGATTAACCATAAAATTTATTCAATCAACCTAAGGAATCATTGAAACATTAACGAAACATTTAGAGGTTTAGGCTAGAGACATGTTCCAGCGTCGTTAAACCTAGTAGCTGTCATTCGTCATTTGGCTTTAGATAGCACTAGTACGGACTTGTGCTCCCCATACCATCGCGTATATAAAGGAAGACCCCACTAGGTTGCTATCCTTTATCTGTAGGAAGCCGAGTCTGCTGCCTTATACCCGTGATACACCAGACACAGCATTCGGGAAGATTGCCTGCACGTACGTTAAATCCTTGGTTGATTTCTCTTTCATTTTGAAACCAAGGTGTATATTGCAGTTCACAGATATCTGGTACACCCTTTTGCCTAGATTTCTAGAGTAGTCATTTCGATCTTTTCTGACTCTTTAAATTTGAAAAGATCATCAAGCACTTGTCCTTTCACGCTTGTTTCAAAACTGAAAGAGATAGAGTCACCTTTTACTCGTTTCTCGACTCTTAAAATATGAAACGATAGATTTTTGTTTCAATGTTTTAAAAATTAACTGCTCACGAAATATTCCTGGTCAAAGTTAGTTTCCTTGGGGTATTGTTTTGGGTTGTCTTTGATGGAAAATTTTCTAGAGTTCACCAACCAAGGAATCCCCTCCGATGGGAATCCGGGTCTTTTTACTCATTTTGGAAATGTTGGCGCTCCTTATATGGCAATGTTGTCCCTTCCTGGGTTAAGTGTTGGGTTGCCTGTTTGGTTGTTCTCAACCTCTGTGGTCTTGAATGTCCCAGCTACTATTCAACCGTCTCCTCTGCCTGAACAACATCATGTTGATTCTAAGGTGGACCTCTCCCCTTCTTCGCCTATTTCTGTTCCTCCTCTTCTACTTCACCTGGTGAAAGTCTGGATTCGAGTAACTAGGTGGCTAAGAAGAAGAAGAAGAAGAAAAAGAAGAAGAAGTTTGATAAGAGAGAGGCTAAGGCTGCAACTACTACTTCCAAAACATCTCCTCTTGATAAACCTTCCAACCCTTCGCAGAAAGTCAAGCTCCCTTGCATGTTTTGCATGGGAGGCCACCTTCTTTGAGACTACCCTGACATTCCCAAGGTGCTAGAAGTATGGTCCAACGGTCGTCTGTCATTGCCTTTGGCTTCTGGGAGTCAATTTGGGGGCACATCCTCAACTGGTGCTGGTAAGGCTCCTAAGAAGCAGGGTAAGCTCACCAATCCCTGTAAGTTGTGTGAAGGGCACCATGTCATTCACCTTTGTCTATATATGGATGAAGCCAAATGATTTTTGGACAACTTAACCAATTCTACACCATGCCTTCCAACTGGTTATAATCGGCTTTCTTTGAGTCCTCCACCAGCTGATGCCACGATTGGTCAAGTGTCATCCTTGGTCGATCCCGCTCCCTCGCAAATTCAAATTCAGGAATCCGTCCCTGACTGACCATTGGTCATGGGATTGGTTGAACCGGCCCGTCTGTGGTGCACCAGGTCTTTTCCGTTGAGAGTGGACCTCACACCCCTTAGGTTCTTCTTGTTTCTTCAAATTCCTCGTACTTCGAGAAGGATTCTCCTGTCCCTATACCTCAAGAAGCTACTCCTCCGCCTCCCGTGATGGAGGTCCCAGAGGATACTACTCCCGCCTTCAAGATGGAGGTCATGGAGGATGCTACTTCTTCTATCGTAACACCAGGGGAAGACCATCTTAGTTCGATGGTAGCCCCTCCGAGTCGTTTGGTCGCTTCCTTTGATTGGAACTGATTTGCAGGATATCGCCTTCCATCTTATGTGCCTTTCGAGATAACGGTACAAGCCTTTGGTCTAGTTGTACCTAGCACCATTATAGATGAAGGTGTTTCTGTTGGTATTTTATCCTCAACTACTTGGCACACTTTCGGTTCACCACCGCTTGCGCCTGTTACACAGAATTTGTTGACATTCAACAAAAGAACTAGTCAACCGTTAGGGATCCTTCCAAGGTTACCTGTTACATTGGGAGGTAAAACCGTCCATATGGACATGATGGTTGTTCCAGGACCCTTGGATTTCAATCTTCTCTTGGGGCGCGATTACACCTATGCCATGGGAGCGCTTGTCTCCTCCCTTTTTCGTGTGGTCTGTTTTCCACATGAAGGATGAATCGTGACCATTGATCAACTTTATTTCTTTGGTCCTGATGTGGCAGTTGGCCTGCCATCATCCCTTCCTGGTTTTTATCCACTCATTGTATCTGCCCCACCGCAGGTCAACTATGTGGCTACCTACCCCGTGCCTGTACCCAGTGATAGTGCCATTATGCATCAGGTGCTGGGGGCATTGGGTCCTGACTTCCAGGATGTTTTCCTTCCATCTGGTGTGGAACTCTTGGAAGCGATGACTTCTTGTTCATTATGATGAGGTCATTGGAGCAGAGTTCGTTTTCTTGTGTCAAGCTCCTTAAAAAATGAAACAAGGTTGTCGGAGCACAGTTTTTTTTCTTGTGTAGAGCTCCTTAAAAAAGGAAACAAGCTGGGGAGCAGAGTTCCTTGTCCTGTGCCAAGCTCCTTAAACCATGAAACAAGGTGTCCTGAGGATAGTTATTTTAATGCGTCAACCTCGTTAAAACAATGAAACACATTCTCGTTCAATTCGAGTGTTTGTTTAGATCTCGTAAAATCCTGGTTGAGTCTTTCTCTTGATCTCGTAACTTGAACCTTCACTCCATATGCCTTTCATATGGACTGAAGCTTGGGGGGCATGTACCTCGAATTGAGTCACCATGCTGGGGGGCATGATTACTTTTTCAAGCACAGTTTGTTTTCGTTCCAAGCTTGTGTAAAAATGAAACCAGTTTCAAGCATAGTTTATCTTTGTTTCAAGCTTGGGTAAAAATGAAACCAACTTCAAGTAGAGTTTCATGATTTCAAGCTTGTGTAAAAATGAAACCATCCCCATTTTACCTCTTGTGATTGTCATTTTATCAGCCTGTTTTTGTAAGATGAGCCTTGGTTTTCTCACTCCATCGTCACTATTTTCTTGGCCGATCATATGCCTTCACTTGGTTGTTTTACCTGTTCTTGAGGAACCGCGGCGATGAGTGGCCTTGTTAGCCAGCCTCTTAACCTTTACTTTTTCTGAGGAGTTCCACCATTACCAGAACCAGTTGCTACCCTTTATACCACTTGTTCCTCCAGGAGGAGTCAACTTTCAGCTCTTTTCTGACTCTCTAAACATGAAAATATTGCCGAGTCGCTTGTCATTTTGAACTCGTTAAATTGGTTGCGAAACGACATCTACCTAGTATATTTTTACCCATTTTTAGGGCTGGGATAGGTTATTTAAGAAAAAGGAATACCCTAGCCTATTGCGACTAGGAGGTTTTCTCAGACACAGTTTTCTACCTTTTCGGATCTGAGGAACTATTTACGAAAAGGGACCATTGGAGTTTACTTTTCCGCTGTCTTTTCAAACTCTCTAAACATGAAAAGACGTCGAGTTCTTCCTTTGTCAGACTCGTTAAACCCTGATGACATCGGATTCATTCGTAATGACGATATTCGAGTTTCTCCTTCCTAG
The DNA here is from genome assembly GCA_034641835.2 of Pinus albicaulis. Lineage (NCBI taxonomy): Eukaryota > Viridiplantae > Streptophyta > Pinopsida > Pinales > Pinaceae > Pinus > Pinus albicaulis. The sequence goes on along the minus strand of CM076570.1, from coordinate 103,407,739 downwards.
GGCTCATTAAATGTAATAGGATGGATTTGTCCGAACAATGAAATTATATGACAAGCATATGGTATCCTCTTCAAGCTTTTGTAAAAATAAAGAGGTACTCACCAGAAATGGTGGGGAAAAATGGAACCAAAATCGTTGTCGTGTTAGCAGTATGTCACTCTTGAACATGGCACTTGTCTGCATTCGTGTCGGGTTGGGGACATCTCATCTCATTTTCCACTTGCCTCCATGGGTTTGGGTGATCCCTTTTGACCTCTCATTTGTTATTTGCCTCATCATCATGACCTTTGATCTTTTGATGTCAAATACTGCCAAATCCATTGTCGTGGCGTCGGTATGTTCAAGAGAAGTTGACCTCTGCAAGTATCAACCTTTCTCTGATTCTCATCTGATCCTGATTCACAAAGACATTATGTTCCTCTGTCTCACGTCGATGATGTGGGAAACACTATGGCCCACCTTCGATCAAGGTCACTTCCTATCGACTTCAGCTCATTATCCAGGAAGCTGATCTAGAGACTCTCTTCTGGTACCTTGGATCCTGCATGCCTCGTGGCAGGTTCTTCGCGTTCGATGTGAGGTTTTCATCATTGGCCTCCGATCGAGTGATTCTACGGGTGTTCGACGCCAGCTCACTGATTCACATGCCGTAGACTATACCTATAGTACCTTGAGGGCCATTTTCTTTATTGGTGGTACCTCTCGCGTCTGTTAACAACTTTCATCATTGGCTGGTAATCAGGCGATGTTCTCGCATGTTTGACTCCAGCTCAATTACTCGCATTCTTGAACTTGTACTTTGTTCGGGTTGATATGGAGCGCAAGACCCTGAATTTTGTCTGTTGGAATCCAGGCTGCGACTTTCTGGATTATTATGATTGGTTACATGACTCATTGATTGGATGGCTACAACCATACCTAAGTCTTTTTATTGATCCTTACTGGATGGCTGTGTCCATGCCTTGGATCTTGATTATTGTATACTCTATTATGGATGGCTGCGCCCATACCACGTATATCATGTATTTGAGATATCAGTTGTACTTCTCTACACAGGTTTTTCGACAGTGGTGTTTTCAGTTGGACACGTTCTCGTAAAGCATTTCACCCCTCTCTCTCTTTCAGGCCTCATGCTTTAGGGGGCATCTGTTACATAGCAATTTTTCACTGTCCCTGCAATCCCTCGTCTTGCACATTGGAGGGCTTATTTTGTGACATGTGAGCAGTGACATGACCTGAAAAAACTTTCATGGCATCCCCCTGAACATGGACATTCATTCCCCTAAAGACAATTCCTTGTGAAAAACCCTAAAAATAGCCTTTTTTGCATTGGAGCGGCCAACCATTTCATTCCTCGTGCCAATGGGGGAAATCCTCCAAAGAGGGCACACCAATTGACACTTTTTCCCAGTGTTGCACCCATGCCAGGCTTAATAAGGAGTTTTTTTTTTAAATAAATGGTGGAAGATTGACTCCAAAGAATTCCTAAAATGTTCTCTAAATTAATTTGGGAGGTTTGGCTCTCGATCTCCATGTAGAGGAAGTATTTTTCCACCTCTCATGGAAGCTTCCTTGAGGATAGGGCCAATCCCATGATTGTAGGGATCCCAACTCCCCTTCCACCATCTATATAAGCCTACCATTTCCCTTTGCAAGCTATTCTCCAAGAGCCTTCATAGCCTAAAGAATGCTACAATAGTACTCATAGAGCCAAATCAGTAGCAAGGAGATTGGCGATCGAAGAGAGAGGCTTGTCCCCATTCCCAACTAGCTTTACCGAGACATATTCTGCTGACGACCCGCCGAAGGAAGATTCAGCGTCAGAGCCAGGTTGTATTTTCCTTTGTATTGATTAATGATAAGTGACTATTGGTTATGGTTCCACTCGTATTGTTCATCATGATCATGAGTTGTGTCTTCTCTGACTGATACATAATTGCATATATTTGGTTTTACGCTTGTGTTTGTCGTGTTTCTTGTGTGTGCAGGTGTTCGATTGCGGCAAGCGTGAGGATTGTGATCTGCCGGAGCAAGGGAAAAGGAGTGTTATCTCTCTACAAAAAACAGTGTTGGATTCAAGGTAAGTCTTCTTAGCCATTTTTTTTATTGCAATTAGGAACTTTCCCCTTAGAGTGATACGATTGTTGCTAAACCCGATCTGGGCTAGTAGGGATCACCTCTGTCCGCAGAGGGGATTTACCTCTACAACAATCACCACACCAGGGTTATGATCCATTGGATGACTAAAGCATCCTTGGAATAGGAGGCCTCATCACGAGACATCTTTTTCACTTTTTCTACTTCCCATTGAATGGCAGTGCGGTTATCTGGTTACCATGCCAGCACACTAGTCTCTTCCGTAGAAACAACAATGAAAATTTTCAATTATAAATTGAGTATCCTAGCTCACATGGGTTAAAAAGTAACTTTGTCAAGGCTATGGATGCATGCTAGCAGCAGAAGCTCTGCTTATGATATTGAAGTTCTATTTCCTTAATCAATAATTCTTATAATACCCTCTTCCCATTTATCTTTTTATCCGAGAGATTATTTCCTCTAAGCACTTCCCTACTTTGAACCTTTATGCATGTGTTCATGTTTTTACTCAATCATATCATGTACAACTAGAATATCATTGGCAAAGCTTCCTTTTGTACATATTGTTGTCCTCTTTCCTAATCACATAAATTATCATCAACCAAAGCATCCTGTCCCTTGTCATTTACTATGATTATACACCATGCTTTTACTCTATCCATCTCTCTTATTGTCCCGTCATTTATTTACGTACTCTGTTCCATTTACTACTATACCATTCATCCTTATATCCTGTCGTCGGAACAATCATTCCCCGTCTATTCGGTCATAGGCGACCTCTCATTTCGAAGGGGGAGAGAATTTCCATGATACTCTTGCATGCGCTGTCATTATTTCATTGACTGATAAGATATTCCATGATCACGCAGCATGCGGAAATTTAATAACACAATTAATATCAACAACACTTAGTTGTTACTTGTTCTTCTATCACTCTAAGTGTTTTTGTGTTTTTTAGTATTGTTGTGTTTTCTTAGTATTGCTGCATTTTTCCATTACACTCATCCTTTTCAATAGTAGGAAGAATTCAAGCATTATGGGTGGTAAGGCAATGAGTCACGAACCTTTAGTGTTACAGGTGTTCGACAGAGCCAGGGAAATTCTGATCTATGCAGGGTGGATATCCTATCTCACAATATTTCAGCCCTCGAATGAGGAATTTTCCATTGAATTTCTACAACATCTGTAGAATGGGGAATCCATGGAGAAAGGTAGAATAATTACAGTCACAGACGCTGTAATAGATAAAGTATCTGGGCTACCGGTAGAAGGAACTATATGGTCACAAAAACATGTATTTTTGCAAGATGCAGTGGAAATTTTCAAAGATGAAGGTGAGAAAGTAGTCAGGAAAGGAAAAGGCATACAATCATCTTCTTTGGAAGAACCATGGAGAGAATTAGAAATCATTATCCAAAGATACATTACCTACGATGGATGCCAAGATGTGGTAAGACCACGGAAAATTAAACTATTAGCTTTCTTGAAATAAAAACTCACTATTAATCTGCCATCTCTTTTGAATTCTTTACTGCATGATACTGCTATTAGAATAAGATGGGCCAGACACCCTAAAGCTATAATAAGTCACCATGGATTGATTATATTAATCATTAGTCATAGCTTGGTTCAATACAACTTAACTTGAGATGGTTTCATAATGGCCCTAGAGAGCATGAAAAACAATGTAATCCAACATCCCGAAATCGTGGAGACAAGCTAGCAAAACCCTGTTTTGAAAAAAAAAAATATTTCCCATTCAAAGGTTGAATCCCATAAATGCAGGAAGTCTATAAGAATTGAACTAGCCCAGAGGATGTATGCAAACCTTCGAGATGAAAGTAATCAACCTGCGGAGACAGCCAGTCTAGTTAGGATAAGAGACTCTGAATCCGAAGAAGAGGCACCCGATTCAAAAGAAGAACCCGAAGAAGAGCCTGAAGAAGAGGCTGAATCAGAATCAGAGCCCGAAGAAGAGCCTGAAGAAGAGGCCAGATCAGAATCAGAACCTAAAGAAGAGACACCCAGTTCAGAAGAAGAACCGGAAGAAGAGCTTGAGAAGAGGCCAATTCAAAACAAGAACAAGAACAAAATTATAATAATGAACTGGAAAGTGAAGTAGGACCAGATGATCCTTTGGAAGATTTTGAGACAGGGATGGCCAAGGTCTTGAAAAATCTTAACATATATATGCAACCTAGAGGACCACTTGGTCTCAGCACAATGGAAACACAAGTCCCAGATAATTCCAGGCATATAGAAACACCACCATCTCTAGAGGCTGTAGACACATAAATTATTCAGGAATCCGACTACCAGTCTGGTGACATGATTCTGTTGGAATACAACCATGAGGACTAGAAGAAGTCTGCAGACATAGAATTTAGTCACCAATCAGACAATTAGTTAGGTGTTACGGTTCTTTTGGAACACAACCTTGATGACCAACAAGCAACTCTAGAAACCATTGATAAACTCGTTAGTGGAGCAAAAACTACTCAAAAGATTCAAGGAGCTGGAAAAAAACTTAATAAGCTGTGAAAAAAATATTGAAAGCTCCAGAAGATAGTTAGAAGGCTATGACGAGAAGTTAAAAACTATAAAACTCAGAACATCGCTCCTAAGGTAACTTCTGTAGCTACACAAACAAGAATATGCAAGAATAAATTAATAGGAATTCAAACCGAACTCGTTCCCACTTGAACAATAGCTACCCAGGTTAATTTGCACGAAAACCTAGTAAATGTAGCTGTTCAAATGGAGGGTTGGTCCTCCCACAATAAGAAAATAAAAACTGAAGAGGTATTCTCTCACAACATTAGCACTCAGACAAAAGGGCAATCCAAGGACTTCTTGTCAAGGAATGACCCTATTATTTTAAAACTTTGAGAAGAACTGACGCAAGCCCATCTTGATTTAGAACAACATCAACAACAAATAGTCTCTCTGCAACAATACCAGAAGTTACAAAAAAAATTGAGGGAATTAGCCCTAGCATAGAATGAGGCTTTTGACAGGGCTAGACAGGAAGAAGAAAAACTGAAGAGGATGAAAACTAAGCTAAACAGCATCAGGAAACAGTTGGACACCATTTTTTCATTATATTCGAATATATTGACCTGTCGATCTCCTGATATGAACTATGCCTTGTTTTGATTAGAACGATATCTATTGTTAAAAATCAAAGCTGTTAGAGCCAACAAGCCAGTTGAGCTGAAGACAATGGAGGATTTTATAAATTTTTCTAAGACACATGGAGTAAAAGTCCAAAGGATTTTTTGTGAATTTTATTTTCATAATTTCATATTGGATAAAGAAGTGGATGTGAATCCTAGCCCTTTTATTGGAGATATTCAATTTCAAGCTTTTATCTCTTTTGCAATCAACCAACTCGAGTGGCTGAAGGCTTATAATTCGTTCCAAAGACAGGAACACAACTTAGATATTTTGGTAAGAATTGAACCTACTCACCCTCTGCAATTTTTTACTAAGCATAAAAGACTGATGGCATAGGAGGGTGTGCTTAAAATTTTAGGGCCCATACATAAGGAAATTGTGTTGGAAGGAACAACATAGTTTCTCTCCATTCAAGAAAGATCCCTGGTTGCATCCAAAATGAGATGGATGGTTTCAAGCAACAATGTTAAGGAAAGAGAACCATTTAATTATGGAAATTTCAAAGCTGTTGTGAGACGGTTAGTCCCATACAGCAATATTCTCTTGAGAGAAGGACCCTATTGGGTGGGGTGTCACTTTAGAAGCCCCATTATTTGGTATCCTCCTGAAGGGTATCACCCCGACTATGAATTACTTGAAGGAAAAGAAGCGACAGCCTTTGAAAACTTGGCACAACATCATGGTCTCAGGCCTATTATGGACAGATATTCTCCAACATACTCTTTAACTTCTTTGCATAAGAATTATTCATTTTTCATGAGGACATGAAAAAAGGTAAGTAGGGGAGCATGTTGAGCCTTGCAATAGGTATGTATTTACTCTCGATTACTATCCTTTTTCCTCTTCCTTATCCATCTTGTGCCATGATATAATAATATAATGAAAATATTTTGATGAAGAATGAATGAAAAATGATCCTGATACGATTTAAACCGTCCAAACTAATTCTCGTTGCTTTTTATGCTGAAATTAATAGAAGAAACATTGGGACTTAATCATGGGAAAGAAGACACATTAAATGTGGTCGAATCGAAGATAAATACGTGAGGATTAGCGCAAGAACGAACGAACTATCTGAGGATAGCATTTTGACGTGGATCGCTCAGGATCTCCTGATCTTGAGGGATCACACTTATATTTCCTTTTAGCTATAAAGGGATAGGGAGAGCTAGTTCTCAAGGATCATGAATGATGTATCTTTCATTTTTTCATAATTCGTTACTGTAATTCATAGAACGTAGTTCTGAACAATAAGATGATACAGTGATGTTAATTGACTATGACGATTGATATATAATTCGTGTTTTTGTTCATTCAAGTATTCTAGAGTAGTTAAACAGTATTTGTCGGTGGCTAAGGGCTCGGTATCTGGTGAATCTCACTACTGTTTCCTCTATTATAATTTTCCCTTTATTGCAGTGTATTCTTCTTTTCCACTTTGCAGTTGATAATTCATATTTCTGGTATTTATTTCCATTGAATACACATTTCCAATTTATTTCCTTAAGGAATTATTTGCTAGTTAAAATAATTGGTTTTGATTACTGAAAGCATAGACAGTTATTTCCAATACTTTCCTTCTGTTCAATAGTTTAGATCCAGCTGAAAGAGCTCGGTTAATGCTTCAGTGCTCTCGGTTGATTGTCATTAGTTGAATTAAGAATGAATCACAATTTTTGGTTATAATGCTTAGTTGAATCACTTTCTTTAAAGCTTCAAGATTTATGATTGCATCTATATTAAACAATTGGCTTTAGCATTACTCTTTGTATGGATAGCTTGCACATATTGTGTACACGCTTGAGATAAAAGGACTTACCCTAGTTGATAATTAATGTGAGGCACTTAAGAGTTTTTAAAGACACCTATTAGCATCCAACACCTGCAACTTCTTGGTCAATTATATCAATGATCCCACAGTATAGATGGGCACGATGATCCTCGCATGCGAGTAGATGAGAAAATGTAGGCCAAAGGAAGTGTCGTCCAATGTCATTGCATTAGCAGGGCTATGCAGGAAGGGTATACAATTAAATTAGTCCTAATACCTTTGTATCGAGTTCTTGGCTAATGTGCGTGAAGTCGAGGAAGAAGGGGATCACTTCCACTATGCCTAGCTATTGCTCCTTATTGCGCTCATCGGATGGAAGATGCCTTATGATATCATTAGGGGAATTTTGAGGTCTAAAATGGGCCTTCTAAGAAAAATGTACAACCAAAATAAACTTTACAAGAACCAATAGGATTCAATATGATGATGTCAACCATGGGGGATGATTAACCATTTTTGGAGTAAAAAAATATAAGGAATAAAAAATAATAAAATAATAAAACTATTTTTTCAACTCATATTTTCAAATTATCTCCCTAAGTTTTTACTCAAATTTTGAGCAAGAGTACTCATTGGATGCAAAATTTAATTTCTCATCCAAGGATTGCCCATGTTGCATACTTTTTATGGACCCTCCTACATGAAAAATGAGAAATACATGAAAAAACATGATTGAAATCATGTTTTTCATGTATTTCTCATTTTTCGTGTAGTAGGGTCCATCAAAAGTATGCAACATGGGTACTCCTTGGATGAGGAATTAAATTATGCAGCCAATGTGAGTTTCCGATAAAAATTTGAGTAAAAAATTAGGTAGAGATGTTGTATGAGTTGAAAAAATACTTTTATTATTTTATTGTTATTTATCATTTTTTTCCCTCTAAAATTTGATGATGTAATCTAACTTAATTTTGTTATGTCCACTATTATTTTATAATTTCCTTAGGAGGACCATTTTAGACCTAAAAATTCCCCTAATGCATAGTTCCCTGATATTGAGCCAGACATGTGCTAAGCTGCACGCTACAAAAACATATGGAACTCAAATATCCCAGCCATAGTCATGGAAAACAAGATTTTCTAGGTGTTGTTTGACTCTGTGCTCTTCCAAGCTATTCTGTCAAATCCAAGTTTATCGCCAACCCTTTACGAGAAATATAAGACGATTGCAGACTTCAAAGCTACATTCCACAACAAGCATATCCACACGAAGGGCATTTTGGAAGGTGTTTGGTATGAAATGTCATACCTGGTCACGGAGGATGACCTGGTTCGCATCACAGCAGAAGGGGTGCCTCCCTGGTTAGATTTTCACACCACTGGGGGTGCCTCTTCATTAGTTTTGTAAAATCCAACTAAGCCATGAACCACTAAGGATATACAACCAAAAGGAAAGTACGCTAATGTAGAACCTGAGCCTACTAAGATGGGAGGAACAATTGATTTGGAGAAGGAATCAAAAGTGAGAAATGGTGAAGGCACCGAGGACCCTAAGACGCAGACCAATAAATGCACTAAGTGCAGTTCTCAGGCCACTGTGGGTCCGCGCAAGAAGAGGAAGGGGTTCAAGTTGGAAAGAAGAGAGGTCCTCACTTTCACTGAGGATGAGTTCACAAAGATAGAGAACACAGTAAAGTCGGCCATGAAGGATACTTGGACCGACATGGAAGTGTAGTACAAATCCATCCTCGAGGGAGTAAAATCTGGAATCCAGGAGCTCAAAATGCAAGCAAGCGTGATAAAAGAGAGCATGACCCAAGCGAGCCTACAAAAAGTGAGTGTGACTACCTCTAGTCTTAGAAAGAAAATCATGCAGCCAATTAACATGGTGTTTTCATCCCCCTTGGATAGCCACCTGCTTCAAATCCCCACACCAACCATTATAGTTGAGTTTCCCACCTTGTGCGGTACTCTGCGTGCATGCAGAGAGATTAGCATCGACCTGATGGTACTACCAGGAGGAAATATCCATGATATCCACAACATGATCATGGGTGAGTTGTAGTACCAGGAGGCTCGCGCCTTCCACATTTCCAACGAGTCTCAACAACAAGCAACAACACTGCAGCAGAAGAAACAAACTACATAGGAGGCATGCCACACATCTAAGGACCATCGCGCTACATTATAAGCAATGATCGATCAAGTGTGCAGTGACATGCCAGAGGTCACTATCCCTACATCGGTTGAGCCAAAAATGAAGTTATAAAGCCTAGTCATTGCGCTAAATGCATCGCACACAGAGATCTAGACTGTCTAAGTAGATTTTGAGCAACAAATCGCCAAGTTGTAGATGAAGTTCCGACCAGAGACACCACTAGAGGTCTAAGTGCAGGGTGCAGTAGAGGTAAAGGTAGCCACAGATAGCATAGCAACATCAATGGCGTAATGTGTAATGCTCTTGGATGAGGCCATGGGTGTTTGGACATCTGTCCAGAATGACCCGACGGTCCAACAAATGAGAAATGATTTTCACATCAAAGAAAAACAGTTTACTAAGACTAGGATGGAAGATCCAACATTAGTAACAACGCAGAGGCTTGCCAAACTTCATGAAGGCAAGGAATTTTAGAAATAAATTGAAGACTTGCACTGCCGAGAGTATCTATTGGAAACAAGGATGCAACCTTGGGTTGGGGAAGCCCTAAAAATGTCACAGAACCTTGACAATGCCCTTAAAAGCCTCTAGCAAATACATCGTAGAATAAATTTGGAAGTCGAGGGGAAAACAACAAAAAAATTGGCCAATGAAGCGCAGAGTGCTGCTGCATAGAGCGTTGAAGTAATCTTGCTACTCCGGAGCTTGGTCAACACATTGAAGGCGAAGATGTAGGCACCCACCCCATAGTGACTTGGGACAAGTCACAGGATTGCGTTGGGGGTCTGTTGGAGCAGGGTCCCTTGGGGTGTATTTTTGGGTTAATTTTGTCTAAGTTTTGTTATACATGTTGTGCACAAATATTCAAAGGGGCTTTGGGGCAAGTCAAAGTCCCTTAATCATTGTAATTGGTTTAAAGGGAAAAACCATGAGTCTCAAACCATGGTTTGAGACCATGGTATGTGCACATCTATGATAGTATAAATATGTAAGATTCAAGTGGTAAATGAATAAATCGGTGATGTACGGTTGTTGTTTAATATTTTTATCTAAGTTTGGGTTTTTTTGGGTAGAAAGGCTCACGCTGTCTGTGTGCATGGAGACCTAAGTATTGAGTTGTGTGCGAACTCTACTACTGTGTGCACAGAAGGATTGAATGTAATAAATTGAAATATCTGTTAATAAAGAAGGAATTTTTGGTGAACCTGGATCCTTATGTGATTTTCTATCTTGACTATCTATTATTGGTTGTCGATATGTTATATTATTGCATATTTACTTTTGTTAATGGTTAATTGCATCTATGCATGAATTAGTCAATGTTAAATGAGTATATCTAAATGAAGTATACTGTGTGCAAAATATATTAAAGTATTTTGTGGTAATTTGCAAAAGGATTAGATCTGTTGACTGTTCATGCATGAATCTATTATATTATCTTCACTAATTATGATTAGGGAAACCACATAAAAATCTTCCTCAGGGTGCAAAAACCTAGTTCCATCACCCCACCATACTGCTTCGGGTGAGACTTTGATCAGCACAAGAAAATCACTACCGAAAGGGCCAGTATTTGGAGGGTTTTGTTGGTTGCGTGATAAATCTAAACCTGGGTCAGGACCCCTCAATCCAAAAATTATCCTAAAGGGGGACATGGGAAGGAAGATAAATTCTTGTTGGTTACCTATAGATTAGTCCACATAATAAACAACAATAATGAAAACATAATATCACTTATTCAATAATAACCATATATAAGCAATGAATTATTTCATTAAAATTATTATGTAATTAAAGAAACATATACTTACACAAAATAAGAATATTTTTACTAAATATATGATACACATATGAAGAAGTGTTGAATCATAGAGCTTTCGATTAATAATGAAATATCCCAAGTACACTGTTACATAGATGAAACACTAAATCCAATAGTGGAACATGAAGCCACAAGTTGCTTCTCCAAAGAATGATCTATCTGCTATGCACTGCAAGAGAAGCCAAGGTAGGGCTCCAATAATCCTAGCCCTTGGATTGAATTATGAGGAGATGTTTATAACAGATAAAATTGACCTTTGAGACTCCTCAAAAATCTTTATCTTCTATGACTATTAATATTCTATACATGAATTTTTACATTCCATATGTGAATTTTCACATTCCACATGTGTCTTTTGGACTTCATTACGTACCATTTATTACAAAAGTAAAATTACACATGAGACGATGGCTATATAAGAAAAAAATGATAATGGTACAAAGTCTCATCAAATTGAAAAATCATTTGCTTCCTCACAGAGATCATTTGTGATATATGTGTTCCATGATCTAAACTCCATTGAGATGGATTTGACCTAAAATGGCAAGTCCCCTACATAATGGATCTTCACCTTGAGTGCCTCTTTCAATATGGTATTTTATATTAAATATACATGATTCCATAGCCATGAAAATTTAATTTGAGCTTTGAATGGTGTGATGGTTTACTGTAGAATAATGTCTTTGGTGGCCTCAAAGCCTTCATGTTATGTTTCTTTCTTGATTCGTTCAATGTACTTCCTGATCTATTGGAAGATTATTTCCTTGCCTTTGATGGCTTCAATTGATCCTATTTAGGGAATCCCATGCTTATGTGCTATAGACTTGAAACCATTATGCGGTCGATTGTAACCAATAATAGTGCTAATCGATTTTTCCCCAAGACACATATAGTTATGATGGTGGAATCTCAGATGAACTCTATCTATATCAGCAAAAATCATCTCTTTTCTTTTCAAATGTTGCAGAGCATCCAAATATTTTTCAGTCCATTCTTGAAGATGGCCAACCACTTTGTTTACCACTTTCAGGAGTTTTACCACTTCTTATGCTTTCCTCTCAATGTCAATGAGAGGAGCCACTACTTTTTGTAGAAGTATAATCTCATCATACAACCATGCCATGGTGTCCTCCATTGGCCCCAATTTCTCCTGCATGGTTGAATTCCATTCCGCGGTATTGAAGCTATGTTAATATAACTGTTGATTCTTTGTCGCAAGGTGTTTCACCTATTTATTCACTACAAAAAGTTCTCTCCTTAATCTAGTGTTCTCATTCAACGTATATTCTATGTTTTCTTGCACTGCTATAGCAAAAGAAACATTTTCCACCATGATTTCCCTGGGATTCTTTCTAGTGTTGGAATTTATCACCTTCTCTATAAATACCAAGACTATATTCTGAGGAAAATTTGGGAAGTATCTATGCCTTTATTGTAGGATCCTCTTCTTGAGCTGATCAAACGTGACACTGAAAACATCCATGAATATGCCCGTAGGTGGAGGTGTGATTCCCATTTCTCCAAATGGAAAATGACCTCTTGTGAGAGGAGGATTTTCTGGAGAAATTGGTTCATCATCCATTGGTTGGATGGTATCCTCCTCCTCCAAATCTTCTTCTATATCTAGAGTCAACTATTCTTCTTCTAGCCTATGTGTTTCTTCTTCCTCCTGGGACTTCCTTTCATGTTCCTCTTATATTGTTCTCATTTATTTTTCTTCTTCCTATTACTTCCTGAGAAACTCATCTTTCTTCATTTTCTCCTCTTCTTCTTCTTTTTTTCTCTCCTTTTCTGCTTGAATAACTCATTTGTTCAAAGGATAAAATTTCCATTTTCTACTACTTTCTCATGTCAAATCATACCTAATCCTCTTCCTAGGAGATACACTCTTTACTTGAGGGGTTATCTATTATGCCTCCTGCACCTTCATGTATTGAGCTAGTGGATCTTGCGGTGAACTGGTTTCCATCCTTGGATGTGTATTTCAAATTGCATTGTACTATTTCTTCACCTTCTCATCTTCTATTGTAGACATAGATGAATATGCCCAATTGAAACCACTCCTTTCACAATGCTACTTGCACAGTCTCTTTGGATCATACCCATGAAATTCCTTATTTGTGAATTGAAAGCGGTCCAAACCTTGTATTTCTACTGCTACCTCCTTATGGATCTTTATTTAATATAGTATGATCCTCAAAGGGAAGGTGGGACAAGGGGATTTCTTCCTCCTGTGAAGAAATCCTAACAATCCCTTATCTAACTAATTTTCTACTTCTTGCATGACCACCTTATTGGTCACATCTGATATCATGAGATGAGGGGATATCTGAAAACCAAAGCATATGATGTATGTACTCTTAGTCATTGAAAACCAATCCACGATATCCCATAGTGACTCCACCCGATCGGTCATGCAAGGAGGATAGATCTTGAATATCATATGCAATATAACTGCAAACAAGTGTTCAACCAATATGTCATATGCACCTCTGATGCTTGATTATGACGATGCTTTGCAGTCAAGATAAAATATATACTTTTCTTGAGGGGTCGAGCTCTAGTACATTGCTCGGGAAGCATATTGTGCACAGATTCCATCTAAAAGAAATGCAAACATATAAAATTGTGGTACTTGGTTCACCCTCAAAGATGTTTTTTCCTACCCCACATGATGCTGCAACTCAAAAGACATTATATATGCCCAATTAAATACTTTTCCATGGGTTACCACCATATTGAGCATATATATCAAGTTTTCTTCAAACACCTCAATGTTTTTTCACTCATGCAACCGAAAACACATATCAATCAGATACTGATATACATCTCTGAGAATCTTGGTCAGATAAATTGTGGATGGGAAGCGACAAAAATTAGTAGACTCTCGACACCAATATTTGATGATGCCACTTATGTCGAGGTCAGCCCATCTAGTGCAAAAGTCTTTATTTTCATATTTTGTTGGCCTTATCATCTTATATTAGGTCTACATATCTTCTCCATAATAGGTGGCGAGCTGACCACCACTTTCACTACGAAGCACAAGATGAGATTCATCCATGTGTGTGATAATCCACTCAATCACCTTTACACAAGGGATGAACAAGAATTTGTATGTGATCCTATGCATCCTAGACCTCTTGATATTGATGTATGTTTTCAAATCTTCCAAGTTCTCAACAAATTTTTTATGCATGAATGTGTCTTTTTTGTGGACCCATGTGATTTTAGTAGAGTTATCAATGAGGCACTCTTTGTCTACATAAAAGGAAACGACTGGCTTTGTTACTTCAAATGCTTCCTCAGTGCTTGCCTCTGAAGCTTCTTTGGAGGCCACTTTGTGTGTAGAGGGAGGTATGGCTCCAACAGATGATGAAATAGTGACAATACTTGTAGCTCAAACACTTTTTTGTGGAAGCACACTCATGGTGAAAAGATTAGCTTTGTGAAACTAGCTATGCAGAAATATCTTAGTGAATAATATATAAATATAATTCGATTTATCTGAGAATGTAAATATATCACTAACAACATATAAATACATGCACGGGAAGAAAATATACATGCAACAAGAAGGGTGAACTTTCAAAGCACGAAGGTGGGTCAAGGGTCATTTGGTGATTTGTAGTGCAAGCACGTTCTCAGGTAAGAGAAGGAAAGCCATTAAGGGCGCAAGGGTGCTCTCCAAAGGGATGAAGGAGTGATATTTTGGGCCTTTATGCCTTCATGGTAAGATCATGTGCTCAAAGAGAAATACAGGGTGGACTGAAACACTCTTAAGGGACAAAGGGACAATTCTTCGGGTCTTCAGGCCTTCAGGGTGCGCTCATGTGCTCAAGCGAAAGGAGGGTGCATTGGTGCATGATGAAGGGACAGAGGAAAATTTTTCAATCCTTCGGGGTGCACTCATGCGCTCAAGGAGTGTGTAATTCTTCCTGAAAAAGGAATGCGCTCAAGAATCCAATTTGTCTATTTTGGGTGCATTTTTCAGATTTGATTGGGCTTCAGGTTCCAAAGTGCGCTCTACCAAAGGAAAGCTCAAGGACAAGTCTAACAACAAGATTTTGTGATATAAATTAGAAGAAGAAGGATCTACAAGCTTTTATGGATGACGTCAAAATCATGATAGAATGTGAAAAGTTGAGGAACGTGCACATTTTTAGCATGCGATAACATATTAACACTTGTAGAAACAATATTGAACGTAAAATCTAGTAAATAAACTAAAAAATAAAGAAACACCAACAAGTTAGACATTGAAATCATGAAAGAAGATCAATAGATTGAACATGAAAAAATTTCTTGTAATGTAGATCGACGAAGAGTTTCTTGATCCACAGATGTGTGCCCAAACAATATGAGAACGATTATGAAGACAACTGATTAGCTCAGTTAATTTAAAGTAGATTACATGGAAAAATATCTCATGCATGCTCGCCAATTGTCGAAAATTGAATGGATTAGTTGAAGGAAGTTAAATGGGATCCTATTTTCTAGGAGTTTTCCCACTTGCAGCAAGGAATCTCCTGCATGCATTCCAGAAGGGTGCATGTCTTCAACACGAAGGAATGCACTCAAGGAGGGTGCACTTTCTTAGCATGAAGGAGTGCGCTCAAGGAGGGGGCACTTATTCAACCAGAAGGAGTGTTCTCAATACAAGAGCAAGTCTTCATCAACTTGAAGTGTGCTTTTGCCTTAAAGGGAACTTTTATTTATTTTGTTTTCTTTTGAGTGATTTTCGGGTGTGTGCATGGAAAAAATGATAGTTTCTAAGTCAATAAAATTCATGAGTCCACCTAACCATGGGATAGATAATACAAGCTCTTATAGGGGTTAGATGATGAAACTTAGGAGGATGTGAAACTAGCAGAAAACATGAAAATAACAAAATAAACAATGTGACGACACTAAGGGGCTTGGAATGGCATTTTATGTATGCTCGAAAATTGACTCTGGAAAATATTTTGGATGGTCATTATCGTAACAACAACACTTGGTGACACACTGGGAGAACAAAAAATATATGATATGGTTTCATTTAGGCGCGAAGTCTCAATTTTCCAGGAAGTATTGATTCAATGAGTGAGTTACCTTAGCTCCCCACTCTTACCCAATTAAAGATATATTTTTCCTTATTCCATTACTCGACATAAAAAAACATAAATCAAGCCATATCATTATCATGTCAATGTAAGTTAGGGTAATATAGTACGGTGAGTTAAGATAATCAGATTATGAATTTTACATCTCCGACGTTGCTCTTATTCTAGTAGGCCTAGACAATACCCTGACAGAGTCTCTTTAGAAACACAGACGTTGCTTCACTGCAACAATCCTAGACAATGCCCAAGCGATGTCAATTGCTTCACCTACCTGCGAAGGAAGAATTGATCTTCTTTCACCTTTTATTTTCCTTTCTTTTTCATAGGAATATTCTTAGGAACTTATTATTTTCAATGGACAGAAGAGGGATCTTGACTTATAAAGAGAAAAATAGGTTTCTCCTTTAGAGACATGTTTCAGACTTATGATGCTTTTATAGATAAAAATTTTCCCCTTTTCTTACTTAGATCGATAGGAAACAACACAATATTCATAAACAAGAATGAGTGCAAGAATGAGAATCCTAAATGGATATGGGCTTCATGGTTCGCTTACAGCTCCCTAGCTAAAGGATCATATTTTCCATCGAAAAATCATCGACTTGAAAAATATAAACCAAAACAAGGAAGAGGGTAACAGATAAGCCAAGGGTTGTGTGTTACCACAACTTTCCTTTCACAAAATTTTACCACATTATCTTGAAGATAAAAACTAGATTTACTCAAGGACTAATGAAACTGAAAAACAAAGTAAGGAAAATCAAATCAAAATAGGAATGCAATGCTCCTATATAAATGTAACACATTTTATCCTAAACTAAATAGTACAAGGTTAGGTCATGTGAAATGGAACTTCCAATGCAGCCATAGAAGCTGCTCTCGATCTTTAGGTTGAAATATGTGATCATGCAAAACCCAAATAAAATGCAATGTCGTGAAAAGGATAAACAACATAAACATGCACACTAACAAATAGAAACAAAAAGTGAAATCATTATGGTGTAACACATTCAACTGCTCTATCAAATGAAATACTCCACAACAAAATTAACTACTAGGTGCATGACCATACACGACTCGATTAAAATCATAGAAGAACAAGCCATGATACATGGGTCCTAAATGGTAATATTCCTCGATGGAATCTGCAATAAGACCATGGAAACAACCTTTGGAGAAAATTGGAAAAAATAAACTGATCAAAGTCAAATCCACATCATAAGAAACATTAACAGGTTGACCAAAATATGTGTTGTCATGCAAGTTGAAATATTTGATGGATGATGTGGATGGTAGGTTAGATGGAATTACCTGAAATTCATTAAGGTCACTCTTTGTTTCCACATCATAGATTAAATATTTTATTGAGGTGGGATGTATTGATTGAAGCTCAATAGTCAAATTAAACTTTTCTCCCCAAGGGTTAAAATTTTTTATGTGACAAAAATGATCATCCCTCAAGAGTGAGTCGACATCCTATTAGTGTCAGTCAATTTTTCCTATCACCAATGATCAAATGGGCTCTTTAGATGTTTTTTTTAGGGTCTCAAGTCAAATTTTTATGGTTTCGATAGGACTTCAAATACAAATTTCGTCACTCGCTAGTTTGTCTAGGTATATCACTACTCCTGAAATCCTTCATGGTCAATGGAAATAAGCATATTCAGTTCATTCCATCTTGAAAGAGTGTCTTGTTCATCATTCAGTTCATTATTTCATGCAGTGTCATCATTAGGTCATAGGATCAAAGTCATGAAAATAAGTCATTTCAGCATCAAAAGTCACCATTTGAAGGAGTAGTGATAGTGGAAAACCTTTGATAAAGTGTTAAAAAGTGTTTTTATATCTTATTCATTATGTAATATATCCTAAAAGGTTCTAAAGCTGTAGCTTCAAAATCAAATGTGAAAGGACATGGTGGGGCCACTAAACCGCCAAAAGTAAAATTGAATTCCAAGGTACAAAAATACCAAAGAAACATTTAATTTGCTCATTCCAACTCAATAAGAAATCACTCCACTTAGAGAAATCATTTTAACCCTCAGAACAACAATTTGTGTGCCCAAGAGTGTCATCTCTGCTCTGCACTATACACTCGCTGTACATTCTTCATTTTGGCACAAATTATCATCTCAGAGGATTTCTACATCACCAAGAAAGTTTAAATACATCTCTTAGATGTAAGTGGGACCTTATAACACCTCTTTTGTCTTCATTTTGTGATTAGAAAGATCAATCCCCTTTTCTAGGTTTTTGAGTGCATTAGCTAGGTTTGAGGTTCACATTGACAAAATTGCTAATGAAACCCTAATATTGAAGCTCACTCACCTTTCCCCACCTATTATAAACTTACTTAATCACTCTCCCCACCCCATACTCCTCATTTTCCCTATTTTCCTACAAACCCTAGCTTAAACAAGGAATTTCTAGGTTAGGAATGTTTTTTTCCCTTTTTGGACCCCTTCCCCTCACCCATTCCATCAAATTTTACTTTGCCCTACTCCCTAACATCTCTTCCTACCCATATAAATTTTCCCAAGAATTTAGGAAGCCCTTAACCCCTTTATCTCCATTCATTCCCAAAAACTACCCAAATCCCCTATTTTTCCCTTCACTAAACCCTAATTTCCCTTCCCATTGAGCTAGGGTTAGCAATGAATTAAAAATCCACTGAATAGAGGAGGCATAAGGGAGGTAAGATCAGTAGGTATGGGCCCACCAAATTCCAAGAAATCATAGCTTCACCTTTCTTAGACATTTTGATGGTTGGAAATCAGAGGTTTGAGACCATTATAGCTTGTGCTTCATCTTTTATTCAGAAATTCAGAGGAACAATTGCATATATTATCTAGGAATTCATGTGCAGCGAGTTTTTTATGTTATTTTTTCTCTGTTATAGTCTTTTATAAATGATATATATTCTCTTTCCATCCCTTTCGTTCGTCAGTGATCTTCCTAAAAGTTTGATAAGTAGAATTATTTCATGGCTTTGTTTTTTTTGGGAACATCATTTCATGTTTATTTCCTTTAGTTTTAATGAATTCATGATGCATGCTCATTAATATCCTCTCCACTCTTTAAATCCCTACACTACACCAAAAAAACCCTAAGCCCATCACTAAATCATTTCTACCTTGTTCCTTTATATATTTTCACCTATAACCCTTTGATACATTTTACCTAGCCACATGGTTTTCTTCCCTGATCCAACAGTAAAAATATCAAACTTTAAAAACCCTAGAGCTGACCTAACTAGCCTAAAATCTACTCCTCATCCTGTAAAATACTTTGGCTATGATCTCATAGAGAAATTCCTCTCTAGTTTGGTAGGGATAGCTACCAAACTGAAAGCTTGGTTTGAGGTTACCTCCATCAACATCCATTCATTAGCCTTGGGACATTGTGGAGGCTAACATTTCTGTCACCGTTGTCGGGTAGCAAAGTGATAGATATTCCCAGGGAAAGAACGAAAAGGATCATATCTGATTACTAAAGGTGGACAGTAATCAGACATAGCAAGGCTGAAATCATCCCCCTAGCAACTCCAAATTAGTTTTGAAATCAAATCCAAAGTCTCCACTATAGGATGAACCTTACCAATAGAAACATGAAAGGAAAACATTGGAAGATCAGGTATTCAACATGGAATTTCATCCAAGACATCATGTTATTTGTCATGAATTATTTTTTCTCTTGTCCTAAGAATTTCAAAAAGGTTTTTCAAAGTATACTATATTCGAGAAAAGATCCTAAACTTTTATTTGATTCCTTTCCTTTGAAAATTGTGAATACACATTCTCCTTATGCTTTTGATCTTGTTCAAGATCCTTCTTCTGAAACTTATACTCACCATCTTCAGTTTGATGAGCCTCAAGAGATCAATACTAATCTAACTACTTTTGTACATACTCCTATACCTTGTAAAATTTCAGATAGATACAAGCCACTCATCTTACCTTTTATGCTCCATGATTTCATTGAAAACTATTACAAATATCTTCCCAGGTTTGATGGAGAATATGGTAACATCACTGCTGAGAAACACACTTATAGTTTTGAAAATTTTCTTGACCTTTTTGAGGTTGAATAAGGTGATGTCAGTATCAGTATGTTTTCTCTATCTTTGCAAGGCGAAGCTAAGAAATGGTTCAAAAACTTTCCAGCTGCAAGAATTTTTTATTTCCATCAGTTTATGAAATTGTTCCTTGATAAATGGGTGATCAAGAGGAATAATTTTTTGATTTTAGAAGAATAAAATAATTTTAAAATACATCCAGGAGAAACAATCAACACTTTTCTTCCAGGTTCAATCAAGTATACCATTCCATCCCTTCTAATATCAAACTTCCTCCCGATTCAGCTCTCTTACATACCTTTGACCCGGAAATGGAATTTAATTCGAGAGAAATGGATATTACAACACTCAATGAAATGTAGGATAGTTCAATAGCTGTGGAATATAATATGTTGGTGAAAAGGTCAAAGTTGGAAGCAGAAGAGAGGGAGAACATAGAGAAGGAGCACTTGACATCTTCAGAAGAGAAGCTTAGAATTTTGGTAAGTACAATGGAAGAAATGATGCAAAATATCATCATGAGAGATGAATTTGTTTTTCAACAACACCATGTCCCACTTATTACATAAGAAGAAGAGGTTTCTAGCCCTAACTATGTTCCTACTAATTCCAGTTACCATATATCATAAAGTTATTATTTTTTGTATTCATTTATGGAAAATCATCAAAATGGATTTATAGATCAATCTAAGGACAAGAAAACTATTGATATAATGTGTACGCTTGATGAAATTACTTATATTAATGATTTACCCAAGTATGATCAATATGATTATGACTATTTTGTTGAAACTGAGGCTGGATTTTTAAGGCAATCCACGACATGTCTTTGGGAGGAGGAATTTCAATTCCAGCCACTCAAATGTAGCACTCATCCTGTTAGAGTTGGAATCAACACTTGGATTGTGACAGGTTCTTGACCAAACACATCTTAAGCTCAAGGGATTTTCATATAATTTGATTTGAGTTTTTTGGAAAGTGGTTGAAACTCACACACACTAAAAGGGGTTTTGAGCAGATAAGAATCTCTCACACATATGAGGGCACTGGTGCATGATGTGGTAGCAAGGTTGAGTTTTTATCTTGATGGCTAGAATAATGGAAGATGAACAATGGATATGTAAAACATAATCCCACTGCTAAGAGGAAAGGGTGACACAAATTCTAGATTTAAAATGTATTGTGAAATAATGCCTTAAAAGACTTATAAAAATCCCACTCTACATTTTAATAATCATATTGAAAGGAATAATTATGACTAACATGACCTTATGAATCAGGAATTCTTGATGAATCAAGGCTAATAAAAACATATTAACATGCATGCTAGATCAAAAGACTTATAAAAACATGAAACAAGATTTAATTCTACCTCAAGGAATGCTTATGAACAATATTCAATTCATACTGAATTACGAAAGCTTGGAACAAGACTTACAAAAATAGATCCATGTGTCTTGGAGGTTCACAAGACTAATAAACACATAAGATAAAACTTTTATGATAAATCTGGAAAGACAGATAAAGTATGTAAAAACATAAGGGAAAACAATACACACACCACACAATTGATGAGTCCTCAAGAGTACATATGGATATATTATATGCTCAAAAAATGTACAATACAATATATCATAATATGAAAAACCAACCTCCATTTTCTTGTTGCCTTACATAGTATATATTTACAAAAAAGGAGCTCTATAAAAAGGCTCCATAAAAAGTGCAATTATGTTTTTTGAGACTTTATTACAATCCTCTACACATAGAAGAGATTATCTAAAACATAAAATGTAAACTAAAATAAAATTGAATACCGAACATGGCAGCATGGAGCTCAAGGTGGATGAGTGCTCCTCGTTTTCTGGAAAAACTTCCTCCACAAAAAGTGCAATTGTCAGCTGAAAAGGGCACCTGGACCTTTATATGCAAAAGTGTAGGAATAACCAACTGAAACTGACATCTGGAAGATATCTTGATTGGATTACACTTGGAAAGAGACTATTATCATTGATGTTTCTTTCACTCTATCAAAATTTAGGGTCATTCTCTTGAAATTGGAACCAAAAAACAACATTTTCAACTTCTTATACAAATTTCGAAATAATAGCTACTTTTTGGGTTTGCTGATAAAACTAGATTTTCTGGAAAAGGTAGCTATCACCTGAAAATTCTGTAGATAATCCAAAATGATATGATTCTTTAGATTTTCATATTCTTTACATTCAATCATCATATATCTATTATAGAAGAAAAAATCCTAATAACTTATGCCTTAGTGACCCCCTTTAAACTCTGTTTCAGTGCTCTTTTCATATGAAGCTTCTGTCCTGAATATTAACTTCCTGCTCAAAAATCCAAATCTCATGATATACAGCCCCTGCTGTATTTTCTTCATCATCTGTAATAAATAACACATGAATTCAAACTTCTCTACAATCACTAATTTCTCTATGGACCTCTGTACGTAGAGGGTCCCTTATTTCTACAAAACCAAGAAAGATCAAATCTCTTTCAATTGATGAGTAATTATTAGGATCAAGGAAAATCTTGTGGGTAGGATGTTCCTCTCTTACATATGTCAAGAATTCATTAAGATTTTTTTTATATTCAAAACCTGAACATCGTAATGCTCTTGAAGTCATCCCTTTGAGTTTTTGTAGTTTCCATTGTCGAAAGTCCACATCTAATTGAACAATTGTTCCATCTGATAGCTGAGTCTTGGAGCTTCTCTTATGAATAAATATGGCATATAGTTGGTTCTCTACTGTAGTGGTCTCTGAAACTTTGCTAAACAAGGAAAAAAAAACATCCACAAAGCCCTAATTGTTGGCACAAGGTAACAAACTGTTTTGCTGGATAAACGTTTTGTCGTAGTTGTCACAAGAGTAAATGGAGAAATAGCTCTGCATGCCCTAAATATCCATGAGATCGAGTGACATGAAACTGAAATGATTTAAATTATGCTGCCACTTCTCAAACCCTTGAACATTTCACTCCATCTAATTATTAACTAATTTGTGCTCATAAATCAACGTTGATATAATTCACCTTTGGCATTAGATTTAACTAGCTTTAGCAAATAAAATAGCCAACTCCTTTTAATAAATCCTCCAATTAGAAATAACCATTTTTTATCAAGGTAATATCTCTTGTTTTAGTAGACCTTCAATATATTAAAAGAGTAGTATATTTTTACTTTAGTAAAGCCTCTTTTATCTCCTTTTGTGAATTTTGGAGGAAATAGCTACTTACTGGGTTTGCTTGTAAAACCAGATTTTCTAGAAAATGTAGCTATTACAAAAAAATCCTAAAACAACTGATGAATCAAAAATTCCCCCCTTAAGCCTTGGATAGAAGTTATCATGGTGGATAAATCCATGACCTTAACTAATCAAAGAAGTTAAAAGACTTATTAAAAGAGAATTTACCCTAATAACTTTATGACACAAAGAAACTATTGGACTCAAAATTATTTTGGATTTTGGTTAAAAAATGATAAAAAATAATACATTTTAACCCTCCAGGGCCTTAAACCATAGGTTAGGAGACAAGAGAGGATCAAAGACACAATTTAAAACGATGACCATAACTTGAAATTTTTTTGAAAAATTGCAGTGCTAACAAAGCCTATGCATATCAATCATGATATCAATGAAGAGAATGTGGAAAATTTCAAAGTAAGTGAAAGATCTTTGCCTTTGAGTTTCGCTTCATTTCAATTTTTGAGAGAAAATTTTCCAAAGATTAGAAATCAATAGTCTTTAAGTTTTGATATTAATCATGGAGAAGAAAATGAACTTCTTGGTCATGAATCCTTACCCTTGTGTCTCTCCTCATTTGAAAAAATAAGAGAAAACTATAAGAAAGACGATAAGCGATTTGTCAATAGTATAAATGAGTACCCTTCTCATGAATTGGTTGAGGATATAACTTGTGATATTGAAGCTTATTTTACTCCAGAATCACATCCACTAAGTTACACTGATTTTCAGACCACATATCAATGCTTAGAACCTGAAACATATTATGAATTGATGCATGATAATTTTGTACCATTAAGTTTTGATGCATTTCAGTTTTTGAGGAATTTGTTTGATAATATCTCTCAAGAAAAGGATGAAAAGCGTATATAAAATCATGTAGTCTCATTGGAAACAATGTATAACAAGTTGACATAGTATTCTCAAGCTTTCCATTATCCAATAACTGATGTTTTAGATGATTTCTGTAGTCAATTTTTTTCTCCATTAGCTAGCTATGATCTTCAAAACACAGATGAAAAAAATTTTCTCAGACAATCGGCTTCATTGTTTTATTTAGCAAGAGTCTCATTACAAAGGGCATCCAGGGATTTTTAGTCGTATCATGAGAGCAACGATAAAGAAGAGGTTGTCTTAGATCCTCTTGCACATGATGATCTTCCTCCAGGATTAGAAAATGAAAGAAGTGCTTGTGTTTCTACTGAGTTTCAAGACAAGGTAGCATTTCAAATTTGTGAGGATTCTTTTACTTATTTGTTATAATAAAAAGGGGAGATAAATTTCCTTGTATTTATAGATCATGAGCACATTGTCACTGGATATTTGGATTTTTCTAGTTTTTGTCTTTTCTGCATGCGCAAGGAACATGTGACTGGGATTCAAGTAGCTATTTGTTGGATTGTTTACACTAGAAGGATCATTTAACATGATTGTACATACTTATTTAGCAGGTGGGTGGTTTTCATTAGATTTGAAACCCTCAAGTCTCGATGATATGTTGCCATCAATAAGTTCTGTAAGTGTTGTTTCTGTGAGTAGTCAATTTCTTTAGTCAAAGTTAGTCTAGTTTGTCAGCCATTTTTTCAGTTTTGAGTTTGGTATTTTTATTTTTGACTCCATGCCCAATGGATAAGGATACTTGATCTATGGTGTTCTTGACACCTCCAAGGAGCTACCATCCCCAGTTGGAGCCAATATTAGTGTTAGTCAGTTCTGCCTGTCACCAATGCTCAAATGGGCTCGTTCAAAGTTTTTGTTAGGGTTTCAAGTCAAAATTTTATGGTTTCAGTAGCTCTTAAAATAAAAATTTGTTCACTGGCTAATTTGTGTAGGTATATATCTACTCATAAAAGTCTTCATGGCCAATGGAAATCAACATATTTAGGTCATTCCATCTTGAAAGAGTGACATGGTCGTCATGGTCATCATTTAGTTCATCATTTCATGCAGTGTCATCATTCATTCATAGGGTCAAAGTCATGAAAATAATTCATTTCATCATCAAATTTCACCATTTGAAGGAGTATTGATAGTGAAAAACCTTCTATAAATATTTCAAAAGTATTTTTATATATTATTCATGATGTAATATATCCTAAAAGGTTCTAAAGTTGCAACTTCAAAATCAAATGTGAAAGGACATGGTGGGGCCACTACAACACCAAAAGAAAAATTAAATTCCAAGCTACAAAAATACCAAATAAACATTTCATTTTCTCATTCCAACTCAAGAAGACATCACTCCACTTCAAGAAAGCATTTGTACCCTCAAAACAACAATTTATGTTCCCAAGGGTGCCATCTCTCCTCTGTGTGGCGCACTCGTTGTGCATTCATTGCAAATTCTTCATTTTGGCACAAATTATCATCTTAGAGGCTTTATACATCAGAAAGAAGGCTTAAATACATCTAATAGAAGTAATTGGGCCCTTAGAACAACTCTTTTATCTTCATTTTGTGATTAGAAAGATGAATCCCCTTTTCTAGGGTTTTAAGTGCATTAGCTAGGTTTCATGTTCAAATTGGAAAAATTGCTAAAGAAAACCTAATACTAAACCTCACTCACCTTTCCCCACCTATTATACACTTAATTAATCACTTTCCCCACCCTCTACTCCTCATTTTCCCTATATTCCTACAAACCCTAACCTAGACTAGGAATTTCTAGGTTAGGACTATTTTTTCCCTTTTTGGACCCCTTCCCCTCACCCATTCCCTAAAATTTAAATTTCCCCTACTCCCTAAAATCTCTCCCTATGCCCCTAAATTTTCCCAAGAATTTAGGAAGCCCTTAACCCCTTCATCTCCCTTCATTCTCAAAAACTACCCAAATCCCTTGTTTTTCCCTTCACTAAACCCTAATTTCCCTTCCCATTGAGCTAGGTTTAGCAATGTATTTTGAAAACATTGATTAGAGGAGGCATAAGGGAGGTAATATTAGTAGGTATGAGAACATGAAATTCCAATAAATCATAGCTTCACCTTTCCAAGATATGGGTTGCCTAGGGTTTACATTGCACACATGGACAATTTTGCTTCATAATGTGTTTCTGACCAAATAGAGATGCATTTTACAAAAGTGAAAGAGGTTTTTTTCAATAATAGGCAAAGGAACAAAAAAATACTTCAATTTATACACAGGTATTATGATTTGAGAGAATTGCCAAAAATATAATTGCTACAAGAGGTTTTCTACACTTCTGAAAAACTTGACTTCAAGACAGTGTTTCATGGGTTTGGAGAAGGTGTTTGTAGTTATTGATGGCTCTATTGTGTAGCAAAAATCCTAATATTTGCAATGGTACATTCAGATTGTGATTTTATTCTTTGGAAGGTAGTAACAAGTTCCCTGCAAGATCACACTGCGTTTTTCCCCAGGTGGCGTTGCGTTTTTCCAATTTTTAAGCGACCAACTTGTTAGCCACCTATAAATTTTGTTATACCAAGAGGTGGCTAGAATTTGTATTCAAGCCTTCAAGAGATAGTTTCGTTTGAAAATATATCATCTTTTGAAGTCTTATGATATTCTTTCTTCCTTTGAATTAAACTTCGCTACTATTTCCCTCATTAACCCTGAAAAATCTGTTGTTTTCCTAAAGAAATAGATTGCCAAAAACCCATTTTCCCATTCATTTTACCCCTCCTTTCAGTCATAAATAACCTTCATTTTTATCCCCTTTTTCCTTATAAAATTCCTCATTTTTTTTCTTTCCCTTCATAATTTCCCTTTGATATCTAAACCCTTAAAAACCTTCAAAAATCATAAAAAATAGCCTTTTTTGCACTAAGGCCTTAAGCCCTTTTGCCTTAGCCCCAACCCCTTTTACCGCATAAAACCAGCACCGAGACCATGCGCTAAGGCCTAATCGTGCAATCACAATCGAACTTTTCTATTTTCCTTGTTACCTATTCACTTTTAATACTCTGATTATGATTAGGCCTTGTCCTTTAAAACACCCAATCCATTTATCCTTTCACAGGACCCTAGCCCCGCAATCAGGCACTAAAGCACCCTAAAAAACCTTTCTAAAACATAAATTTTCTTTGTGTTTTGTAAAAAACCCAACTTTCCTTATGTTTCAATAAACTTGACCATTTAAATGTTCCAACGAATGTCAACCATTGATTTAAAAACCGATCAACGATCGTCGGCACATTGCATCACAAATAAACGAATGACCCCTTTGTTGGTTCCTCCCTTTTTCTCTGATTGCGATTAGCCCTTTTTCTTTTACAAAGCCCCTGATCCCTTGATCTTCTTCACATAACCCAAAGTCGTGACCAGCATTAAGGCCCAATCGAAAATCGCAAATCAGAGTTCTTGTTTAACATTTTCCCTTTGTTTTTCTAAAAATCCCTGATGCGATGAGTTTTCTCCTTTTAGCCCCATATCCAATCTCTGTCGGTTGATCTTTATAAATCCAAAGGCTAGCGCTAAAGTAACCTCGTGCCTGTAATCCCCCCCCATCACCCCTCTGATTAAATCTCCATCGTCGATCTTACTCTCAGATCTGTCAGATGGCGCTTAATCGCACCGCGCAAAATATAAAAGAGCCATCCCTTTGCCTCCCCCGATTGCAATCCTGTGATGCAATCTGGACTGTCAAATCCACAAGAGCTGACGGCCCAGATTAATCATAATTACGCCCACATTTATTCTTGTTTATCCCTCCGATTAACTCTCAACCGTCGATCTACTCCCAAATCCAAAGAACATCGTTAAATCGCATTGAAAATATTCAGTTTACCTGTTTTCTTTGATTATTTTCCCTCTTTCGATGCGATCCTCCCGATTTTTTCTCTACTGTTGATCTAGTTTTTAGATCGACGGTCCTCGTTCTATCACATTGCAACTTTTCTTTCGTCCATTCCCTTTCTCTCCTCTGATTGCAACCCTGCGATTTAATCCTGGCCATTGATCTCTCCTAGATCTAACGTCCCGTGCTTAATCGCATCGATGCATTTCAATGTTTCCTTCCCCTTGCCTCCACCGATCACTATCTTGTGATTGAATCTAATTCGTCCATTTACTAAGATCTAACAGTCCCAGTTTAATCTCGCCATTTAGTTCATCGCCCTCCACCCATCGTCCAAGGGACTTCATTGATGAATCTTTGCCATTGATCTCTATTGCCTGATCTGATCCAATGGTCTGGAATTATTCGGAAACCCAAAATTTCATTTAACCCCTTATTACTTCCGCCAAAGGTTTCGTCCTATTTCCTTTGTAATTTCCTCCATTTCGCTTTAATATTGCCCTCGCTACATTATATATTCCCGATTGATCTTAGCCATTGATATTTGCGGATCAACGACTCAGACTTAATCTCTGCCACTGTCTATCCAACCGCATCCCCATCTAACCCCAGCAAGCAATCCTCGTCGTTGATGAATTTCATCCAACGGTCACGATCTAACCTAAACCTCCAAAGCAGTTTAGACCTTACCCCGCAGGAGTTTTCTTAATTTTTCTTTGTTTGTGCAGGTTTTAAAGGTTTCTCCATTGTTTCAAAAAGAAAATCAAAGGCCGGGGATGATGATCCCTCAGGCCATTATTCATAAGGAGGATCATTCTGCAGGGTTTCCCATTTTGATTTACTAGTGCTTCATGAACACTGGCGACATTAAGAACCCCTTATAAACGCCTACGCAGCAACAAAACACAGTGAACCTTGATCCGATAAAGAGTATCAGTAGCCTTGTCTTTTGATTTTCCAAACTATCAAAACATGGGATACCAACATAATGGTGATCACGGTGGGACACTGAGTAAAATCTTTAAAACAAAACACTCACTGTTTAGTATAACATAAGTAGCCTTCTTCAAGCACTACCTAAAAAAATGGTAATAATGATAGGACTTATTTGAATCACTGACAAACTAAGTAACCCTTAGGATTCTCATAGAGCCTTGTTAAAACATTGAAGAAATCAGTTACCAAGCCATAAGAGTGAACTCTGTATGTTTTTAACACCTTAGCTAAGTGTTAAGTCAGATTTAGGACACTTTCATAACCCATAGGACTGAAAAAACTTAGAAAAACCCAAAAATATTTCAGTTTGGCTTCAAAATAAACATGGTTGTGAAACCATCCAATATTTTACCTTCATAGAAGCTAAAAATTTTCCACCTGGTGACTCCACTAGCCCCAGTAGGCCTATTACTCATCTAGGTCTCCAGATCTCTTTAGGATTGTGTTAAATAGCCTTGAAGAAGTTTAAGAAGCCTAGTCCCATACTAGATAAGACATTGTGAGAGGAAAAATTTTCAAAAACAGTCCCTAAAAACTTTAGCCTTTCTCATTTTGAAAGAGCAGTCTGGCTTCACATAGGATCAACACTATATCTCATCCAGACCCTAACCCTCCTACAATAGTTGACAATCCAGAAAGAATTTTGTGGCAGAATTCTAATTATATAAAATCAAATTCTAATAGGAAACTCTTAAGAACAAAATTTGTCCCTAAAAACCTTGTTGACTTAGAGGATTTACACTTTAATTTACATCATACAAAGAAAATCTTTAAAACTAGATCTCAAGGTAATTTAAACCAAACTGATCTTGACATTGCAGATTTGCAACAGAGCTTTAATAGAGAAGCCTCACCTTCCACTCCTCTTGATTCCCAGCTTCTTGATTACTTTAGCCTTTTCCATAACAAATCTTCTCAAAACCATTTTTCTAGCCCAAGTGTTTCTTCCACTCCAGTCCATACTACCACTATTCAAAACACTCCAGTTCAGCCCACTTTCACTCTTGTAAATCCACCTCTTGTAAACCCACCCTTCTTTCCAGCCATGGAAACATGGTATGCCCCATTAGTGTTACCACAACCTATGCTTCCCTTACCAAATTAATACCAATCCAAAATTCCCTATTTCACTGGAAAAGAAGCTACCACAACTCAACATCATGTAGATAGGATGGAAGATGCGTTTGATTACATGGAGATAGAAGAAGAGACCATTAAAATGAGAATCTTTGCCCAAATTTTAGGAGGAGATGTAAAGAAGTGGTTTAAAAATTTACCTCCTAACAGCATCAATGATCTCCATGCTTTGCATCAAACATTCATCAACAAATGGGAAACCAAAAATAACCCTCTTCAAATATTAGCAAAATATAGCAGTATCAAAAGAAATCCAGCAGACAGTGTTCATGACTACTCCACTAGGTTTAACAGTGTTTACAATGCTCTTCCACCTCAAATAAACCTCTCCAAGGCATGGCCTTAGTAAGATAACATGAAGGTTTTGATGCTGAAATGGCCTATCAATTAAGAGAGAGAGATTACTTAACTCTAGAAGACATGTAGAAGGGGGCTGTGAGTGTAGAAGCAAACATAATTGAGAAAATAAATAGGTTGAGATCAGAAAAGAGGGTAACTTATAAACATGACACTGTACCCTCAACCTCAACTTCTGACACAAAAATTGACAAACTAGTGAAAGAAATGGAGAGGATGCTTGAAAAGATCAACTTGAATGATAGAGTGCCACCAAGAGAACCTCAAAACAACCAAAACAGAAATAGAAATTAGAATTATAGAAGAGAAAACAATCAAGATAGGCCAAAGGAAAATGACCAACAGATTAGACCTCCCTTCCAAAAAAACGATGTAGATCAATATGAGGAAGATAGGGAGATTGAAAGGTTGGGAGAAGATAATGTAAACTTGATTCGATCAGACAGTGGGGATGATGTTTTCATCACTGAAGAAGAACAAGGTTTCTTCTCTGATCAGAATACAAACACCTATGAAGATTCTGATGACTATAGATTGGGGTTTGAAAATGCAATTATGGAGGTGCACAAACAATATGATCTTAGGAGAAAAGGGAACATAGATAATTCAAAGGATAAAAGCACTAGTATTGTTGTCAAGAAAAACATAGAAACTCAGCCTAAGAAGACAACAAAGAAAACCAACATTTTGGCTAAGAAACCAGATTCAAATAAGGAGAAGAGCAGCCAGCCAAATTTTGAACAAAACATCCCTAGCACCTCAGCTAGTGGACCTAACAAAATTGTCCCAATTACCAGTCCAAACAAAGTTCAACAAATCAAAATTGCTGAAAGGAATTCAATTGAAAATACAGATGTAAATATTACCAAATCAATTGTTCCTTTCAGCCTCGAAGGAGAGATTGCGAAGATAAAAATTACCATCCCTCTAGCTGAACTACTAACCCAAGAAGTGCACAAAAACCAAGTTTCAAAAGCTTTGAAATTAGGAAGTGATACTGATACATTAAACTTGACAGACGACAAGCCTGAGTTGTTATTTGGTCAGAAGTTGAAGGAAAATACCAAGAAGGAGTTGTTCCTCCCTTCTATGTTAGTTTGAATATACATGAGAAAATTTTACACAATACCATGCTAGACTCTAGAGCTTCACATAATCTTATGCCCAAAGTAGTAATGGAAAGCTTAGGCTTAGAAATTACTAAACCATACAAAGATTTTTATTCCTTTTATT
Organism: Pinus albicaulis; assembly: GCA_034641835.2. NCBI lineage: Eukaryota > Viridiplantae > Streptophyta > Pinopsida > Pinales > Pinaceae > Pinus > Pinus albicaulis. The sequence goes on along the minus strand of CM076570.1, from coordinate 103,375,791 downwards.
CAAGAAGAGTCAAATTCTTGGGTTTAATCAAAGATTTATATGTTAACTTATCTCAAATCCCTGCTAAGAGTCTAGTTATGGACATTGTTGTAGCTGACATTACCCCTAAGTATGGCATGCTTTTATCAAGATCATGGGGAGCCAAACTTCAATGAAGCCTTCAAATGGACATGTCTTATGCCACCATCCTTATTTTTAACCAAAACAGAAGATTATACAGGGAATCTCACATGAAATATATGGTGAGAAACATAGATAAACCAAATAACTCTCCCATCTATTCTATTCAATCGAGTTTATATTCCTTTATCTTGTACAATGAAGATGAAATCAATCAACAAGAGAACGAAAACATAGACCCAATAAATTTACCAGAACAATCAGAACTTCCCTCAAATCAGATCCCAAACATTGAAAATCAACAACAACAAGAGAATGAAAATAAGGCAAATATACTTTAGACAATAAATTTTGATGGGTCTTGTAATAAAACTAGTGTAGGGGAAGGTGTGTGGATTCAAAATACAAATCAAAGTTTTTGATATAAATTGGATTTACCATGCACTAACAATATTGTTGAATATGAGGTACTTCTCCTTGGCTTACAGTTGCTTAAACAATTAGAGGCCCAAAAGATATCAATCTTAGGAGATTCTGAACCTATCATAAGACATATCAAAGGAGAATACTTAGCTAGAAACCCAAGACTTAGAGAATATCGAAATGTTGTCCTTGATTTATTGAAGACCTTTGAAAATTATGAACTCATTTTCATTCCAAGAGCACAAAATCATCTAGCAAATGAACTTTCCTTCAATGCCAGTAACTGCCAAATACCTCATATAGATGAACAGCTTAGTTTAAAGGTAAAACACAGGCCTGCAGTGCTTGATAATGAGGATCACTGGTAGGTGTTTGAGACTGAAAAACATATAGATGATTTACTAAAATCAGAAAATGATTTCGACCTAGCCAGATCAGAACCAGCCATAAAGAAAACTGTTTGTATATTGAACAAATCCCAAAAGTTGAAATAACCCATTCTGCTGATATAAATCACTGTGAGAATCCTTTTGAATCAGAATTAATTGACAACGTAGAACAAGAAGACTTGGAAGTTTTACAATGTAAGAGTGATACAACTCGAAGAGGTCTCACACCTTTAGAACACCTTTTCAACTTTAATGATGTAGCCAAAGAACCAAGAATGGAGCTTGTGGAAGCAGATGTATAAGAACACAACATAGGCAGCCAAACAGAACCAAAGATGATTAAAATGTCCAACACTCTCCCATCTCACATAAAATTGCAATATATAGAGCTGTTCAAAGAGTTTAAAGATGTTTTTTCTTGGGGATACAAAGTTCTAAAATCTTATGTTACTAGCATCATTCAGCACAAGATTCCTCTAAAGGAAAATAAAAAACCTTTCAAAAAAAAAAAATAAGGAGAATAAACCCGATTTTATTACCTTTAGTTAAGGTAGAAATTGAAAATATGCATGATGCTGGGATTATAGTACCAATTAGATATTCAGAGTGGGTATCAAGGTTAGTTTCTATTAGAAAAAAGACAGGGGAAATTAGGCTCTGTATTGACTTTAGAAATTTAAATAGAGCATCCCTAAAAGACAACTACCGTTTGCCCAAGATGGACAATATAATTCAAAGGGTAGTTGGGTCAAAAAGGATATCATTCTTAGATGGGTTCTCGGGTTATAATTAGGTGTTAGTGTTCCCAAGTGATCAGCATAAGACTGCATTTACCACACCTTGGGGCACCTTTATGTATGTCAAAATTCCATTTGGTTTGATGAATGCAGGGGCCACCTTCCAAAGGGCCATGGATATAGCCTTCTCTGAAGATATTGGATATTTCATAATCATTTACCTTGATGACATAACCATTTTCTCAAAAACTGATAAAGAACATCTGATTCACTTCAGAAACGTTTATGAGAAATGTAGAAAATTTGGCGTATCTTTGAATCCCAAGAAGACACTCTTTGGTCTCCAAGAAGGTAAAATTCTTGGTCACATAATTTCAGAAGATGGAATCAAAGTAGACCCTAAAAGGATAGATGGCATATTGCAAATTAGCCATCCAAGAAGCCTCAAAGAGTTACAATCCTTCATTGGGAAGATCAATTTTTTGAGGAGGTTTATCCCCAAACTTGCTGAGCTATTAAAAAACATTACAAGCATGCTTAAGAAAGAGGTAGGTGTGAAATGGACTACACAAGCTAAACAATCATTTGAACTGGTTACACAATCTCTCACTCAAACACCAGTCTTGATTAGTCTGGATTTCACCAAAGACTCTTATATATTTTCTTTTGCATCAGAACATACAATAGCTGCAGTATTACTTCAAAATAAATATTTGGGGCAAGAACAACCAATATCCTTCTTTAGCAGGGCCTTAAAAGATGCTCCTCTCAAGTATAACATCATGGAGAAGCAAGCCTTAGCATTAGTGAAAGCATTAAAGGACTTTAGAGTCTACATTTTACACTCTCACATAATTTCTTTTGTTCCACATACTGTTGTCAAGGATATTGGAAGTCAAGACCCTGATGGTAAAAGGGGAAAATGGATTGCAACTATTCTTGAATATGACTTAGAAATAAGGCCCACCAAACTAGTTAAAGGGCAAGGATTAGAAAAACTCATGGCTGAGTCAAACTTCCAAGCACTAGATATGAATATGGTAGATGTGTTGGAAGAAATAGAAGAATCCACTGCTCCTTTCATTGAAGAAACATTTCTGAATTCTCCTTGGTATGCTGACATCATTTATGTGCTTTTGTATTTGAATGCCCCCCCTTCTTTGTCTAAAACTAAAGCTAGATTTTTGGAACAGAAAGCTTTAAGTTATTGCATCTTAGATGGGGTATTGTGTCGGAAGAAATAGAAGAATCCACTGCTCGTTTCATTGAAGAAACATTTTTGAATTCTCCTTGGTATGCTGACATCATTTATGTGCTTTTGTATTTGAATGCCCCCCCTTCTTTGTATAAAACTAAAGCTAGATTTTTGAAATAGAAAGCTTTAAGTTATTGCATATTAGATGGGGTATTGTATTGGAAGAGTGCTGTTGGAATTTTGCTTAAATGTTTACTTGAAGATGATGCAGGAAATATCATGCATGAGCTGCATGAAGGAGAATGTGGAGGACACCTCTACTGGAAGGTTACAGCAAACAAAATTCTTAGAGATGATCACTATTGGCATACCCTTTTCCCAGACACTCAGAATTTAGTCATGTCTTGCCATAAGTGTCAAATTTTTGATGGAAAAAGAAAACTCCTTCCCTTACCATTACATCCTATTAGTGTTGAGGCACCCTTTCAACAATGGGGCTTAGACTTCGTTGGGGAAATTCATCCATATTCATCAGCCCAACATAAGTGGATCATCACTGCCACTGACTTCTTTACCAAGTGAATAGAAGATATACGCTCTAGGAATGCTAATGACTCTGTCATTATGAAGTTCCTTGAAACAAATATCCTATCCAGATTTGGTTGTCCTAGAAAAATCATAACAGATAATGCTGTTGCCTTTAAATCTAAGAAAATGGCTTATTTTTGTCACAAATACCAAATTACCTTGGGCCATTCTACTGCATACTATCCCCAAGGAAATGAATTAGCTGAATCTTAAAATAAGAGCCACATCAATATCATCAAAAAGCTATTAGATCAGAATCAGAATTCATGGCACAGTAAATTGGTTCATGCCTTATGGGCTGATAGATTAACTACAAAGAATTCAATAACTATGTCCCCCTATTAGCTATTCTATGGCATGGATGCAGTCTTTCCCACTTCATTAGGAGTTCCAGTCATTAAACTCCTTCAAGAAGTGCAGATTGAAGAGAATGATATGGAAAGAAGAATCAACCAAATAATTCATTTACAGTAGACTAGGGAAGAAGTCTATGAAAGAACACCGTTAGTCCAAGAAAATATCAAGAAGCTATTTGACAAGAAGACTAAGGCAAACAATTTCCAAGTTGGAAATGTTGTTCTTAAATGGGATTCAGGAAGGGAAGAGAAGGGAAAGCATGGCAAGTTTTAGAACTTGTGGAAAGGAACCTATATTATTCATGCTGAGAGGGGTCACAATGCATTTTTCTTGAAAGAATTGAATCGATAAGATCTGTATGGAGGTCCTATCAATGGAAGGATGCTCAAGCATTACTTCTGTTAAGAGTCCTGAGCTTTAAAGCTTTTTACTTTCCATTGTAAATATCATTGTTAAACATTGCATTAAAAGTTATAAAAATAAAAATACAAAAACAATAGAAAGGAGAAAAGAGGGAAGATTGTAAAACAAGAAAGGTACAGCCACGTACCAAAAATAGAAATAAATTCTGAAAGTGTGCAAGCTCAAAAGCCACTCCTAAAAACACACTCCTAGTTAGTCATACAACCTAATCATGACTAATTAGTTTTCAATTTACTGCTGATAGGTTAATGAAATAGATTTGCCAAACAGCTTAATCTTGGCTTATCAGTAAGGTAGATTAGGATAGAAAAACAAAGGTTCAAACAAGCTCAAATTATGAACCTATGAGATAGAAAACAAACTGGTTCTAATATGCCCAAAACTTGAACCAGGAAAGAAATAAATATAGCTCAAACAAATTTAAAAACAGAGTTGAAGAAACCGTGAAGGAGGTTTTTAAATTTTCAGATCTTAAGCCTTCACTATTTTACTTTACCTTTCTGCAAATAATAATCTATGTGCAACTTGTTTTTATGCCATAGATCATAGCAAGTCAAACAACTTAATCTTGGGTTGATTGTTTTTAAATTTTTGTATTAGAAATTAGAGAATAAAAGTCTCTCAGACAGTCTAATCCTGACAGATAATAGTTAGGTAGAGAATTTATGAATTCAACTGCTTAATATGAATTCGTGGAGAAATAAGGTTAGAATTAGATTAGTTTACTTTTTTTCAAAAGAATAAAATGTTGTTGAAGATATTTTTCTAGTCTAAATGCACTCTGAAAAGAAGAAAAAATGTTAGGATCATTAAGAATGGGTAGGTAGACATGATTGTTTTGATAGAATTCCATTATTTCAAATTGCTGCAGAGATCATCAAAAGGAAATTTTACTGCCCAATGAATTAAGGCACTTGTTTACTAATAAGCCAGAGATCAATAGCTGAGGTTCTAGACACCTAAAGGACCAACTGTCTTCCCCAAGTGGAGCAACTGTTAGCCACCTATAAATTTTGTTATACCAAGAGGTGGCTAGACTTTGTCTTCAAGCCTTCAAGAGATAGTTTCCTTTGAAAATCTATCATCTTTTGAAGTCTTATGATATTATTTCTTCCTTTGAATTAAAATTTTCTGCTATTTCCCTCATTAACTCTGAAAAATTTGCTGTTTTTCTAAAGAAAAATACTGCCAAAAACCCATTTTCCCCTTCATTTTACCCCTCCTTTCACTCATAATTAACCTTCATTTTTATCCCCTTTTTCCTCATGAAATTCCTCCTTTTCCTCATTTTATTTCGTTCCCTTCATAATTTCCCTTTGATAAGGTTTAAAAATCCTTTTTTGACCTTATCGAAACCCTTAAAAACCTTAAAAAATCCTTCAAAAATCAAAATAGCCTTTTTTGCACTAAGGCCTTAAGCCCTATTGCCTTAGCCCCAACCTCTTTTACCGCATAAAACCAGCACCGAGACCAGATGCTGAGGCCTAATCGTGCAATCGCAATCAAGCTTTTTTGTTTTCCTTGTTACCTATTCACTTTGAAAACTCCGATTGTGATTAGGCCTTGTCCTTTAAAATCCCCGATCCATTTATACTTTCACAGGACCTTAGCCTCACAATCGGGCACTAAAGCACCCTAAAAAACCTTTCCAAAACATAATTTTTCTTTGTATTTTGTAAAAAACCCGACCGTTTAAATGTTCTGACAAATGTCAGCCGTTGATTTAAAAACCGATCAACGATCGTCGACACATCGCATCGCAAATAAACGAATGACCCCTTTGTTGGTTCCTCCCTTTTTCTCCAATTGCAATTAGCCCTTTTTCTTTTAAAAAGCCCCCGATCCCTTCATCTTCTTCACATAACCCAAAGCCGTGACCAGTGTTAAGGCCCAATAGAAAATCGCAAATCGGAGTTCCTCTTTAACATTTTCCCTTTGCTTTTCTAAAAATCCCCAATGTGATGAGTTTTCTCCTTTTAGCCCCATATCCAATCTCCACCGGTTGATCTTTATAAATCCAACGACCAGTGCTAAAGTCACCTCGCGCCCATAATCCTCCCCCATCACCCCTCCGATTAAATCTCCACCGTTGATTTTACTCCCAGATCTGACGGCTGGCGCTTAGTCGCACCACGCAAAATCTAAAAGCGCCATCCCTTTGCCTCCCCCGATTGCGATCCTACGATCTAATCTGGACCATCAAATCCACAAGATCCGACAGCCTAGATTAATCATAACTCAACCCATATTTCTCCGCATTTATCCCTCCTATTAACTCTCAACCATTGATCTACTCCCCGTTTCGACGAACATCGTTAAATCACATCGCAAATATTCAGTTTACCCTGTTTTCTTTTAATATTTTCCCTCTTTCGATGCGATCCTCCCAATTGTTTCTCTAGAATTGATCTAGTTATTAGATCGACGGTCCTCGTTCTATCGCATCAAAAATTTTATTTCGTCAATTCCCTTTCTCTCCTCCGATTGCAACCCCGCGATTTAATCCTGGCCATTGATCTCTCCTAGATCTAACGGCTCGCGCTTAATCGCATCAGCGCATTTCAATGTTTCCTTCCCCTTGCCTCCACCGATCGCGATCTTGCGATTGAATCTGAGCCATCCATTCACCAAGATAAAAAGGTCCCAGTTTAATCTCGCCATTTAGTTCATCGCCCTCCGCCCATCCTCCAAGGGACTTCATTGATGAATCTCTGCCATTGATCTCTTTTGGTTGATCTGATCTAATGGTCCAGAATCATTCGGAAACCCAAAATTTCATTTAACCCCTTATTACTTCCACCAAAGGTTTCCTCCAATTTCCTTTGTAATTTCCTCCATTTTTCTTTAATATTGCCCCCGCTACATTATATATTCTTGATTGATCTTAGTCGTTGATCTTTGCGGATCAGCAGCCCAGACTTAATCTCTCCCACTTTCTATCCAACTGCATCCCCATCTGACCCCAGCAAGAAATCCTCATCATTGATCACTTTCATCCAATGGTCACGATCTAATCTAAACCTCCAAAGAAGTTTAGGCCTTACCCCGCAGGATTTTTCTTAATTTTTATTTGTTTGTGCGGGTTTTAAAGGTTTATGCATTGTTTCAAAAGGAAAATCAAAGGCCGGGGATGGTGATCCCTCAGGCCATTATTCATAAGGAGGATCATTCTGCAGGGTATCCCATTGTGATTTACTAGTGCTTCATGAACACTGGCGACATTAAGAACCCCCTGTAAATGCCTACGCAACAACAAAACATAGTGAACCTTGATCCGATAAAGAGTATCAATATCCAGGGATAAAATCAAACCAGAAATCATGTTTGAAGATTGTTAACACAATTTTTGAAGGATTAAGGCATAAATTCAATTAATCAAAGGCCTAATCCACAATTGAAGATTATATGAAGACTAGAAGACAGAGATTAGGCCTAATTAATCCTATAATGCAGGAATAAAGCAAATTAACAATGTTTTACGAAAGAACAATCAGATCTATCAGTCTGAGAAGCCTCCACTACCACATCAGAGGCTAATTGAATCCTCACCTGCTACCAAAAGACACCTGCAGCCTAAAAACAATCAAAGAAGGAATATTTATTGCCAGAACAGAAGATATTACCATAAAGACAGCTGAACAGTTATTTCAGATCAAAGAAACTTATTACAAAATGTCGGCAGAGTTATTACAAAGATAAAAAATAGGCCTCAAATTCAATATTTTTTCTCTTTGATTTTAAAAATATAGAAACAGAGTAAATAAAACAGAATCATAATTCAATGCTCTCCTGCCTTAGGCCTTGCATGGTTTTTGAGGTTTGGAGTTGCATTTAGTGTAGAATTAATTACACTTCGATCATAAAGCCCTTCCACCTCCTCATTTCTTCTATAAATACTTCTGAAGAAGATGAGAAGTTTGTTGGTTGGTCACTAGTTGTAATACTGAAAACTCTCTGAAATAATATAGTGTGTTGAAGTTGAAGAAGAAATTGAAGTCTTGGAAGCCTGATGATGTTGTTGCATGCTTGTTCTTGACAAGGCTCTATCATTGGATCCATGAGCTTGGTTGTTGGTGAAGTATTCTAAACTGTTTAATGTTTTCTCCTATTTTCATTTTATTCCATAATTTCTTACTATAGTAGGATAAAAGTTTTAGGCTAATAAATGACTCCTGGAAGCACCTTAGACCTGTTTATCCTTCATTGTTTTATGTTTTCTTCTGCTGAGGTATTTTAGAGTCTTTAATCTCTCTCTTTAGTCCTCATTCTTTTTTATTTCTCTAATAGTTCAAATAGTTGGTTTTAGCATGATTTATGGTTCTCCCTGCTTGTCTGCTGCCACTTGAAAGTTGTTATTGAAGTCTCCCTTTCAAGTACCATTGTTTATAGTGAGCCAAGGAGGTCTATTTTTATCATGCCCTTTTTCTTTGCTTAAACAATTGTTTTAAAGGTCTTTTATAGTTGTGATCATAGATTTATTAGGTGTTCCCTCTTCTATGACTGCAATTATCAGTGAATCTTTTATGTTTTCTAAGTCATTTGAAATAAAATCTTTAAGGAAATAGGATGTGCTTCTGAATCTTAGATTTCATTTTAAAAGTTGTTTTGAAGTCATTATTTACTTAAAGTGTGGTTTGTCGAATTCATGGTTAGCCCTGTCTATCAAATACCTCTTTATTGTTCAAGTTGTTTTTTCAAATTCCCTTTGTTGAGAATTCAAACTCTCCTTCCAAATCATTGATGTCCATCTCATTCACAAAACCAAAGGATCTTGTGGCCAAGTTAGATTTTCCCTTTGATATCCCATATCCATTGATAAGTTTGTCATGACTTCTTCTTGACTCCATTTCCCAATGAATATATCACTTCTCGTTTCTACCTATATTTCTTAGACCTTTCATGTTCTGCTATATAATTCAACCAAACAAACAAACAATCACTTGCACTTAATAACTAGTCTAAAATCCATACTAAAAAGAAAACAAGACAAACTTTTGCAAAAAAAATAAATTTGAGAGAGCCCTCTCTAAGAATAGGAGGACTAGATCCTGGAACTCTAAAGAGTGGTTTGATGTTGCCTTGTCTTTTGATTTTCCAAACTATCAAAACATGGGATACCAACATAATGGTGATCACGGTGGGACACTAAGTAAAATCTTTAAAACAAAAAACTCACTGTCTAGTATAACATAAGTAGCCTTCTTCAAGCACTACCTAACAAAATGGTAATCATGATAGGACTTATTTGAATCACTGATAAACTAAGTAACCCTTAGGATTCTCATAGAGCCTTGTTAAAACCTTGATAAAATCAGTTACCAAGCCATAAAAGTGACCTTTGTATGTTTTTAACACCTTAGCTAAGTGTTAAGTCAGATTTAGGACACTTTCATAACCCATAGGATTGAAAAAACTCAGAAAAACCCAAAATTATTTTAGTTTGGCTTCAAAATAAACATGGTGGTGCAACCATCCAATATTTTACCTTCATAGAAGCTAGAAATTTTCCACCTGGTGACTCCACTAGCCCCAGTAGGCCTATTACTCATCTAGGTTTCCAAATCTCTTTAGGACTATGTTAACCAACCTTGAAGAAGTTTAAGAAGCCTATTAACATACTAGATAATACATTGTGAGAGGAAAAATTTTCAAAAACAGTCCCTAAAAACTTCAGTGTTTCTCATTTTGAAAGAGCAGTTTGGCTTCACATAGGATCAACACTAGATCTCATCCAGACCCTAACCCTCCTACAATAGTTGACAATCTAGAAAGAATTCTGTGGCAGACTTATAATTCTAGAACATCAACTGCTAATAGGAAACTCTTAAGAAAAAAATCTATCCGTGAAAACCTTGCCGACTTAGAGGATTTACACTTTAATTTACATCATACAAAGAACGTCTTTAGAACTAGATCTCAAGGTAATTTAAACCAAACTGATATTGACATTTCAGATTTGCAATAGAGATTTAGTAGAGAAGCTTCACCTTCCACTCCTCCCGATTCCCATCTTCTTCATTACTTTAGCCTTTTCCATAACAAATCTGCTCAAAACCAGTTTGCTGGCCCAAGTGTTTCTTCCACTCCAGTCCATACTACCACTGTTCAAAACACTCCAGTTCAGCCCACTTTCACTCTCATAAATCCAAATCTTGTAAACCCACCCTTCTTTCCAACCATGGAAACATGGTATGCCCCATTAGTGTTACCACAACCTCTGCTTCCCTTACCAAATGAATACCTATCCAAAATTCCCCATTTCGCTGGAAAAGAAGCTACCACGGCTCAACATCATGTAGATAGGATGGAATATCAATTTGATTACATGGAGATAGAAGAAGAGACCATTAAAATGAGAATCTTTGCCCAAAGCTTAGAAGGAGATGTAAAGAAGTGGTTTAAAAATTTACCTCCTAACAACATCAATGATCTCCCTAATTTGCATCAAACATTCATCAACAAATGGGAAACCAAAAATAACCCTCTTAAAATATTAGTAGAATATAGCAATCTCAAAATAAATCCAATGGAGAGTGTTCATGACTACTCCACTAGGTTTAACGGTGTTTACAATGCTCTTCCACCTCACATGAAACCTCCCCAAGGCATGGCCTTAGTAGGATACCTTGAAGGTTTTGATGCTGAAATGGCCTATCAATTAAGAGAGAGAGATTACTTAACTCTAGAAGACATGCAGAAGGGGGCTGTGAGTGTAGAAGCAAACATAATTGAGAAAAGAAATAGGTTGAGATCAGAAAAGAGGGTAACTTATAAAGATGACACTGTACCCTCAACCTCAACTTCTGACACAAAAATTGACAACCTATGAAAGTAATGGAGAGGATGCTTGAAAATATCAACTTGAATGATAGAGTTCCACAAAGAGAACCTCAAAACAACCAAAACAGAAATATAAATCAGAATTATAGAAGAGAAAACAATCAAGAGAGGCCAAAGGAAAACGACCAATAGATTAGAACTCCCTTCCAGCAAAACTATGTAGATCAATATGAGGAAGATAGGGAGATTGAAAGGTTGGGAGAAGGTCATGTAAACTTGATTGGATCAGACAGTGGGGATGATGTTTTCCTCATTGAAGAATAACAATTTTTCTTCTCTGATCAGAATACAAACACCTATGAAGATTCTGATGACTATAGATTGGGGTTTGAAAATGAAATTATGGAGGTGCACAAACAATATGATATTAGGAGGAAAGGGAACATAGATAATTCAAAGGATAAAAACACTAGTACTACTGTCAAGAAAAACACATAAAATCAGCCTAAGAAGACAACAGAGAAAACCAACATTTTGGCTAAGAAACCAGATTCAAATAAAGAGAAGAGCAACCAGCCAAATGTTGAACAAAACATCCCTAGCACCTCAGCTAGTGGACCTAACAAAACTGTCCCAATTACCAGTCCAAACAAAGTTCAGCAAATCAAAATTGCTGAAAGGAATTCAATTGAAAAGACAAATGTAAATATGACCAAATCAATTGTTCCTTTCAACCTCGAAAGAGAGATTGCGAAGATAAAAATTACCATCCCTCTAGCTAAACTAGTAACCCAAGAAGTATACAAAAACCAAGTTTTGAAAGCTTTGAACTTAGGAAGTGATACTGATACATTAAACTTGACAGATGACAAGCTTGATTTGTTATTTGGTCCAGAAGTTGAAGGAAAATACTAAGAAGGAGTTGTTCCTCCCTTCTCTGTTAGTTTGAATATACATGAGAAAATTTTACACAATGCCATGCTAGATTCTGGAGCTTCGCATAATATTATGCCCAAAGTAGTAATGGAAAGCTTGGGCTTATAAATTACTAAACCATACAAATATTTGTATTCCTTTGATTCAAGAAGAGTCAAATGCTTGGGTTTAGTCAAATATTTATGTGTTAACTTATCTCAAATCCTTGCTAAGAGTCTAGTTATGGACATAGTTGTAGCTGACATACCCCCTAAGTATGGCATGCTTTTATCAAGATCATGGAGAGCCAAACTTCATGGAAGCCTTCAAATGGGCATGTCTTATGCCACCATCCTTGTTTTTAACCAAAACAGAAGATTATACAGGGAATCTCACATGAAATATATGGTGAGCAACATAGATAAACCAAATAACTCTCCCATCTATTATATTAAATCGAGTTTAGATTCCTTTATCTTGTACAATGAAGATTAAATCACTCAACAAGAGAAGGAAAACATAGACCCAATTAGTTTACCAGAACAATCAAAACTTCCCTCAAATTAGATCCAAAACATTGAAAATCAACAGCAACAAGAGAATGAAAATAAGGAAAATATACTTTGGAAAATAAATTTTGATGGGTCTTGTAATAAAACTAGTGCAGGGGTAGGTGTGTGGATTCAAAATACAAATCAGAGTTTTTCATATAAATTGGATTTCCCATGCACTAACAATATTGATGAATACGAGGCACTTCTCCTTGGCTTACAGTTGCTTAAACAATTAGAGGCCCAAAAGATATCAATCTTAGGAGATTCTGAACTTATCATAAGACATATCAAAGGAGAATACTCAGCTAGAAACCCAAGACTTAGAAAATATCGAAATGTTGTCCTTGATTTATTGAAGACCTTTGAAAAATATGAACTCATTTTCATTCCAAGAGCACAAAATCATCTAGCAAATGAACTTGCCTTCAGTGCTAATAACTGCCAAATACCTCAGATAGATGAACACCTTAGTGTAAAGGTAAAACACAGGCATGCAGTGCCTGATAATGAGGATCACTGGCAAGTGTTTGACTCTAACAAAAATATAGATGATTTCCTAAAATCAGAAAATGATTTCGACCTACCGACATCATAAACCAGCCATAAAGAAAAATGTTTGTATATTGAACAAATCCCAGAAGTTGAAATAACCCATTCTACTGATATAAATCACTGTGAGAATCCTTTTGAAGAAGAATTAATTGACAACGTAGACCAAGAAGACTTGGAAGTTTTACAATGCAAGAGTGATACAATTCCAGGAGGTCTCACACCTTTAGAACACCTTTTAGACTTTAATGATGTAGCCAAAGAACCAAGAATGGAGCCTGTGGAAATAGATGTAGAAGAACACAACATAGGAAGCCAAGCAGAACCCAAGATGATTAAACTATCCAGCACTCTCCCAGCTCACATAAAATTGTAATATATAGAGTTGTTCAAAGAGTTTAAAGATATTTTTCCTTGGGGATACGAAGATCTAAAATCTTATGATACTAGCATCATTCAGCACAAGATTCCTCTAAAGGAAAATAAAAAACCTTTCAAACAAAAACTAAGGATAATAAAACCGGTTTTATTACCTTTAGTTAAGGTAGAAATTGAAAATATGCATGATGTTAGGATTATAGTACCAATTAGATATTCAGAGTGGGTATCAAACTTAGTTTCTATTAGAAAAAAGACAGGGGAAATCATGCTTTGTATTGACTTCAAAAATTTAAAAGAGCCTCCCTAAAAGACAACTACCCCTTGCCCAAGATGGACCATATACTTCAAAGGGTAGTTGGGTCAAAAAGGATATCACTCTTAGAAGGGTTCTTGGGTTATAATCAGGTGTTAGTGCTCCCAAGTGATCAACATAAGACTGCATTTACCACACCTTGGGGCACCTTTATGTATGTCAAAATGCCATTTGGTTTGATGAATGCAGGGGCCACCTTCCAAAGGGCCATGGATATAGCCTTATCTGAATATATTTTCTATTTCATAATCATTTACCTTGATGACATAACCGTTTTCTCAAAAAATGATGAAGAACATTTGATTCACTTGAGAAACATTTTTGAGAAATGTAGAAAATTTGGCTTATCTTTGAATCCCAAGAAGACACTCTTTGGTCTCTGTTATCAACTGATCTGAACCTCAGGCTGAAAAGGCTAGTCAAGGTAACATATAAACCATGCTTAGCCTTGTAGCTAGCCCTACAAGGTCAGGAGAGTGCTCTCTCCGTGAAAGGATATTCAACAAAGTACAATTATAAGATGATTTAGGCTAGGTATTAGAATGGGAAAATGTTTTAATGAAATGAATGAATTTTTCAGGGATGTGTGGGACAAATGGGACAGTTTGAATTGGGGAATTAAATCATGGATACAAGTTATCTCATGGGGCAAGGTAGGCAGGAAATTTCAGCAATTAATTTTAAAAAGTGATGGAATGGAAAGACTGGTGAGGAGCTGAAAAGGGCATGGGAGATGGATCCTTTTAAAACAAAAGAAAAACATAGAGTATTGAATGATTTCCCAAGGCAGAGCATAAAAATGGATTCTACCTTTCTATCTTGAAATCATTTGACCAGAAATGTTTATGAATGAATGGAACACATAACAATTTACATATGGACACAAGGAGAGAACAAATGCTAAATTTCATACCACATGGATCCCACAAATCAGAGCTGCACCTCTTTATTAATTCCCTGTCCAAAACTATTTACAATGGAGCGCAGAGCGTTCTGCTTGATTTCCACACTGTTTCCCTACTTACTGATTTACAAATGATTTACAATTACATTAAATAGACTAAAATGTGGGAACATAGATCCACAGAAAGGGGAGCTGCTTTAACAGCTCAAGAACTGAAATCCGAATATGGAAAAGAAAACCAAAAATCTGCCCCTGAAAATAAGGAACAGAAGTATGTTTTTGACCATCTTGTGATTCGCTGATACACCCAACAAATGAGAAGAAGAAACCTGTAGCAATAAATCCCTTTTAAATCATTACCAAAGATGTCTCACTGTTTCATATTTAGTTCTCAGCCTTTGACTATCTCTCACTATTTTTTATTCTTCGAAGAAAAATAACTTTGAAGAAAATTGCCTTTTGAAATTATTAAAAATGAAAATATGCCTTTAGTGAAGGAAAATCCCCTTTTTAATGAATAGGAGCGAAAGGGAAATAGGTGGGGTCCAAAATCGCAATCGCAATCGGAATCAAAGGGGAAGAGGGGATACAATATAAATTGGTGTAATTAAAACATGGTATGCGATGGAGCAATCTGTTGAGTAACCAGCTCGAAAAAGAGAAGAAAAGAGATATAAACGCCTTAGAAATGAGCCACTTCGAGGGGGCAACCTCCAATACATTACATAAATGAACAATTCTTGGATGATACAATTTACAAAGCCTCCTTTCTATATATAGGAGTCTGTGGGGCCATAATGTAATCCTAGTGGGCCACAATGTAATCCTAGCCGACCTAACAATAATAATTTAAGGGCACAATAATAACAAAATGGGGGTTACAAGGGTACAATAATAACAATAAGGGGGTCACACTAACAACAATAAGGGACTATACTAGTAATATAGGGACCTAACATGCCCCTCTCCTTCAAAAAAGTGTTGTCCTCAACGCTTGAGTAGCTCTGGGTGCTTCTGTATAAAATTCTCATCCTCCCATGTAGAATCATCAGTGGGTAAGTTATTCCACTTGATGAGATACTCTGAAATTGATCGATTCTGTAGTTGTCAAGTTCTTGTTTCCGTGACCGCTTCAGGTTCCAATATGCTTTTTCCTTCCTCATCAAGTTCTGGAAATATTTTTTGAACTGGAAGATTTTCACCTATACCCTTATTTAAGCATGAAACATGGAAAAATGGATGTACTCGCGAAGAAGCAGGAAGCTCTAATTTGTATTCCATAGTACCAATCTTTTGCAACACCTTGTAAGGACCATAGTACTTTGGCGATAATTTATTATCCTTCTTATCTTGCTTGAGGGACATTTGTTTGTATGGTTGTAGCCGTAAAATTACCCAATCTCCTACATCAAAAATTCTCTCGCTACGATGTTGATCTGCCTGTTGTTTCATTTGATTTTGTGCCAAATTCAGGTTATCCTTCAAGAGTTGGAGAACTTCTTGCTGATGCTCGATTTGATCTTCCACTGCTTGAACCTTCGAATTTTCCCTTAAAGATGATGTGATCAATGGTGGATGATATCCATAAAGTGCCATAAATGGGGTCATTTTTGCTGGAGTATGGAAGGAAGTGTTATACCACCATTCAGCGAGAGGTGACCACTTAACCCATTGTGTTTGTTTATCAGATACAAAAAATGAAGATATCCTTCCAAACATTTATTTACTATCTCAGTTTGACAATTAGATTGAGGATGATAAGATGAACTATGAGCTAATTGAGTACCCAAACAAGAAAATAACTCTGTCCAAAAATTTCCAGTAAAAATGGGATCTCTGTCGCTCACAATAACCCTTGGGCTTCCATGTAGCTTTTGAATTCTATCCATAAATGTAGTAGCAACTGTACTTGCTTTAAATGGATGAGACAATGCACAAAAGTGTGCATACTTGGTAAGTCTATCAACTACCACCATGATGACACTCTTTCCTTCGGACTTAGGTAAACCTGTGATAAAATCCATTGAAATCTCCTCCCAACGTTGACTTGGAATGGATAAAGGTTGTAGAAGTCCTAGGGTCTTAATTATTTCCACTTTATTCTGCTGGCAAACCAAACATTCCGCCACAAACTTTCGAATATCAGATTTAAGGCCATCCCAAAAAAATTCTTTCTTCACCCTGTGGTAAGTTTTTAAAAATCCTGAGTGTCCTCCTAAAGGAGAAGTGTGCAATTCCATAAGAATCTTTTGTTTTAGTTGGGAATTATTTCAAAGATATAAGCGATCTTTGTACCATAAGGAATCATTTTTCCAACTAAATGTATCAGATGTACTAGGATCTTGCTGCAACTTTTGAATGAGTGTCCATACATCTTTGTCCTTCTTCCATTCATCTCTTGCTTCGGTTATCCAATCTGGTTGGATAATAGAATGGCACAAAGCAATGCTTCCACCTCTTCATTCTTTCTTGAGAGTGCATCTGCAACAACATTAAGCTTTCCTTTTTTGTAGATTATTTCAAAGTCATAACCCAATATCTTTGTGACCCATTTTTGCTGCTCTTCTGAAGATAGTCTTTGTTCCAAAAAGTGTTTAAGACTATCATGATCAGTTTTTACCTTGAAGTGTCTTCCCATTAGGTAAGTTCACTATTTCTTTAGTGCATGCAGTATTGCTAACATTTCCTTCTCATAAATAGGTTTTTGTAAATACTTTCCTTTGATTGGACGACTTTCAAAAGCAATGGGTCTTCCTTCCTGCATTAAAACTGCACCAATTCCATTTCCTGAGGCATCACATTCCACAATAAAGGTTTTTGTGAAGTCCGGCGTAGCTAAGACCGGTGCTAGGCACATTGCCTCTTTAAGACATTCAAAGGCCTTAGTTGCTTCAGGAGTCCATGAAAATGCATCTTTCTTCAATAATGTTGTTAGAGGTGCTGCTATTCTCCCATAATTCTTAACAAACTTGCGATAATACCCTGTTAACACGAGAAATCCTTGCAACTGCTTTATGGTCATGGGGACTTTCCATTCCTTAATGGCTTTAATTTTGTTAGGGTCTACTTTAACACCCTCGTGAGATATAATATGACCTAGATATTCCACCTCTTGTACTCCAAAGAAACATTTGGATGTTTTTGCATATAATTGTTTCTCCTACAATAGTTTGAGTACCCTGTCAACATGTTCAACATGATCCTTCCAAGACCTGCTATAGATTAGTATATCATCAAAAAATACTAGCACAAATTTTCTAAGGAAGGGTTTGAAAATGGAATTCATCAACCCTTGAAATGTAGAAGGTGCATTGGTAAGGAATTCATAATGACCCTCATGAGTTCGAAATGTTGTTTTTGGAATATCTTCAGTCTTCATTCTAATTTGATGATACCTGAACGAAGATCCAACTTGGTAAAATAAATTGCTCCATGCAATTCATCCAATAATTCATCAATCACAAGAATGGGAAATTTATCTTTAATGGTGAGCTTATTGAGCTCCCTATAATCCGGACACATTCGCCATGATCCATCCTTCTTGTGTACCAATACTACGGGAGCAGAGAAAGAAATTTGACTAGGTTGAATTATACCCACCTCTAACATTTTTGCAATCATATGTTCAATTTCACTCTTTTGGAAGTAAGGATATCTATAAGGCCTGATGTTTGGAGGAACACTTCCTGGAATCAAATGAATAGCATGATCATGATCACGAATAGGTGGGAGTCCTTTGGGAGTTTCAAACACCTTGGAATGATTGTTCAAGACTTGTTGGAGATCTGCAGAAATAGATGATTTTGATGTCGGAACTTCTAGTGAGCATAATTGTGCAATTACGCCTCGTTGTTCTTTATTTAGAAGCTTTGTCATGACATTAGAGCTTATTATCCTTCCCAGATTCCCTTCAATACCCCTTAATTCGACTTCCTTTCCTTCTGAAAAAAATTTCAAGAAAAGTTCTTGAAAATTAAAAGCTACCGTCCCCAAAGATTGTAACCATTGTACTCCTAGTACAACATCATCACCTCCCATAGGAATGGAAAGAATTGGACTAGTCAACACATATTCCCCCATGGTTAGCTTGATATTATGGCATTTTCCAGAGCAATTTATAGTTCCTCCATTTGCAACCATCACTTGACATTCTGGTGCTGGGTATAGGAAACAATTTAATTCCTTGGCTACCTTACAATGAATAAAATTATGGGTGCTACCTGAATCAATCAACACTATTACCTTTTCTTCTTGATTTTTCCTACTATCTTGAGAGTTTGAGGAGTGGTAATTCCTGCCAGTGCATTACACGATATGGTCGGATTCATTTCTTCCTCTTCTAGGGCTGGTTCCTGGTGTATATCCTCTTCTTGTTCATTTTCTTCTTCCTCTTCGCAATCTATGTAAAATAATTTCCTCTCAGCACACTTATGACCTTTAGTGTATTTGCTATCACAACTGTAGCAAAGCCCTTTTGCTCTTTTTTCTTCCAATTGTTGTGGTGTCAACCTTGTAGGTTGTGGAAATCTAGGCGTAGCAACACTTCCTTCTTTATAGAATTGAGTGGTAGGCTTCCTCGTCGCCATTATTTTACATTCAACTTTTCTTGCCAACCTGAATGCCTTCTCCAATGAATCTGGTTCCAAAACACGAACTTCATGTTGGATGTTATCCTTTAAAGTGCCTATGAAGAGATCGATCATGTGTTCCTCTGGAATATCATTTACCCTTATATTCAATTTTTGGAAGTCCTCAATGTGTTGCCCCACTAAACCCTTTTGTTTGAGATTTATCAATTGGCTAAAGAAGGTGTTGCTCTTTATATCCTCATAATGTGCTATCATTTCCTCCGTAAAAATTGACCAAGTGACAATTTTTTTACGGGAGCAAAGCCATCGATACCATACAAATGTATTTTGTTCTAAATGTAAAGTTGCAATGCGTACCTTTTGTGTGTTTTGCACGTTATGGAGATCAAAATATTGCCCCATCTGTAGTATCCATGTTACAGGATCCTTTCCATCAAACTTCCTCATATCCATTTTTGGAATATGGTGGTTCTTCCCGCCAACATTAGAGTTTATGAAATCACGATTAACATTGATTTTTTTCTCATCATGAGGTTCTTCTACTATCTTTTCACCATTAGAAAACATTTCTTGTATCAACTTTGTCAAACCTTCGACGTCTGTTTTTAGATAATTCTTCATGTTTTCCATCTTAGCTTCCATGCCAGCTTCCATTCCATCCATATTAGCTTCCACGCCATCCATCTTAGCTTGCATGCCATCCATCTTAGCTTCCACACCTTTCTTCAAAACTTCCATTTCATTTTTTGTTGCTCTTTGCGAGAGTGAAATTTGTTGCACTTGCTCTTGTAATTTTGATAGATCATGTTGCAATTCTTCATCTTCATGAGTCATAGTAGAGCCTTCTGAAGGCTTAATGGGCGTTGAATTATTTTTACGGGGAATATTTTATAACCCAATACTGATATCTATTCTACAATACGCCCTTGGAAACAATTCAAATTGATTCTTCAAACAAGACTTATGCAATTCGGGAAAAAAAAATACACACCTTTTTCTTGCTTTTGAGGAGCTCGATATTGAAATTGGATTATATTTGTGATTGAAGCACTTCAATATTTTATTTTTGGCACCAACGTAGCCCTTTGAATTATCTTTCAACTGCCACAGGTCTGACCTGATTTGGATTCTCCAAGACAAAGTTGTGTCCAATCTCCCACAATGACCTAATTATGGACTAGTTCAGTAGAGCGAACTTGTATGACTTGCCACGTGTCACTATTTAATCCTTCGTCTCTAAAATTGATAGCCAAGAAACCAAAGTCCATGTACTTGTGACCAATTTTTACGGCACTCCAATCCGATGCCCAGAGAGAGATTTATTGAAATTTTCCCACGATCACCTCTTTGAGATGAAATTCAAGAGCTTGAAACAGCACTACCTTCCACAGATCATATCTCCAAAAATATTGCGAACCAAGCTCTGAAATTTTTTGACGAATTTCTTCAGGATTTCAACTTCGTACCATAGGAATTTAAGATTCTGAAACTTCATAGGAAAAAATTTATAGCACAAATGCCACGATGACCTGTTTAAGAACCTGAAAAAGACCTAACTTCCACAGATCATATCTCCGAAAATATTGCGAACCAAGCTCTGAAATTTTTAGAAAATATTCCTCAGGATTTTGGCTTTGCACCCTAAAAATTTCAGCTTCTGAAATGTCATAGAAAAAATTTATAGCGAAAATGCCACGATGCCCTGTTTGGAGCAGCGAAACCCTAGAATCCAAAGCTCTGATACCAAATGTTGAGTAACTAGCTCCAAAAAGAGAAGAAAAGAGATATAAACACCTTAGAAATGAGCCACTTCGAGGGGGAAACCTCCAATACATTACATAAATGAAAAATTCGTGGATGACACAATTTACAAAACCTCCTTTCTATATATAGGAGTCCATGGGGCCATAATGTAATCCTAGTGGGCCACAATGTAATCCTAGCCGACCTAACAATAATAATTTAAGGGCACAATAATAACAAAATGGGGGTTACAAGGGTAAAATAATAACAATAAGGGGGTTACACTAACAACAATAAGGGACTATACTAGTAATATAGAGACCTAACACAATCGCCATCGGGGATCGGAGGAATAGGGATATTAGGACAGGTTGTGAAAATCCCGATGTGATTGGGTAATAAAAGGGAGAGGTCTGATAGTGTAATCACAATCAGGGTCGGAGTGGGAGAAGGGTGAATATTTTTGGAAATAGGCATAAGAAAAATAAGTTGAGCGCCTTTACTAAGTGATTGGATTAAATGTGATGGGGTCAATGCATAAGTCAAAGGAGTAATGGGTGATCCTTTTAGAATAAATGAAAAATAAGTTGAGCGCCTTTACAAATGGAAAGAATGATTTTCTTTGAAAATAACACGGTCTTTTGGTGGGACCGGGGAAAATCGGGATCAGAATTGAGAGAGGGAGCGGAGTATAACATAATACAATTCCTCCGATGTGATGGGGATAAGCGATGGGGTGAGGCCTTTGTAAAAAGAATTAAAAATAAAATTTAAGTTTTACAAGGGGAGGAAACCCTTTTATTATGAAAGGGCGGGGGCTTAGATGGTGGGACCCGAAGGTCCATCAGCATCGGGAAATCAGAGGAGAGCAGGACAAAAAGTAATGCGCAAAAGGAAATCTCTGATTGTGATGAGCGCGACAGCTTGTAGGCCGTTCGATTGGATGAACAGATTGAAGGCGGGGGTGTCATCAGAGGTTGTCAATCGGGAGGAGCTCAATCGGAGGGGAGTGATCGAAGGCACCGATTGGGATGGAGTGATGAAGTATGGGTCGTATTATTGGAGGGGCAGATCGATGGCAGGGATCTCATTGGGTGTATGCTATCGGGAGCGCTCAATCGGAGGTATGACAATCAGGGAGGGCGAAGGGATTTTTCAATACAAAATTTTAAGTTTTATCATAAAGTTTAAGGATAATCAAAGGAAAGGATTTATTTAATCAAATGAGGGGGGGATTATCCAATTGCATCGGATTTCTTTATGAGGTCCAATCAAAATTCATTTTCCAAATGTTGCGATTGTGATCGGGAAAAGGGGAAGGGATTGTATCAGACTGGCGGGGTTTTATAATAAAACTTTAATCTTTATTATAAAGTTTCAAAGGTATGGAGGGGAAGTGGTTTGTTAAATCAAATGGGATTTATAATAAAGACTTTGTAACGTTATTATAAAGTTTAAAGGGACATGAGGGGAAGTGGTTATTAAATCACATATGTTTTAAGAGATTTTAGTAATGCGATTTTGCCATTTGAAGGGGAAAAGGGGGTTTTATAAAAGAAAATATTAAACTTTAATAACATAAAGTTTAAGGGAAAGGAGGGAAAAAGGGGAAGGGTTAGGGTATAGATAACTTTATTCACTTAGGCATAAATTTCAATCCAGGAGTCAGTTTTGAGAGTGTAGTATACTGTTGGAAAACTCTTTCCGGGCTCTTTCTGATTGACATACTTACAACATGATTTGACATTGAAAATGCTATGGAAAATCTCTCTGAAAGTCAGGGTGATGAATTTGTGGAGATAGAAGCTTCTGAAATGTGACTTATTACATATGTTGACATAAGATTACATAATAAATGATAATAAAGTAAAAATATCATGTTTTCACCTCAAAACATGGTTTTGAGGTGAAAATTACATCAAGCTAAATAAAATATTTCTTTGATCTTCCCAGGTGCTACGACTTTGAGTTTATTGACTTCCTCATGACCTTGCTGATATTTATTGACACTTGACTTATTAATTTGACCATGGTGAGATCATAGAACCTAATGAGACCCATCCTATGACCTACTGACATGACTCAGAAAGTGAAAGTAGCTCATGACTAAGGAGGAGAATCAGTAAGTTCACATGAGGGAAAACTAATGAAAAATCACTACCATCAATGGATCCATGACCTAGCGGAATAGTGAAAATTTATGGTATGGGACTCCTAATATGTAGATGCAAAAGAGTAGTTTTGATCACTAATGGTAGCTCCTTGGAGGTGACAAGAACACCGTAGACCAAGTAGCCTTATCCATTGGGCATGGAGTCAAAAATATTGAAAATTGACACTATGCAGATTGACTTTGACTAAATACTAAGATTGAAGACTGAAATAAAAGAAAACCATACACATATCATTCAAGTTTTATAGCCTTCACCTTGGGCTCCAAACTTCAATGATTGTGTACTTTAACTCTGACCAAAAATAACATGGTATATACAATGATGGTGACATAGTTTCTGATCCATTATCTTCAACAATGGTATTGCTTCAAAAGCCTACCATTCACTGCTCCTCCAGGGAAATCTTGGCCATCCATTTTTGAAAGCAAGAAAGCATTTTGTCCCCTGTATGCTGAAATTCTATATGGTCCTTTCCACAGGTTGTCAAACTTACCATGTTTCCCCTTGTTCTCATTTCTCGCATCCCATTTCAACACCACATCATCCAAATGAAACTTTTCTGCTTTGTTCTTTTGGTCATATATCTTCTTTATCTTCTCTTGCAACTAAAAAGCATTCTGTGACACTTCCTCTCTTTTTTGCTAAAGATGGATCATCTGATTGATCCTTCACTGATTGTCATCGTCTTCACTACCAACTTCTTGTAACTTCATGACTAGAACCATAAGAGATGAAGGAAAGACAACATAAGTACCATAAACCAGCTCAAAATTTGACATACCTATAGATCTCTTACTGCTAACTCTGTCTTCCCACAATGCGTTGATGAGCTTTCGATGCTAGTTTCCTTGTTTGCCTCCAGCAATTTCTTGATTATATTTATTAGAGATTTGTTCAATGATTATACTAGGCTGTTTCCTTGTGGGTAGTATGTTGTTGAATGGCCCAGGACAATATTTTATTTGTCGCAAAAATCCACCATCTTCTTAGACTTGAACGTTGCTGCGTTATCTGTTATAATTTTGTAAGGGGAGTCAAAATGAGATAAAATATTCGATTCTGGGAATTGAATAATTATCGTATCTGTAGCTTGCCTTAATGGAATGGCCTCGATCCATTTGTTGAAGTAATCTATACCTTTCAATATCCATCGATGTTGCGCTGATGATGCGGGATGGATTTCTCCTATGAAATCGAGTCCCCACTGCTGAAAAGGAGTGTTTACTGAAATTGGTTTCAAAGGAAGAGGAAGTAATTTCTTCTTCCCTTGGAAAATTTGACATTCATGACAACTCGTCACTGTTTTATACAAATATGAAAATAACGTGGGCCAATAATATCCTACTCTTAACACTTTGTTAGCTGTAGTCTTCCAAAACAAATGACCACCACAATCACCTTTGTGAAAGTCATGCATTACCTTCTAAGCTTCTTCTTCAACCAAACAATTGAGCAGAATACCTCCAGGATCTTTCCAATAAAGAGCACTGTTTGAAATACAATATTTAGAAAAATTAAGTTTGAGTGATCTACCTTTGCTTTTCGACATTCCTGGAGGTGGTGAAAGATGCTGAAGAACATAAAAAATATCTGAATACCATGGGGATTGTAGGAAAATATCTGAAACTGGAACAAGCAAACCTTCATCTTCATCCTCTGATATTTCTTTTATGAGGTTTATATCCAGGGCACGCAGATTTGATTGGGCCATTAATTTTTCCAAGCCTTGGCCTTTGATCAACTTCATGGGTTTGATCTCCAAATCGTACTCCAACATAGCTGTTATCCACTTACCTCTTCGACCCTCTAGATCAGTTTGCATCAAGACATCCTTTCCTTCTGCATTAGGAACATATGCTATAGTATGTGAATGCAGAATATAGACTCTAAAATCCTTCAATGCCTTTATAAGAGCCAATGCTTGCTTCTCAATAATATTATACCTCAAAGAAGCATATCTAATAGTCGTACTAAAAAAGGAAATTGGCTTTTCAACCTGATCTATCTTTTGCATCAAAACAACAGCCATAGTATGCTCCAATGCAAATGAGAATATAATGAAGCCTTGAGTATAATCATAACTGATCAAGACTGGGGCATTGGACAAAGAAAAATTTACCAGATTAAATGACTTGATTGCTTCCTCACTCCATTTGACAGTGCTATCCTTCTTCAACATGTTAGTCATTTCTCTCAAATGTTTAGCCAAATTTATGATCAGCGCACGAAAACGCGTGCTGTTTCACGATAAATGCGAGAAAACGGTTAAACACCCATTTGTAACTGAACGAAGTACACAGATTTTATTTTATTTTATTTTTTATTTTTTGTAGAGGGGTTTTGGGGGGGGGGGGGGGGGTTTTGTAGAGGGCTGGGGTTTTGGGGTTAGGTTGGAGGGTTTTGCACTCCATTCCAGATTTTGAGATTTTGGGGTTTTTTGGACCTTGTCATCCTGGGGTTTTTTTTTTTTTTTGAGATTTTGCCGGAAATTTTGCCGGAAATTTTGCCGGAAATTTTGCCGGAAAAAGGTTTGGGAATTTTGCCGGCAAATTTTGACTTTGATTTTGATTTTGATTTTGATTTTGATTTTGATTTTGACAATTCGAACGAAGTACATTTTATTTTATTTTGATCAAATTGGGTATAAATCTGCGCAAGAAATTAATCTTACCATTGAATGCTTGAATCTCTTTTTTGTTTCGTGGAAGGTCTATGTGCTGAATTTCCTCCACTCTAGATGGGTCAATATAGATACCATATTTGAAGATGATATGCCCCATCAAATTGCCTTCATCCATGGCAAAGAGACTCTTA
Source organism: Pinus albicaulis (assembly GCA_034641835.2). Classification (NCBI taxonomy): domain Eukaryota; kingdom Viridiplantae; phylum Streptophyta; class Pinopsida; order Pinales; family Pinaceae; genus Pinus; species Pinus albicaulis. The sequence goes on along the minus strand of CM076570.1, from coordinate 103,349,843 downwards.
TTTGGATTTAGAGAAATCCCAAACTTTCTACATCACTGAAACACAACCCTCAAATGGTGCAAATGGTCATCATCATAACTAGAAAATACTGTCAGATCATCCAAATAAACAACAAGAAAAACATATTTTTCATTGGTAAAAGCAATGTCCATTGCTCGCTGGAAAGTGGCTCCAGCGTTCCTCAGTCCAAATGGCATTTTGGCATACTGAAAGGTTCCCCAGGGTGTTTTGAAGGAAGTTTTTTCTTGGTCTTTCTCATGCACCAAGATCTGGTTGTAGCCTGAGTAGCCATAAAGTAGTGACATCCTAAATGCTCCAACCACTCTTTGCAGAATATGGTCCATCTTCGGAAGTGGATAATTATCCTTTAAGGATGCTTTATTCAGGTTCCAAAAATCTATGCACAGCCTTATCTCTCCTGTCTTCTTACGTACCGAGACCAAAATTGAAATCCAATCAGAAAATCGAATCAGAACAATGATACCAACTTTGTATAATATATTTACCTCTTTCTTAATAGATGGTAGCAACTTTGGTTTAATCCTTCTCAGCTTCTATCTAAATGGTTTCTGATCCGGCTTGATGGGAATAGTATGCTGAATTGTGTTTTTTTCATACAACTTCAAATCTGAATAATCCCATGCAAACACATCGGAAAATTCAGAAAGCAATCTAACATAATTTTTCTTTACCTCATGGGACAATGCCTTTTACAAATTCACAAACTTGGGCTTGTCAGCTGTTCCAAGATTCACATCTTCAACTCCTTTATTAGTAGGCACCAAGCTTGGTTTCCTTTCAACATCATCCTGATAAAAAATATCCTCTAAAGGTATGAGACCTCTAGGAATTACATTATCCTTTAGTTGCAATATGTCCATCTGATTTGTTTCAATTTCTTGATCATCAATCTCATACTAACCCTATATAGGAGTATCTTTGAATTTTCCATCTCTCCGCAAAAAATCATTGATCTCATTGTCATCCCAAAACACTTGCCAATACCTTAAATTTTTCGGAACAGTAGGCCTATGTTTGACATAGATCTCAAACTTGTTGCTGGAGTTCATCGGAATCTTCAAATTGCTTGCAATAGTGGAAAGAGAATCAACAATAATGTTCTGCATCTTGGGTACTGTTGTCAAAGTGTACTCTAGGGATGTCTTCAATATATCCAGGACTGCATTTTTGTATGCCCTCAATCGCGGATGTTTATCTTGGTATTCTCCTTTGACCTATTTGATTATCAGCTCAGAGTCTCCATAAACAGAAATCCTCTTTGCAGTTAACTTCTTCAAAATTTTCAGACCTGCAATCAAAGCTTCATACTCTTCTTCATTTTTAGAGAAGTAAAAATCAAAATTATAAGCACATACTCTAACATTACTAGGAACCTTTTCAGGCTGGAAAACATGGCTCTGAATCCATATTCCAATACCAACTCCATCCTTACCAACAGCTCCACCAAAGTCCATGCTCCAAAGGCCTTCTTCTTCTTCTTCCAAATGCTGAAACTTTGCTTCTTTCTCTACTTTATCCTGACTAATTTCTGCATCCTTCTACTTTTCACTGTCTTTTTGCTGCTAGCAGGCAGGAGGCTCAGAAGTGCTTGCTGCTTTATCTTTTTCCTGTTTGATTACTTCTCTAAAATTCTCTGAAATTTCAGGGATCTCATCTATTTGTTCCAACTGAAAATTTTCATCATTCAAACCACCATCTGAATATAAGACAAAGGACTCTATGTCTGTGTGGACTGCATTAATAGGATGATTAACTAGCTTCTCTTTGCTAGTGATCATATATTTCATTTTCTTCTCCTTATTTAGTTTTCTCAACTGACCAAACATGGGAATGGTGGCATAAGAGAAATCAAGCTTCATGGTTCCTTTAAGTTTTGCACCCTAAGACCTAGATAGGAGCATTCCAAACCGTGGTGGGACATCGACAACAATTACATCCATCAAAACATTCTTGGCTGGGATTTGATCTAAAGACACTACCAAGTCTTTGATAAGGCCAATAAAATGGACCCTACCCGAGTCAAAAGAATACAGATCATGGTATTTTGAGGTAATATCCAGTCCTAATTTATCCATAATGTCTTTGGGCATCAAATTATGTGAGGCTTCGGAGTCCAACATAGCATTATGCAAGATGAACTCATGTAATCTAAGACTCAGGTAAAAGGGAGGGACTTCACTTTCTTCAGATTGATCTTCTGTGGCTGGACCAAAGATGAGTTCTAGATAGTCATCTTCAACATTTACCATATCTGAAACATAGTCTATTTGCAAAATTCTAGACACCTGATTTTTATAAGTGCTATTTTTCACCAACTCAGTCAAGGGCATAGACACTTTCAGCTTAGAAATTTCATTATCCAAATTAAAGGAAGGGAATTTTTATACCTCTTTGATGGGAGGGTCTTTCTTTTCTGCTTGCTCCTTTGTTGTGTTATGCTGGTTCTTTTCAATTGCATTTTTAGTCGCTGAAGATGCTTTGGTCGAGGAAGGATCAGCCGGCTCTTTTCCTTTATTCTGCGTATTTGAATGATTGTTTTTCGATTGGAGCTCTTTTCTCTTTTGAATGGGACTGATTGGACATCTATGTTCCTCAAAGAATACTGATTTTGTTGTGCTGATAAATCATTCATGTACCCTCTTTGATAGTCATTGGAATCTTCTTCTAACGCTGCATCATTGGCCAAAATAAAATCTTCATCCTTATGAACATCTGCAATCGCTGTGTATTCTTCGTCTTCAGTGAGAAAAATTGGCGAGCCATCTGCTGTGAAGAAATGATTGGCTTCAATTAGAGGATCATCATCCCCATTTGTCTCTGTTCCATGAAAATAATTCTACTGTAATGGAGTTCTGATTTGTTGTTGTGGTGGCACTTGGTCTTGTGCTCTCTTTTCTCTCTGTTTAATTCTGAATTGTGGCTTCTGTCCTCTGAAATTCGGATTCCTGATTTTTGGTTTAGGCCTATCTGAAATGGTTAATAGATCAACCATATTTTCAATTGTTCAGATCAAAGTTTCCATCTTATTGTCTAAAGGAGAGGCTTCTTCTTTCACCGTGACTCTTTTTTCAGCTCTGGTTCAGGCTCTTTTAGCTAGCAGATTTTCTTCTACACTTACCACTATCTTCTGCATGTCTTCAAGAGTAGAAGGATCTCTTTCTTGCAGCTGATATGCCATATCAGCATCGAAACCATCTGGAAATTTGAGCAAGGCTAATCCCACATGAGGTTTCAAGTTAGCCGGAATAGAATTATATAGAGCATTGAATCTTAGACAATAATCCTGTATAGTTTCACCCACATTTCTTTTAATATTCTCATACTCAGAAAAAATTTGGAGTAGGTTTTTATTTACCTCCCACCGGTCTAATAATTGTGTATGTATCTCCTGAAAAGTGCGAATAGAGCCCGTTGTTAAGGCTTTTAACCACTTTCTAACTTCACCTCCAAAGCTTTGGACAAACAACCTTGTGGTTACATTCTATGCCTCTACATCATGAAGATCAAAAAATTCATTCATCTTATCAACATGTTGCTGGGTTGTAATGCTTTGAGTGGCATCAAAGATAGGAATTTTACTTTGATAGTCAACAGGCATATCATTCAGTTTTTGAGGCAAAACCAAGGGTGCATACCGGGTAGCCATGACTCTAGGTGGATTTACAACAGTGTTTGTAGTACAACAATTCAAGGGAGGGGTTGATGGAGGAGATGAAAACTAAGAATTGACTAATGGGAATGATGATGAATTAGGAGGAGGAAATGTTGTTCCTGATGACTCTGAAGGCTCAGGGATATTATTTATAGTGATAGATGACTGAGGGGAATTCAAATGTAGTCATCAATTGATGAAGTTTCTCTTTGAACTTCAATATCTACAAGGAATTCTAGATCTAAAACTATGTCATAAATTGCAGTTTCATACTTATTTCTAAACAAAGAAAGCTCAAAACTCTCATCAAAAGAAAGATCTTCTACAAAGAACCACTCACTGGTCCAAGTATGGGATCTGAAGATAGGTCTAGGACTTAGTGATCCTTCTTGTCTCCTAACTATTCTTGGGATAAGATTGGGATTCTCAAACACAGGGGGAGGATTTGGATCTGGATTAGCCCTTCTGTATCTTCTTGAAGCCAGTGTGGTTAAATTTCTACTGTACAATATTTCATTTCAGCCTAGAAAACTCTGAACATCATCTTGAAAAGTCAAGGAATTTACAGGGAACATATTTATAGGTTGATCTGTCTTTATGCTCTGATACCAGAAATATATTATGACTATGGATCTTTTGGAATAAGTGCTTGTAATTGTGTTCCCTTCCAAAGCAATTTAACAATGTTCGCCTTGCAATAATATTCAAATCTTTCAAAAAAATCTTTAAATTTTAATGTGATATAGGGGAACACATTAAAAATACTTGAGCAAACCTTACTCCAGTCATAACATCAAATTATAACAATGGCGTGATTCTTTTAGAAAAAACACCAACCTTCAAAGTTATATCACAAAACCCATTTATTATACCAACACGACAAACATTTCATTCAACAGGGCCCCACGCATCCATATTTCGCCTTTTTATGAATTAAATAAACATTAAATAATATAAAACCGCCAGACCATACCTCGATTTATGCTCGTGCACTTCACTACGCGATTGTCGTCAGATCTAACGCTCTCCAGATCAGATGATCCTCGTCAATTTCATGTTTTTTCAAAGGCCGAGGTTTAACATAGGAAATTTGTGCGATATGGGTGGTATTTGGGTGATGACGTGCCCAAATATTACTGGATCGCATTTTTTTGGGCGTGGTTTTCCTCCGGGCCAAAAGCGGCACGACAAAGGCGGTTTTGGTTTTCGAAACCTGCTTGCTGGTAAATAAACTACGCTTTAACTCAAGTTTTCACTATGGTTTGACACTTTAACTCCTCGTGTTAACTCACTGGCTGGGTCCCACTAATATTTACTCCACTGGCAATATAAAAAATCTTTTTTAGTCCAATTACAGAGATTCTAAAGAATCGTCACGTTCAATATAACCTGGGTTTAACCTTAGACAAATGTTTGAATTATTCTTCATGCACAGAGGGCCTGACTATGATTTTATTTGAAAACAGAATAAACATGTTAAGTTCAAATGCTGAGAATATGTTCTCATAGACAGTAAGATCGCTTCCCCAGTGTGGTCGCCAGAAATGTTATCACTTGATCTGAACCTCAGGCTGAAAAAGCAAGTCAGGGTAACATCTAAACCACGCTCAGCCTTGTAGCTAGCCCTACAAGGTCAGAATAGGGCTCTCTACATGAAAATATATTCAACAAAGTACAATTATAAAATGATTTAGGCTAGGTATTAGAATGGGAAAATGTTTTAATGAAATGAATGAATTTTTCAGGGATGTGTGGGAAAAATGGGATAGTTTGAATCGGGGAATTAAATCATGGATTCATGGGGCTAGGTAGGAAGGAAATTTCAACAATTAAGTTTAAAAAGTGTTGGAATGGAAAGACTGGTGAGAAGTTGAAAAGGGCATGTGAGATGGATCCTTTTCAAACAGAAGAAAAAGACAGAGTATTGAATGATTTCCCAAGGCAGAGCATAAAAATGGATTCTACCTTTCTATCTTGAAAGAATTCAACCAGAAATGTTTATGAATGAATGGAACACATAAAAATTTACATATGAACACAAGGAGAGAATCAATGCTAAATTCCATACCACATGGATCCCACAAATCAGAGCTGCATATCTTTATTAATTCCATGTCCAAAAATGTTTACAATGGAGCGCATATCGTTCTTCGTGATTTCCACACTGTTCCCCTACTTATTGATTTACATATTTATTTACAAATGATTTACAATTACATTAAATAGACTGAAATGTGGGAATTTAGATCCACAGAAAGGGGAGTTGTTTTAACAGCTCAAGAACTGAAATCCAAATATGGAAAATAAAACCAACAATTTGCCCCTGAAAATAAGGAACAACAATACGTTTTTGACCATCTTGAGATTCACTAATACACCCAACAAATGAGAAGAAGAAACCTGTAGCAATAAATCCCTTTGAAATTGTTGCCGAAGATGTCTCACTGTTTCATATTTAGTTCTTGGCCTTTGACTGTCTCTCACTGTTTTTTATTCTTTGAAGAAAACTGACTTCGAAGAAAATTTCCTTTTGAAATTATTAAAAATGAAATTATGCCTTTAGTGAAGGAAAATCCCCTTTTGAATGAATAGGAGTGAAAGGGAAAGAGGTGGGGTCCAAAATTGCAATCACAATCAAAATCAAAGGGGAAGAGGGGATACAATATAAAATGGAGTAATTAAAACATAGTATGCGATGGAGCAATTGCCATTGGGGATTGAAGGAATAGGGATATTGGGACAGGTCGTAAAAATCTCGATGTGATTGGATAATAAAAGGGAGAGGTCCGATAGTGTAATCGCAATCGGGGTCAGAGTGGGATAAGGGTGAATATTTTTGGAAACAGGCACAAGAAAATCCCGATGCGATTGGAGTAAATGCGATGGGGTCAATGAATAAGTCAAAGGAGTAATGGGTGATCCTTTTAGAATAAATGAAAAATAAGTTGAGCGCCTTTACAAAGGGAAAGAATGATTTTCTTTGGAAAGAACGGGGTATTTTGGTCGGACCGGGGCAAATCAGGATCAGAATCGGGAGAGGGAGCAGAGTATAACATAATACAATTCCTCCGATGCGATGGGGATAAGCGATGGGGGCGAGGCCTTTGTAAAACAAATTAAAAATAAAATTTAAGTTTTACAAGGGGAGGAAACCCTTTTATTATGAATGGGCGGGGGATTCGATGGTGGGGCCCGAAGGTCCATCGGCATCGGGAAATTGGAGGAGAGTGGGAAAAAAAGTAATGCGCAAAAGGAAATTGCCAATTGTGATGAGCACGACGGCTTGTAGGTCATTCGATTGGATGAATAGATTGAAGGCGGGGGTGTCATCAGAGGTTGTCAATCGGGAAGAGCTCAATCAGAGGGGAGTGATTGAAGGCACTGATTGGGATGGAGTGATGAAGTATGGGCCGTCCGACCAGAGGGGCAGATCGATGGAAGGGATCTCATTGGGTGTATGCTATCGAGAGCACTCAATCAGAGGTATGACGATCGGGGAGGGCGAAGGTATTTTTCAATACAAAACTTTAAGTTTTATCGTAAAGATTAAGGATAAGCAAAGGAAAGGATTTATTTAATTGAATGAGGGGGGGATTATCCAATTGCATTGGAGTTCTTTGTGAGGACCAATCGGAATGCATTTTCCAAACATTGTGATTGCGATCGGGAAAAGGGGAAGGGAATGTATCAGACTGACATGGTTTTATAATAAAAATTTAATCTTTATTATAAAGTTTCAAAGGTATGGAGGGGAAGTGGCTTGTTAAATTGAATGGGATTTATAATAAATACTTTGTAACTTTATTATAAAGTTTAAAGGGACATGAGGGGAAGTGGTTATTAAATCACATATGTTTTAAGAGATTTTAATAATGCGATTTTTCCATCGGAAGGGAAAAAAGGGGTTTTATAAAAGAAAATATTAAACTTTAATAACATAAAGTCTAAGGGAAAGGAGGGAAAAATGGGAAGGGTTAGGGTATAGAGGACTTTATTCACTTAGGAATAAATTTCAATCCAAGAGTCATTTTTGAGAGTGTAGTATACCGTTGGAAAGCTCTTTCTGAGCTCTTTCTAAAAGGCTGAAAATGTTGTGGAAAATCTATCTAAAAGGCAGGGTGATGACTTTGTGGAGATATCAACATCTGAAATGTGACTTATTACATATGTTGACATAAAATTACATAATAAATGATAATAAAGGAAAAATATCATGTTTTCACCTCAAAACATGATTTTGAGGTGAAAATTACATCAAGCTGAATAAAATATTTCTTTGATCTTCCCAGGTGTTGTGACTTTGAGTTTATTGACTTCCTCATGACCTTACTGATATTTATTAACACTTGACTTATTAATTTGACCATGGTGATATCCTAGAACCTAATGAGACCCATCTTATGACCTACTAACATGAATCAGAAGGTGAAAGTAGCTCATGACTAAAGAGGAGAATGAACAAGTTCACATGAGGGAAAACTGATGAAAAATCACTACCATCAATGGATCCATGACCTAGCGGAATAGCGAAAATTTATGGTATGGGACTCCTAATATGCAGATGTAAAAGAGCAGTTTTGATCACTGATGGCAGTATGACTAGACTAACACTAACAATCTCCAAGAAGGTAAACTTCTTGGTCACATAATTTCACAAGAGGGAATCAAAGTAGACCCTAAAAGGATAGATGGAATATTGCAAATTAGCCATCCAAGAAGCCTCAAAGAGTTACAATCTTTCATCGGGAAGATCAATTTTTTGAGGAGGTTTATTCCCAACCTTGTTGAGCTATTAAAAAACATTACAAACATGCTTAAGAAAGAGGTAGGTGTGAAATGGACTACACAAGCTAAACAATCATTTGAACTGGTTAAACAAGCTCTCAGTCAAACACCAGTCTTGATTAGTCCAGATTTCACCAAAGACTTTTATATCTTTTATTTTGCATCAGAACATACAATAGCTTCAGTATTACTTCAAAAAAATGATTTGGGGCAAGAACAACCAATATCCTTCTTTAGCAGGGCCTTAAGAGATGATCCTCTCAAGTATAACATCATGGAGAAGCAAGCCTTAGCATTAGTGAAAGCATTAAAGGACTATAGAGTCTACATTTTACACTCTCACATAATTGCTTTTCTTCAACATACTGTTGTAAAAGATATTCTAAGTCAATACCCTGATGGTAAAAGGGGAAAATTGATTGCAACTATTCTTGAATATGACTTAGAAATTAGGACCATCAAACTAGTTAAAGGGCAAGGATTAGCAAAACTCATGGTTGAGTCGAACTTCCAAGCATTAGATATGAATATGGTAGATGTGTTGGAAGAAATAGAAGAATCCACTGCTCCTTTAATTGAAGAAACATTTTTGAATTCTCCTTGGTATGCTGAAATCATTTATGTGATTTTGTATTTGAATGCCCCCCCCATCTTTATCTAAAACTAAAGCTAGATTTTTGAAACAGAAAGCTTTAAGTTATTTCATCTTAGATGGGGTATTGTGTTGGAAGAAATAGAAGAATCCACTGCTCCTTTCATTGAAGAAACATTTCTGAATTCTCCTTGGTATGCTGACATCATTTATGTGCTTTTGTATTTGAATGCCCCCCCCTTCTTTGTCTAAAAATAAAGCTATATTTTTGAAACAGAAAACTTTTAGTTATTACATCTTAGATGGGGTATTGTATTGGAAGAATGCTATTGGAGTTTTTCTTAAATGTTTACTTGAAGATTATGCAGGAAAGATCATGCATGAGCTGCATGAAGGAGAATGTGGAGGACACCTCTACTCGAAGGCTATAGCGAAACAAATTCTTAGATCTGGTCACTATTGGCCTACCCTTTTCCCAGACAATCAGAAGTTAGTCATGTCTTGCCATAAGTGTCAAATTTTTTATGGCAAAAGAAAACTCCTTCCCTTACCATTACATCCTATCAATGTTGAGGCACCCTTTCAACAATGGGGCTTAGACTTCATTGGGGAAATTCATCCATCTTCATCAACCCAACATAAGTCGATCCTCACTGCCACTAACTTCTTTACCAAGTGGATAGAAGATATACCCTCTAGGAATGCTAATTAATATGTCACTATCAATTTCCTTGAAACAAATATCCTATCTAGATTTGGTTGTCCTAGAAAAATCATAACAGATAATGTTGCTGCCTTTAAATCTAAGAAAATGGTTGATTTTTGTCACAAATACCACATTACCTTGGGCCATTCTACTGCCTACTATCCCCAAGGAAATGGATTAGCTGAATCTTCAAATAAGAGCCTCATCAATATCATCAAAAAGCTATTGGAGTAGAATCAGAAGTCATGGCACAGTAAACTGGTTCATGCCTTATGGGCTGATAGAGTAACTACAAATAAGTCAATAAATGTGTCCCCCTATCAGCTGGTCTATGGTATGGATGCATTCTTTCCCACTTCATTAGGAGTTCCAGTCATGACACTCCTCCAAGAAGTGAAGATTGAAGAGAATGATATGCAAAGAAGAATCAACCAAACAATTCATTTACAGCAGACTAGGGAAGAATTATATGAAAGAACACAGTTAGTCCAAGAAAATATCAAGAAGATATTTGACAAGAGGACTAAGGAAAAAAATTTCCAAGTTGGAAATGTTGTTCTTAAATGGGATTCAAGAAGCGAAGAGAAGGGAAAACATGGCAAGTTTGAGAACTTGTGGAAAGGACCCTATATTATTCATGCTGAGAGAGGTCACAATGCATTTTCTTGAAAGAATTGAATGGAGAATATCTGTATGGAGGTCCTGTCAATGGCAGGATTCTCAAGCATTACTTCTGCCAAGAGTCTTGAGTTTTAAAGCTTTTTACTTTCCATTGTAAATATGTTTTTTAAACATTGCATTCGCAGTTAGAAAAATAAAAATACAAAATAAATAGAAAGGAGAAAAGAGGGAAGATTGTAAAAAAAGAAAGGTATAGCCCCATACCAAGAAGAGAAATAAAGTCTGAAAGTGTGCAAGCTCAAAAGCCACTCCTAAAAACAAACTCCTAGTTAGTCATACAGCCTAATCATGACTAGTTAGTTTTCAATTTACTGCTGATAGGTTAATGAAATATATTTTCCAAACAACTTAATCTTGGCTTATCAGTAAGGTAGATTAGGATAGAAAAAAAAAGGTTCAAACAAGCTCAAATTCTGAACCTATGAGATAGAAAACAAACTAGTTCTAATACGCACAAAACTTGAAATAGGAAAGAAAGAAATATAGCTCAAACAAATTTAAAAACAGAGTTGAAGAAACAGTGAAGGAGGTTTTTAAATTTTCAGATCTTAAGCCTTCACTATTTTACTTTACTTTTCTGCAAATAATAATCTATGTGCAGCTTGTTTTTATGCTATAGATCACAGCAAGTCAAACAGCTTAATCTTGGCTTGACTATTTTCAATTTTTTTTCTTACAAATTAGAGAATAAAAGTCTGTCAGACAGTCTAACCCTGACAGATAGTAGTTAGGTAGAGAATCTATGAATTCAACTACTTAATCTGAATTCGTGGAGATATAGGTTAGACTTAGATTAGTTTCTTGTTTTTCAAAAGAATAAAATGTTGTTGAAGAGAGTTTGCAAGTCTAAATGCACTTTGAAAAGAAGAAAAAAAGTTAGGATCATTAAGAATGGGTAGGTAGACATGATTTTTTTGATAGAATTCCATTATTTCAAATTGCTACAGAGATCATCAAAAAGAAAGGTTACTACCCAATGGATTAAGGCACTAGTTTACTAAAAAGCCAGAGATCAATAGCTAAGGTTCTAGACACCTAAAGGACCAGCTGTCTTCCCCAAGTGGAGCCACCGTTAGCCACCTATAAATTTTGTTATACCAAGAGGTGGCTAGACTTTGTCTTCAAGCCTTCAAGAGATAGTTTCCTTTGAAAATATATCATCTTTTTCAGTCTTATGATATTCTTTCTTCCTTTGAATTAAAATTCGCTGCTATTTCCCTCATTAACCCTGAAAAATCTGTTGTTTTCCTGAAGAAAAAGACTGCCAAAAACCCATTTTCCCCTTCATTTTACCCCTCCTTTCACTCATAATTAACCTTCATTTTTATCCCCTTTTTTCCCATGAAATTCCTCCTTTTCCTCATTTTATTTCTTTCCCTTCATAATTTCCCTTTCATAAGGTTTATAACTCCTTTTTTTACCTTATCGAAACCCTTAAAAACCTTCAAAAATCCTTCAAAAATCATAAAAAATAACCTTTTTTGCACTAAGGCCTTAAGCCCTTTTGCCTTAGCCCCAGCCCCTTTTACCGCATAAAACCAGCACCAAGACCAGGCACTGAGGGCTAATCACGCAATCGCAATCGGGATTTTCTATTTTCGTTGTTACCTATTCACTTTGAAAACTCTGATTGCAAATAGGCCTTATCCTTTAAAACCCCCAATCCACTTATCCTTTCACAGGACCTTAGCCCCACAATCGGGCGCTAAAGCACCCTAAAAAACCTTTCCGAAACACAACTTTTCTTTTTATTTTGTAAAAAACCCGACTTTCCTTATGTTTCAATAAACCCGACCATTTAAATGTTCTAACGAATGTTAGCCGTTGATTTAAAAACTGAACAACGATCGTCGGCACATCACATCGCAAACAAATGAATGACCCCTTTGTTGGTTCCTCCCTTTTTCTCCGGTTTCGATTAGCCCTTTTTCTTTTAAAAAGCCCTTGATCCCTTCATCTTCTTCACATAACCCAAAGCCACAACCAACGCTAAGGCCCAATCACAAATCACAAATCGAAGTTCGTGTTTAACGTTTTCCCTTTGTTTTTCTAAAAATCCCCAATGCGATGAGTTTTCTCCTTTTAGCCCCATATCAAATCTCCAACGGTTGTTATTTATAAATACAATGGCCAGTGCTAAAGTCACCTCGTGCCCATAATCCTCCCCCATCATCCCTCTGATTAAATCTCCACCGTCAATCTTACTCCCATATCTAACGGCTGGCGCTTAATTGCACCGCACAAAATCTAAAAGCACCATCCCTTTGCCTCCCCCGATTGTGATCCAACGATCCAATATGGACCGTTGAATCCACAAGAACCGATGGCCTAGATTAATCATAACTCCACCCATATTTCTTTGCGTTTATTCCTTCGATTAACTTTCAACTGTCGATCTACTCCTCGATCTGACAAACATCGTTAAATCACATCGCAAATATTCAATTTACCTTGTTTTCTTTGATTATTTTCCCTCTTTCGATGCGATCCTCCCGATTGTTTCTCTATCGTTGATCTAGTTTTTAGATCGATGGTCCTTGTTCTATCGCATCACAAATTTTCTTTCGTCCATTCCCTTTCTCTCCTCTGATTGCAACCCCACGATTTAATCCTGGTCGTTGATCTCTCCTAGATCTAATGGCCCAAGCTTAATCGCATCGGCGCATTTCAAAGTTGCCTTCCCCTTGCCTCCGCCGATCACGATCTTGCGATTGAATCTAAGTCGTCCATTCACCAAGATCTAACAGTCCCAGTTTACTCTCGCCATTTAGTTCATCGCCCTCCGCCCATCCTCTAAGGGACTTCATTGATGAATCTCCACCGTTGATCTCTGTTGGCTGATCTGATCCAATGGTCCAGAATGATTCGGAAACCCCAAATTTCATTTAACCCCTTATTACTTCCGCCAAAGGTTTCCTCTTATTTCCTTTGTAATTTCCTCCATTTCAATTTAATATTTCCCCCACTACATTATATATTCCCGATTGAACTCAGCCGTTGATCTTTGCAGATCAGCGGCCCAGACTTAATCTCTCCCACCGTCTATCCAACTGCATCCCCATCTGACACCATTGAGCAATCCTCATCGTTGATGACTTTCATCCAACGGTCACAATCTAACATAAACCTCCAAAGTAGTTTAGACCTTACCCTGTAGGATTTTTCTTAATTTTTCTTTGTTTGTGTAGGTTTTAAAGGTTTGTGCAGGATTTTTCTTAAAGGTTTTGTTTCAAAAAGAAAATCAAAGGCTGGGGATGACGATCCCTCAGGCCATTATTCATAAGGAGGATCATTCTGTAGGGTTTCCCATTGTGATTTACCGATGCTTCATGAACACTGGCGACATTAAGAACCCCCTGTAAATGCCTGCACAACAACAAAACACAGTGAACCTTGATCTGATAAAGAGTATCAGTATCCAGGGATAAAATCAAAGCATAAATGATGTTTGAAGATTATTAACATAGTTTCTAAAGGATTAAGGAATAAATTCGATTAATCAAAGGCCTGATCCACAACTGAAGATTGTATGAAGACCAGAAGATAGAGATTAGGCATAATTAAGCCTATAACGCAGGAATAAAGCAAATTAACAATGTTTTACGAAAGAAAAATCATATCTATCAGTCCAAGAAGCCTCCACTGCCACATCAGAGGCACCTATCAAAACACGGGATACCAAATGACACCTGTAGGCTCAAAGAAATCAAAGAAGGCCTAGTTATTTCCAGAACAGAAGATATTAGCATAAAGACAGCCGAACAATTATTTTAGATCAAAGAAAATTATTACAAAATGTTAGCAGAGTTATTACAAAGATAAAAAATAGGCCTTGAAGTACATCTTTTTGCTCTTCGATTTTAAAAAGACAGAAACAGAGTAAATAAAACAGAATCATAATTCAATGATCTCCTTCCTTAGGCTTTGCATGGTTTTAGAGGTTTGGAGTTGCATTTAGTGTAGAATTGATTACACTTCAATCTTAAAGCCCTTCCACCTCCTCATTTCTTCTATAAATACTTCTGAAGAAGATGAGAAGTTCGTTGGTTGGTCACTAGTTGTAATACTGAAAACTCTCTGAAATAATATATAATCTGTTGAAGTTGAAGAGGAAATTGAAGTCTTGGAAGCCTGATGATGTTGTTGCATGCTTTTTCTTGAGAATGCTCTATCATTGGATCCATGAGCTTGGATTTTGGTGAAGTATTCTGAACTGTTTAATGTTTTCTCCTATTTTCATTTTGTTCCATAATTTCTTACTAAATAGGATAAAATTTTTAGGCTAAGAAATGACTCCTGGAAGCACCTTAGACCTGTTTATCCTTCACTGTTTTATGTTTTCTTATGCTGAGGTATTTTAGAGTCTTTAATCTCTCTCTTTAGTCCTCATTCTTGTTTATTTCTCTAATAGTTCAAATAGTTGGTTTCATCATGATTTATGGTTCTCCCTGCTTGTATGCTACCACTTGAAAGCTATTATTGAAGTCTCCCTTTGAAGTACCATTGTTTATAGTGAGCCAAGGAGGTCTGTTTTGATCATGCCCTTTGTCCTTGCTGAAACAGTTGTTTTAAAGGTCTTTTATAGTTGTGATCATAGATGTACTAGGTGTTCCCTCTTCTATGACTACAATTATCAGTGAATCTTTTATGTTTTCTAAGTCATTTGAAATAAAATCTTTGAGGAAATAGGATGTGCTCCCGAATCTTAGATTTCATTTTAAAAGTTGTTTTGAAGTCATTATTTACTTAAAGTGTGGTTTGTAGAATTCATAGTCAGCCCTGTCTATCAAATACCTCTTTATTGTTCAAGTTATGTTTTCAAATTCCATTTTTTGAGAATTAAAACTCTCCTTCCAAATAATTGATGTCCACCTTATTCACAAAACCAAAGGATCTTGTGGCCAAGTTAGATTTTCCCTTTGATATCCTATATCCATTGATAAGTTTGTCGTGACTTCTTCTTAACTCCATTTCCCAATGAATCTAACACTTCTCCTTTCTACCTATCTTTCTTAGACCTTTCATGTTATGCTATATCATTTAGCCAAACAAACAAACAATCACTTGCACTTAATAGCTAGTCTAAAATCCATACTAAAAAGCAAACAAGACAAACTTTTGCAAAACAAATAAATTTGAGAGAGCCCTCTCTGAGAACAAGAGGACTAGATCCTGGAACTCTAAAGAATGGTTTGATGTTGCCTTGTCTTTTGATTTTCCAAACTATCAAAACATGGGATACCAACATAATGGCGATCACGGTGGGACATTGAGTAAAATATTTAAAACAAAACACTCACTGTCCAGTATAACATAAGTAACCTTCTTCAAGCACTACCTAACAAATGGTAATCATGATACGACTTATTTGAATCAGGGACAAACTAAGTAACCCTTAGGATTCTCATAGAGCCTTTTTAAAACCTTGAAGAAATCAGTTACCAAGCCATAAGAGTGAACTCTATATGTTTTTAACACCTTAGCTAAGTGTTAAGTCAGATTTAGGACACTTTCATAACCCATAGGACTGAAAAAACTCAGAAAAACAAAAAAATATTTTAGTTTGGCATGAAAATAAACATGGTGGTGGAACCATCAAATATTTTACCTTCATAGAAGCTAAAAAGTTTCCACCTGGCGACTCCACTAGCCCCAGTAGGCCTATTACTTATCTAGATCTCCAGATCTCTTTAGGATGGTGTTAACCAACCTTGAAGAAGCTTAAGAAGCCTAGTCCCATACTAGATAAGACATTGTGAAAGGCAAAATTTTCAAAAACAGTCCCTAAAAACTTTAGCCTTTCTCATTTTGAAAGAGCAGTCTGGATTCACATAGGATCAACACTAGATCTCATCCAGACACTAACCCTCCTACAATAGTTAACAATCCAGAAAGAATTCTGTGGCAGAATTATAATTCTAGAAAATCAACTGCTAATAGGAAACTCTTAAGAACAAAATCCGTCCTTGAAAACCTTGTTGAATTAGAGGATTTACACTTTAATTTAAATCATACAAAGAACATATTTAGAGCTATATCTTAAAGTAATTTAAACCAAACTGATCTTGACATTGCATATTTGCAACAGAGCTTTAGTAGAGAAGCCTCACCTTCCACTCTTCCCGATTCCTAGCTTCTTCATTACTTTAGCCTTTTCCATAACAAATCTGCTCAAAACCAGTTTGTTGGCCCAAGTGTTTCTTCCACTCCAATCCATACTACCACTATTAAAAACACTCCAGTTCAACCCACTTTCCCTCTCGTAAATCCACCTCTTGTAAACCCACCCTTCTTTCCAACCATGGAAACATGTTATGCCCCATTAGTGTTACCACAACCTCTACTTCCCTTACCAAATGAATACCAATCCAAAATTCCCCATTTCACTAGAAAAGAAGCTACCACAGTTCAACATCATGTAGATAGGATGGAAGATGAATTTGATTACATGGAGATAGAAGAAGAGACCATTAAAATGAGAATATTTACCCAAATTTTAGGAGGAGATGTAAAGAAGTGGTTTAAAAATTTACCTCCTAATAGCATCAATGATCTCCCTGCTTTGCATCAAACATTCATCAACAAATGGGAAACCAAAAAGAACCCTCTTCAAATATTAGCAAAATATAGCAGTCTCAAAAGAAATCCGGCGGAGAGTGTTCATGACTACTCCACTAGGTTTAACAGTGTTTACAATGCTCTTCCACCTCACATGAAACCTCCCCAAGGCATGGCCTTAGTAAGATACCCTGAAGGTTTTGATGCGGAAATGGCCTATCAATTAAGAGAGAGAGATTACTTAACTCTAGAAGACATGCAAAAGGGGGTTGTGAGTGTAGAAGAAAACATAATTGAGAAAAGAAATAGGTTGAGATTAGAAAAGAGGGTAACTTATAAAGATGACATTGTACCCTCAACCTCAACTTCTGACACAAAAATTGGCAACCTAGTGAAAGTAATGGAGAGGATGCTTGAAAAGATCAACTTGAATGATAGGGTGGCACCAAGAGAACCTCAAAACAACCAAAACAGAAATATAAATAAGAATTATAGAAGAGAAAACAATCAAGATAGGCCAAAGGAAAATGACCAACAGATTAGACCTCCCTTCCAACAAAACTATGTATATCAATATGAGGAAGATAGGGAGATTGAAAGGTTGGGAGAAGGTCATATAAACATGATTAGATTAGACAGAGGGGATGATGTTTTCCTCACTAAAGAAGAACAAGGTTTCTTCTCTGATCAGAGGAAAAACACCTATGAATATTTTGATGGCTATAGATTGGGGTTTGAAAATGAAATTATGGAGTTGCACAAACAATGTGATCTTAGGAGCAAAGGGAACGTAGATAATTCAAGGGATAAAAACACTAGTACTGCTGTCAAGAAAAACACAAAAACTCAGCCTAAGAAGACAACAGAGCAAACCAACATTTTGTCTAAGAAACCACATTCAAATAAAGAGAAGAGCAGCCAACCAAATGTTGAACAAAACATCCCTAGCACCTCAGCTAGTGGACCTAACAAAACTGTCCCAATTACCAGTCCAAACAAAGTTCAAAAAATCAAAATTTCTAAAAGGAATTCAATTGCAAAGACAGATGTAAATATGACCAAATCAATTGTTCCTTTCAGCCTCGAAGGAGAGATTTCGAAGATAAAAATTACCATCCCTCTAGTTGAACTACTAACCCAAGAAGTGTACAAAAACCAAGTTTTGAAAGCTTTTAACTTAGGAAGTGATACTGATACATTAAACTTGATAGATGACAAGCCTGAGTTGTTATTTGGTCTAGAAGTTGAAGCAAAATACCAAGAAGGAGTTGTTCCTCCCTTCTATGCTAGTTTGAATATACATGAGAAAATTTTACACAATGCCATGCTAGACTCTGGAGCTTCGCATAATCTTATGCCCAAAGTAGTAATGGAAAGCTTAGGCTTAGAAATTACTAAACCATACAAAGATTTTTGTTCCTTTGATTCAAGCAGAGTCAAATGCTTGGGTTTAATCAAAGATTTATGTGTTAACTTATCTCATATCCTTGCTAAGAGTCTAGTTATGGACATAGTTGTAGCTGACATTCCCCCTAAGTATGGCATGCTTTTATGAAGATCATGGGGATCCAAACTTCAGGGAAGCCTTCAAATGGACATGTCTTGCCACCATCCCTGTTTTTAACCAAAATAGAAGATTATAAAGGGAATCTCACATGACATATATGGTGAGCAACATAGATAAACCAAATAACTCTCCCATCTATTCTATTCAATCAATTTTAGATTCCTTTATCTTGTACAATGAAGATGAAATCACTCAACAAGACAAGGAAAACATAGACCCAATCAGTTTACCAGAACAATCAGAACTTCCCTCAAATCAGATCCAAAACATTGAAAATCAACAGCAACAAGAGAATGAAAATCAGGCAAATATACTTTGGACAATAAATTTTGATGGGTCTTGTAATAAAACCAGTGTAGGGGCAGGTGTGTGGATTAAAAACAAAAATCATATTTTTTCATATAAATTGGATTTCCCATGCACTAACAATATTGATGAATACGAGGCACTTCTCCTCGGCTTACAGTTGCTTACACAATTAGAGGTCCAAAAGATATCAATCTTAGGAGATACTGAACTTTTCATAAGACAGATCAAAGGAGAATACTCAGCTAGAAACCCAAGACTTAGAGAATATCAAAATTTTGTCCTTGATTTATTGAAGACCTTTGAAAATATGAACTCATTTTCATTCCAAGAGCACAAAATCATCTAGAAAATGAACTTGCCTTCAGTGCCAGTAACTGCCAAATACCTCAAATAGATGAACAACTTTGTGTAAAGGTAAAACACAGGCTTGCAGTGCCTGATAATGAGGATCACTGGCAACTGTTTGACTCTGACAAACATATAGATGATTTCCTAAAATCAGAAAATTATTTCGACCTACCAACATTAGAAACCAGCCATAAAGAAAATTGTTTGTATATTGAACAAATCCCAGAAGTTGAAATAACCCATTCTGCTGATATAAATCACTGTGAGAATCCTTTTGAAGTAGAATTAATTGACAACGTAGACCAAGAAGACTTGGAAGTTTTACAATTCAAGAGTGATACAATTCCAAGAGGTCTCACACTTTTAGAACACCTTTTCGACTTTAATGATGTAGCCAAAGAACCAAGAATGGAGCCTATGGAAACAGATGTAGAAGAAAAAAACATAGGCAACCTAGCAGAACCCAAGATGATTAAACCGTCCAACACTCTCCCAGCTCACATAAAATTGCAATATATAAAGCTGTTCAAAGAGATTAAAGATGTTTTTTCTTTGGGATACAAAGATCTAAAACCTTATGATACTAGCATCATTCAGCATAAGATTCCTCTAAAGGAAAATCAAAAACCTTTCAAACAAAAAATAAGGAGAATAAACCCGATTTTATTACCTTTAGTTAAGGCAGAATCTGAAAAGATGCATGATGCTGGGATTATAGTACCAATTAGATATTCAGAGTGGGTATCAAACTTAGTTTCTGTTAGAAAAAAGACAAGGGGAATCAGGCTCTGTATTGACTTCATAAATTTAAATAGAGCCTCCCTAAAACACAACTACCCCTTGCCCAAGATGGACAATATACTTCAAAGGGTAGTTGTGTCAAAAATGATATCACTCTTAGATGGGTTCTCGGGTTATAACCAGGTGTTAGTGCTCCCAAGTGATCAGCATAAGACTGCATTTACCACACCTTGGGGCACATTTATGAATGTCAAAATGCCATTTGGTTTGATGATTGCAGGGGCCACCTTCCAAAGTGCCATGGATATAGCCTTCTCTGAAGATATTGGCTATTTCGTAATCATTTACCTTGATGACATAACCGTTTTCTCAAAAAATGATGAAGAACATTTGATTCACTTGAGAAACGTTTTTGAGAAATGTAGAAAATTTGGCTTATATTTGAATCCCAAGAAGACACTCTTTGGTCTCCAAGAACGTAAACTTCTTGGTCACATAATTTCAAAAGAAGGAATCAAAGTAGACCCTAAAAGGATAGATGTCATATTGCAAATTAACCATCCAAGAAGCCTCAAAGAGTTACAATCTTTCATTGGGAAGATCAATTTTTTGAGGAGGTTTATCTCCAACCTTGCTGAGCTATTAAAAAACATTACAAACATGCTTAAGAAAGAGGTAGGTGTGAAATGGACTACAGAAGCTAAAAAATCATATGAACTGGTTAAACAAGCTCTCACTCAAACACTAGTCTTGATTAGTCCAGATTTCACCAAAGACTTTTATATCTTTTATTTTTCATCAGAACATACAATAGCTGCAGTATTACTTCAAAAGAATGATGTGGGGCAAGAACAACCAATATCCTTCTTTAGCAGGGCCTAAAGAGATGCTCCTCTCAAGTATAACATCATGGAGAAGCAAGTCTTAGCATTAGTGAAAGAATTAAAGGACTTTAGAGTCTACATTTTACACTCTCACATAATTGCTTTTGTTCCACATACTGTTGTCAAGGATATTCTAAGTCAAGATCGTGATGGTAAAAGGGGAAAATGGATTGCAAATATTCTTGAATATGACTTAGAAATCAAGCCCACCAAATTAGTTAAAGGGAAAGGATTAGCAAAACTCATGGATGAATCGAACTTCCAAGCACTAGATATGAATATGGTAGATTTTTTGGAAGAAACAGAAGAATCCACTACTCCTTTCATTGAAGAAACATTTCTGAATTCTCCTTGGTATGCTGACAGAATTTATGTGCTTTTGTATTTGAATTCCCCCCCTTCTTTGACTAAAACTAAAGCTAGACTTTTGGAATAGAAAGCGTTAAGTTATTGCATCTTAGATGGGGTATTGTGTTGGAAGAAATAGAAGAATCTACTTCTCCTTTCATTGAAGAAACATTTCTGAATTCTCCTTGGTATGCTAACATCATTTATGTGCTTTTTTATTTGAATGCCCCCCCTTCTTTGTATAAAAATAAAGCTAGATTTTTGAAACAGAAAGCTTTAAGTTATTGCATCTTAGATGGGGTATTGTATTGGAAGAATGCTATTGGAATTTTGCTTAAATGTTTACTTGAAGATGATGCAGGAAAGATCATGCATGAGCTGCATTAAGGAGAATGTGGAGGACACCTCTACTCGAAGGCTACAACAAAACAAATTCTTAGATCTGGTCACTATTGGCCTGCCCTTTTCCCAGACACTCAGAAGTTAGTCATGTCTTGCCATAAGTGTCAAATTTTTGATGGAAAAAGAAAACTCCTTCCCTTACCATTACATCCTATCAGTGTTGAGGCACCCTTTAAATAATGGGGCTTAGACTTCATTAGGAAAATTCATCCATCTTCATCAGCCCAACATAAGTGGATCCTCACTGCCACTAAATTCTTTACCAAGTGGATAGAAGCTATACCCTATAGGAATGCTAATGAATCTGTCACTATCAAGTTCCTTAAAACAGATATCCTATCCAAATTTGTTTGTTCCAGAAAAATCAAAATAGATAATGCTGTTGCCTTTAAATCTAAGAAAATGGTTGATTTTTGTCAAAAATACCACATTAACTTGGGCCATTCTACTACCTACTATCCCCAAGGAAATGGATTATCTGAATCGTCAAATAAGAGCCTCATCAATATCATCAAAAAGTTATTGGAGCAGAATCAGAAGTCATGGCACAGTAAATTGGTTCATGCCTTATTGGCTGATAGATTAACTACAAAGAAGTAAATAAATGTGTCCCCCTATCAGCTGGTCTATGGCATGGATGCAGTCTTTCCCACTTCATTAGGAGTTCCAGTCATGAAAATCCTTGAAGAAGTGCAAATTGAAAAGAATGATATGCAAAGAAGAATCAACCAAACAATTCATTTACAGCAGACTAGGGAAGAAGTCTATGAAAGAACACAGTTAGTCCAAGAAAATATCAAGAAGCTATTTGACAAGAGGACTAAGGAAAATAATTTCCAAGTTGGAAATTTTGTTCTTAAATGGGATTCAAGAAGGGAAGAGAAGGGAAAACATGGAAGATTTGAGAACTTTTGGAAAGTACCCTATATTATTCATGCTGAGAGGGGTCACAATGCATTTTTCTTGAAAGAATTGAATGGAGAAGATTTGTATGGAGGTCCCATCAATGGTAGGATGCTCAAGCATTACTTCTGACAAGATTCTTGAGTTTTAAAGATTTTTACTTTCCATTGTAAATATCATTGTTTAACATTGCATTCAAAGTTGGAAAAATAAAAATACAAAACAATAGAAAGGAGAAAAGAGGGCAGATTGTAAAACAAGAAAGGTACATCCCCATACCAAAAAGAGAAATAAAGTCTGAAAGTGTGCAAGCTCAAAAGCCACTCCTAAAAACACAATCCTAGTTAGTCATAAAACCTAATCATGACTAATTAGTTTTCAATTTACTGCTGATATGTTAATGAAATATATTTTCCAAACAGCTTAATCTTGGCTTATCAGTAAGGTAGATTAGGATAGAAAAACAAAGGTTCAAACAAGCTCAAATTTTGAACCTATGAGATAGAAAAAAAAATGGTTCTAATATGCCCAAAACTTGAACCAGGAAAGAAATAAATATAGCTCAAACAAATTTAAAAATAGAGTTGAAGAAACAATGAAGGAGTTTTTTAAATTTTCAGATCTAAAGCCTTCACTATTTTACTTTACTTTTCTGCAAATAATAATCTATGTGCAGCTTGTTTTTATACCATAGATCACAGCAAGTCAAAAAACTTAATCTTGGCTTGACTATTTTTAAATATTTGTCTTACAAATTAGAGAATAAAAGTATGTCAGACAGTCTAATCCTGACCGATAGTAATTAGGTAGATAATTTATGAATTCAACTGCTTAATCTGAATTCGTGGAGAAATAAGGTTAGACATAGATTATTTTCCTGTTTTTCAAAAGAATAAAATGTTGTTGAAGAGAGTTTGATAGTCTAAATGCACTCTGAAAAGAATAAAAAATGTTAGGATCATTAAGAATGGGTAGGTAGACATGATTGTTTTGATAGAATTCCATTATTTCGAATTGCTGTAGAGATCATCAAAAAGAAAGGTTATTGCCCAATGGATTAAGGCACTGGTTTACTAAAAAGCCAGATATCAATAGCTGAGGTTCTAGACACCTAAAGGACCATCTGTCTTCCCCAAGTGGAGCCACTGTTAGCCACCTATAAATTTTGTTATACCAAGAGGTGGCTAGACTTTGTCTTCAAGCCTTCAAGAGATAGTTTCCTTTGAAAATATATCATCTTTTGAAGTCTTATGATATTATTTCTTCCTTTGAATTAAACTTCGCTATTGTTTCCCTCATTAACCCTGAAAAATCTGCTGTTTTCTTGAAGAAAAACACTGCCAAAAACCCATTTTCCCCTTCATTTTACCCCTCCTTTCACTCATAATTAACCTTCATTTTTATCCCCTTTTTCCTCATGAAATTCCTCCTTTTCCTCATTTTCTTTCTTTCCCTTCATAATTTCCCTTTGATAAGGTTTAAAACTCTTTTTTGACCTTATCGAAACCCTTAAAATCCTTCAAAAATCCTTGAAAAATCATAAAAAATAGCCTTTTTTGCACTAAGTCCTTAAGCCCTTTTGCCTTAGCCCCAGCCCCTTTTACCGCATAAAACCAGCATCAAGACAAGGCAGTGAGGCCTAATCGTGCAATCGCAATCGGGCTTTTCTGTTTTCCTTGTTACCTATTCAATTTGAAAACTTTGATTGCGATTAGGCCTTGTCCTTTAAAACCCCCCGATCCATTTATCCTTTCACAGGACCTTAGCCCCGCAATCGGGTGCTAAAGCACCCTAAAAAACCTTTTCAAAACATAAATTTTCTTCATATTTTGTAAAAAACCCGACTTTCCTTATGTTTCAATAAACCCAGCCGTTTAAATGTTCCAACGAATGTCAGCCGTTTATTTAAAAACCGATCAACAATCGTCGGCACATCGCATCGCAAATAAACGAATGACCCCTTTGTTGGTTCCTCCATTTTTCTCTGATTTCAATTAACCCTTTTTCTTTTAAAAAACCCCCGATCCCTTCATCTTCTTCACATAACCCAAAGTCGTGACCAGCGCTAAGGCCCAATCATAAATCTCAAATCAGAGTTCTTGTTTAACGTTTTCCCTTTGTTTTTCTAAAAATCCCCAATGCGATGAGTTTTCTCCTTTTAGCCCCATATCCAATCAACGCCGGTTGATCTTTATAAATCCAACAGCTAGTGCTAAAGTCACCTCACACCCATAATCAACCCCCATCACCCCTCCGATTAAATCTCCACCGTCGATCTTACTCCCAGATCTGACGGCTGGCGCTTAATCGCACCGCGCAAAATCTAAAATCACCATCCCTTTGCCTCCCCCGATTGCGATCCTGCGATCCAATCTGGATCGTCAAATCCACAAGAACCGACGGCCCAGATTAATCATAGCTCCGCCCATATTTCTCCGCGTTTATCCCTCCGATTAACTCTCAACCGTCGATCTACTCCCCGATCCGACGAACATCGTTAAATCACATCACAAATATTTATTTTACCCTATTTTCTTTGATTATTTTCCCTCTTCCAATGCGATCCTCCCAATTTTTTCTCTACCATTGATCTATTTTTTAGATTGACGGTCGTCGTTCTATCGCATCACAAATTTTCTTTCGTCCATTCCCTTTTTCTCCTCCGATTTCAACCTCGTGATTTAATCCTGGCCGTTGATCTCTCCTAGATCTAATGGCCCACGCTTAATTGCATCGATTCATTTCAATGTTGCCTTCCCCTTGCCTCCGCCGATCGTGATCTTGCGATTGAATCTAAGCCATCCATTCACCAAGATCTAATGATCCCAGTTTAATCTCGCCATTTATTTCATCACCCTCTTCCCATCCTCCAAGGGACTTCATTGATGAATCTCCGCCATTGATCTCTATTGGCTGATCTGATCCAACAGTCCAGAATCATTTGGAAACCCCAAATTTCATTTAACTCCTTATTACTTATGCCAAAGGTTTCCTCCTATTTCCTTTGTAATTTCCTCCATTTCGCTTTAATATTTCCCCGGCTACATTATATATTCCCGATTGATCTCAGCCATTGATCTTTGCGGATCAAATATCTCGACTTAATCTCTCCCATCGTCTATCCAACTGCATCACCATCTAACCCCAACGAGCAATCCTCGTCATTGATGAATTTCGTTCAACAGTCACGATCTAACCTAAACCTCCAACGCAATTTAGAACTTACCCTACAGGATTTTTCTTAATTTTTCTTTGTTTGTGTAGGTTTTAAAGGTTTCTCCATTGTTTCAAAAAGAAAATCAAAGGCCGAGGATGACGATCCCTCAGGCCATTATTCATAAGGAGGATCATTCTACAGGGTTTCCCATTGTGATTTACCGGTGCTTCATGAACATTGGTGACATTAATAACCCCCTGTAAATGCCTGCGCAACAACAAAACATAGTGAACCTTGATCTGATAAAGACTATCAGTATCCAGGGATAAAATCAAAGCAGAAATCATGTTTGAAGATTTTTAACACAATTTTTGAAGTATTAAGGCATAAATTTGATTAATCAAAGGCCTGATCCACAATTGAAGACTGTATGAAGACCAGAAGATAGAGATTAGGCCTAATTAAGCTTATAACGTAGGAATAAATCAAACTAACAATGTTTTAGGAAAGAACAATCAGATCTATTAGTTTGAGAAACACGGGATACCAAAAGACACCTGCAGCCTCAAAGCAATCAAAGAAGGCCTAATTATTTCCAGAACAGAAGATATTGGCATAAAGACAGCTGAACAGTTATTTCAGATCAAAGAAACTTATTACAAACTGTCAGCAGAGTTATTACAAAGATAAAAAATAGGCCTCGAAGTCAATATTTTTTCCCGTTGAGTTTAAAAAGACAGAAACAGAGTAAGTAAAATAGAATCATAATTCAATGCTCTCCTACGTTAGGCCTTGCATGGTTTTCAAGGTTTGGAGTTGCATTTAGTGTAGAATTAATTACACTTTGATCTTAAAGCACTTCCACCTCCTCATTTCTTCTATAAATACTTCTGAAGAAGATGAGAAGCTCGTTGGTTGGTCACTAGTTGTAATACTGAAAACTCTTTGAAATAATATATAGTTTGTTGAAGTTGAAGAAGAAATTGAAGTCTTGGAAGCCTAATGATGTTGTTGCATGCTTGTTCTTGAGAAGAATCTATCATTAGATCCATGAGCTTGGCTATTGGTGAAGTATTCTGAGCTGTTTAATGTTTTCTCCTATTTTAATTTTGTTCCATAATTTCTTACTGCAGTAGGATAAAAGTTTTAGGCTAAGAAATGACTCCTGAAAGCACCTTAGACCTGTTTATCCTTCACTATTTTATGTTTTCTTCTGCTGAGGTATTTTAGAGTCTTTAATCTCTCTCTTTAGTCCTCATCCTTGTTTATTTCTCTAATAGTTCAAATAGTTGGTTTTAGCATGATTTATGGTTCTCCCTGCTTGTCTACTGCCACTTGAAAGATGTTATTGAAGTCTCCCTTTGAAGTACCATTGTTTATAGTGAGCCGAGGAGGTCTGTTTTGATCATGCGCTTTGTCCTTGCTTAAAAAGTTGTTTTAAAGGTCTTTTATAGTTGTGATCATAGATATATTAGGTGTTCCCTCTTCTATGACTGCAATTATCAGTGAATCTCTTATGTTTTATAAGTCATTTGAAATAAAACCTTTGAGGAAATAGGATGTGCTCCCGAATCTTAGATTTCATTTTAAAAGTTTTTTTGAAGTCATTATTTAATTAAAGTGTGGTTTGTAGAATTCATGGTCAGCCATGTCTATCAAATACCTCTTTATTTTTCAAGTTATGTTTTCAAATTCCCTTTGTTGAGAATTCAAACTCTCCTTCCAAATCATTGATGTCCATCTCATTCACAAAACCAAAGGATACTGTGGCCAAGTTAGAATTGCCCTTTGATATCCCATATCCATTGATAATTTTTTCATGACTTCTTCTTGACTCCATTTCCCAATGAATATAACACTTCTCCTTTCTACCTATATTTCTTATACCTTTCATGTTCTACTATATCATTCAACCAAACAAACAAACAATCACTTGCACTTAATAACTAGTCTAAAATCCATACTAAAAAGCAAAAAAGAGAAACTTTTGTAAAACAAATAAATTTGAGAGAGCCCTCTCTAAGAACAGGAGGACTAGATCCTGGAACTGTAAAGAATGGTTTGATGTTGCCTTGTCTTTTTATTTTCCAAACTATCAAAACACGGGATACCAACATAATGGTGATCACGGTGGGACATTGAGTAAAATATTAAAAAAAAAACACTCACTGTCCAGTATAACATAAGTAGCCTTCTTCAAGAACTACCTAACAAAATCGTAATCATGATAGGACTTATTTTAATCAGTGACAAACTAAGTAACCCTTAGCATTCTCATAAAGCCTTGTTAAAACCTTGAAGAAATCAGTTACCAAGCCATAAGAGTGAACTTTGTATGATTTTAACACCTTAGCTAAGTGTTAAGTCAGACTTAGGACACTTTCATAACCCATAGGAATGAAAAACCCAGGAAAACCCAAAAATATTTCAGTTTGGCTTCAAAATAAACATGGTGGTGGAACCATCCAATATTTTACCTTCATAGAAGCTCAAAAGTTTCCACCTGGCGACTCCACTAGCCCCAGTAGGCCTATTACTCATCTAGCTCTCCAGATCTCTTTAGGACTGTGTTAACCAGCCTTGATGAAGTTTAAGAAGCCTAGTCCCATACTAGATAAGACATTGTGAGAGGCAAAATTTTCAAAAACAGTCCCTAAAAATTTTAGCCTTTCTCAATTTGAAAGAGCAGTTTGGCTTTACATAGGATCAACACTAGATCTCATCTAGACCCTAACCCTCCTACAATATTTGAAAATCCAGAAAGAATTCTGTGGCAGACTTATAATTCTAGAAAATCAACTGCTAATAGGAAACTCTTAAGAACAAATTTTGTCCCTGAAAACCTTGTCGACTTAAAGGATGTACACTTTAATTTACATCATTCAAAGAACATATTTAGAACTAGATCTCAAGATAATTTAAACCAAACTAATTGTGACATTGCAGATTTGAAATATAGCTTTAGCAGAGAAGCCTCACCTTCCACTCCTCCCGATTCCGAGCTTCTTCATTACTTTAGCCTTTTCCATAACAAATCTGCTCAAAACCAGTTTGCTAGCCCAAGTGTCTTTTCCACTCCAGTCCATACTACCACTGTTCAAAACACTCTAGTTCAGCCCACTTTCACTCTTGTAAATCCACCTCTTGTAAACCCACCCTTCTTTCCAGCCATGGCAACATAGTATGCTCCATTAGTGTTACCACAACCTCTTCTTCCCTTACCAAATGAATACCTATCCAAAATTCCCCATTTCGCTGGAAAAGAAGCTACCACGGATCAACATCGTGTAGATAGGATGGAAGATGAATTTGATTACATGGAGATAGAAGAAGAGACCATTAAAATGAGAATCTTTGCCCAAAGTTTAGAAGGAGATGTAAAGAAGTGGTTTAAAAATTTACCTCCTAACAACATCAATGATCTCCCTAATTTGCATCAAACATTCATCAAAAAATGGGAAACCAAAAAGAACCCTCTTCAAATATTAGTAGAATATAGCAATCTCAAAATAAATCCAACGGAGAGTGTTCATGACTAATCCACTAGGTTTAACAATGTTTACAATGCTCTTCCACCTCACATGAAACCTGCCCAAGGCATGGCCTTAGTAAGATACCCTGAAGGTTTTGATGCTGAAATGGCCTATCAATTAAGAGAGAGAGATTACTTAACTCTAGAAGACATGCAGAAGGGGGCTGTGAGTGTAGAAGAAAACATAATTGAGAAAAGAAATAGGTTGAGATCAGAAAATAGGGTAACTTATAAAGATGACACTGTACCCTCAACCTCAACTTCTGACACAAAAATTGACAACCTAGTGAAAGTAATGGCGAGGATGCTTGAAAAGATCAACTTGAATGATAGAGTGCCACCAAGAGAACCTCAAAAACACCAAAACAGAAATAGAAATCAGAATTATAGAAGACAAAACAATCAATATAGGCCAAAGTAAAACGACCAATAGATTAGACCTCCCTTCCAAAAAAACTATGTAGATCAATATGAGGAAGATAGGGAGATTGAAAGGTTGGGAGAAGGTCATGTAAACTTGATTGGATTAGATAGTGGGGATGATGTTTTCCTCACTGAATAAGAACACAGTTTCTTCTCTGATCATAATATAAACACCTATGAATATTTTGATGACTATAGATTGGGGTTTGAAAATGCGATTATGGAGGTGCACAAACAATATGATCTTAGGAGCAAAGGGAACATAGATAATTCAAAAGATAAAAACACTAGTACTGTTGTCAAGAAAAACACAGAAACTTAGCCTAAGAAGATAGCAGAGAAAACCAACATTTTTTCTAAGAAACCAGATTCAAATAAAGAAAAGAGCAGCCAGCCAAATGTTGAACAAAACATCCCTAGCACCTTAGCTAGTGGACCTAACAAAACTGTCCCAATTAGCAGTCCAAACAAAGTTCAGCAAATCAAAATTGCTGAAAGGAATTCAATTGAAAAGACAGAAGTAAATATGACCAAATCAATTGTTCCTTTCACCCTCGAAGGAGAGATTGCGAATATACAAATTACCATCCCTCTAGCTAAACTAGTAACCCAAGAAATGCACAAAAACCAAGTTTTGAAAGCTTTGAACTTAGGAAGTGATAATGATACATTAAACTTGACAGATGACAAGCCTAAGTTGCTATTTGGTCCAGAAGTTGAAGCAAAATACCAAGAAAATGATTTTGAACAAATCCCAGTGATCCTCATTATCAGGCACTGGACCAAATGATTTTGAACAAATCCCAGAAGTTGAAATAACCCATTATGTTGATATAAATCACTGTGAGAATCCTTTTGAAGCAGAATTAATTGACAAAGTAGACCAAGAATACTTGGAAGTTTTACAATGCAAGAGTGATACAATTCCAAGAGGTCTCACACCTTTAGAACACCTTTTCGACTTTAATGATGTAGCCAAAGAACAAAGAATGGAGACTGTGGAAACAGATGTAGAAGAACACAACATAGGCAACCTAGCAAAACCCAAGATGATTAAACTGTCTAGCACTCTCCCAGGTGACATAAAATTGCAATATATAGAGCTGTTCAAAGAGTTTAAAGATGTTTTTGCCTGGGGATACAAAGATCTAAAATCTTATGATACTAGCATCATTCAGCACAAGATTCCTCGAAAGGAAAATAAAAAAACCTTTCAAACAAAAACTAAGGAGAATAAACCCAGTTTTATTACCTTTAGTTAAGGAAGAAATTGAAAAGATGCATGATGCTAGGATTATAGTACCAATTAGATATTCAGAGTGGGTATCAAACTTAGTTTCTGTTAGAAAAAAGACAGGGGAAATCAGGCTCTGTATTGACTTCAGAAATTTAAATAGAGCCTCCCTAAAAGACAGCTACCCCTCGCCCAAGATGGACCATATACTTCAAAGGGTAGTTGGGTGAAAAATGATATCACTCTTAGATGGGTTCTCGGGTTATAATCAGGTGCTAGTGCTCCCAAGTGATCAGCATAAGACTGCATTTACCACAGCTTGGGGCACATTTATGTATGTAAAAATGCCATTTGGTTTGATGAATGCAGGGGCCACCTTCCAAAGGGCCATGGATATAGCCTTCTCTGAAGATATTGGCTATTTCGTAATCATTTACCTTGATGACATAACCATTTTCTCAAAAACTGATGAAGAACATTTGATTCACTTGAGAAACGTTTTTGAGAAATGTAGAAAATTTGGCTTATCTTTGAATCCCAAGAAGACACTCTGTGGTCTCCAAGAAGGTAAACTTCTTGGTCACATAATTTCGGAAGAAGGAATCAAAGTAGACCCTAAAAGGATAGATGGAATATTGCAAATTAGCGATCCAAGAAGCCTCAAAGAGTTACAATCTTTCATTGGGAAGATCAATTTTTTGAGGAGGTTTATCCCCAACCTTGCTAATCTATTGAAAAACATTACAAACATGCTTAAGAAAGAGGTAGGTTTGAAATGGACTACACGAGCTAAACAATCATATGAACTGGTTAAAAAATCTCTCAGTCAAACACCAGTCTTGATTAGTCGAGATTTCACCAAAGACTTTTATATATTTTCTTTTGCATCAGAACATACAATAGCTGCAGTATTACTTCAAAAGAACGATTTGGGGCAAGAACAACCAATATCCTTCTTTAGCAGGGCCTTAAGAGATGCTCCTCCCAAGTATAACATCATGGAGAAGCAAGCCTTAGCATTAGTGAAAGCGTTAAAGGACTTTAGAGTCTACATTTTACACTCTCACATAATTTCTTTTGTTCCACGTACTGTTGTCAAGGATATTCTAAGTCAAGGCCGTGATGGTAAAAGGGGAAAATGGATTGCAACTATTCTTGAATATGACTTAGAAGTCAGGCCCACCAAACTAGTTAAAAGGCGAGGATTAGCAAAACTCATGGATGCATCGAACTTCCAAGCACTAGATATGAATATGGTAGATGTGTTGGAAGAAATAGAAGAATCCACTGCTCCTTTCATTGAAGAAACATTTCTGAATTCTCCTTGGTATGCTGACATCATTTATGTGCTTTTGTATTTGAATGCCCCCCCTTCTTTGTCTAAAACTAAAGCTAGATTTTTGAAATAGAAAGCTTCAAGTTATTGCATCTTAGATGGGGTATTGTGTTGGAAGAAATAGAAGAATCCACTGCTCCTTTCATTGAAGAAAATTTTTTGAATTCTCCTTGGTATGCTGACATGATTTATGTGATTTTGCATTTGAATGTCCCCCCTTCTTTGTCTAAAACTAAAGCTATAATTTTGAAATAGAAAGCTTTAAGTTATTGCATCCTAGATGGGGTATTGTATTGGAAGAATGCTGTTGGAATATTTCTTAAATGTTTACATGAAGATGATGCAGGAAAGATCATGCATGAGCTGCATGAAGGAGAATGTAGAGGACACCTCTACTCGAAGGATAGAGCAAACAAAATTCTTAGATCTGGTCACTATTGGCCTACCCTTTTCCTAGACACTCAAAAGCTAGTCATGTCTTTCCATAAGTGTCAAATTTTTGATGGAAAAAGAAAACTCCTTCCCTTACCATTACATCCTATCACTGTTGAGGCACCCTTTCAATAATGGGGCTTAGACTTCATTGGGGAAATTCATCCATCTTCATCAGCCCAACATAAGTGGATCCTCACTGCCACTAACTTCTTTACCAAGTGGATAGAAGTTATACCCTCTAGGAATGCTAATGACTCTGTCACTATCAAGTTTATTAAAACAAATATCCTATCCAGATTTGGTTGTTCCAGAAAAATCATAACAGATAATGCTGCTACCTTTAAATCTAATAAAATGGTTGATTTTTGTCACAAATACCACATTACCTTGGGCCATTCTACTGCCTATTATCCCCAAGGAAATGGGTTAGTTGAATCTTCAAATAAGAGCCTCATCAATATCATCAAAAAGATATTAGAGCAGAATCAGAAGTCATGGCACAGTAAACTGGTTCATGCCTTATTGGTTGATAGATTAACTACAAAGAAGTCAATAAATATGTCCCCCTATCAGCTAGTCTATGGCATGGATTCATTATTTCCCACTTCATTAGGAGTTCAAGTTATGAAAATCCTTCGAGAAGTGCAGATTGAAGAGAATGATATGCAAAGAAGAATCAACCAAAAAATTCATTTACAACAGACTAGGGAAGAAGTCTATGAAAGAACACAGCTAGTCCAAGAAAATATCAAGAAGCTATTTGACAAGAGGACTAAGGCAAACAATTTACAAGTTGGAAATTTTGTTCTTAAATGGGATTAAAGAAGGGAAGAGAAGGGAAAACATGGCAAGTTTGAGAACTTGTGGAAAGGACCCTATATTATTGACGCTGAGAGGGGTCACAATGCATTTTTATTGAAATAATTGAATGGAGAAGATCTGTACGGAGGTCTTGTCAATGGCAATATTCTCAAACATTAATTCCGCCAAGAGTCTTGAGTTTTAAAGCTTTTTACTTTCAATTATAAATATCATTGTTAAACATTGCATTCAAAGTTAGAAAAATAAAAATACAAAACAATAGAAAGGAGAAAAGAGGGTAGATTGTAAAACAAGAAAGGTACAGCCCCATACCAAAAAGAGAAATAATATCTGAAAGTGTGCAAGCTCAAAATCCACTCCTAAAAACAAAATCCTAGTTAGTCATACAGCCTGATCATGACTAATTAGTTTTCAATTTACTGTTGATAGGTTAATGAAATATATTTTCCAAACAGCTTAATCTTGGCTTATCAGTAAGGTAGATTAGGATAGAAAAACAAAGGTTCAAACAAGCTCAAATTCTAAACCTATGAGATAGAAAACAAAACCATTCTAATATGCCCAAAACTTGAACCAGGAAAGAAAGATATATAGCTCAAACAAATTTAAAAAACATAGTTGAGGAAACAGTGAAGGAGGTTTTTAAATTTTTAGATCTAAAGCCTTCACTATTTTACATTACTTTTCTGCAAATAATAATCTATTTGCAGCTTTTTTTATGCCATATATCATAGCAAGTCAAACAACTTAATCTTAGCTTGACTATTTTTAAATTTTTGTCTTACAAATTAGAGAATAAAAGTTTGTCAGACAGTCTAATCCTGACAGATAGTAGTTAGGTAGAGAATTTATGAATTCAACTGCTTAATCTGAATTTGTGGAGAAATAAGGTTAGACTTAGATTAGTTTCTTGTTTTTCAAAAGAACAAAATGTTGTTGAAGAGATTTTGATAGTCTAAATGCACACTGCAAAGAAGAAAAAATGTTAGGATCATTAAGAATGGGTAGGTGGACATGATTGTTTTGATAGAATTCCATTATTTTGAATTGCTACAGAGATCATCAAAAAGAAATGTTACTGCCCAATGGATTAAGGCACTGGTTTAATAAAAGCCAGAGATCAATAGCTGAGGTTCTAGACACCTAAAGGACTAGTTGTCTTCCCCAAGTGGAGCCACTGTTAGCCACCTATAAATTTTGTTATACCAAGAGGTGGCTAGACTTTGTCTTCAAGCCTTCAAGAGATAGTTTCCTTTGAAAATATATCATATTTTGACGTCTTATGATATTATTTCTTCCTTTGAATTAAAATTCGCTGCTATTTCCCTCATTAACCTTGAAAAATTTGTTGTTTTCCTGAAGAAAAAGACTGCCAAAAACCCATTTTCCCCATCACACATTACCCCTCCTTTCACTCATAATTAACCTTCATTTTTATCCCCTTTTTCCTCATGAAATTCCTCCTTTTCCTTATTTTATTTCTTTCCCTTCATAATTTCCCTTTGATAAGGTTTAAAACTCCTTTTTTGACCTTGTCAAAACCCTTAAAAACCTTCAAAAATCCTTGAAAAATCATAAAAAATAGCCTTTTTTGCACTAAGGCCTTAAGCCCATTTGCCTTAGCCCCAATCCCTTTTACCACATAAAACCAGCACCGAGACCAGGGAGTGAGGCCTAATCGTGCAATCGCAATCAGGCTTTTCTGTTTTCCTTGTTACCTATTCAATTTGGAAACTCCGATTGCAATTAGGCCTTGTCCTTTAAAACCCCCGATCCATTTATCGTTTCATAGGACCTTTGCCCCGCAATCGGGTGCTAGAGCACCCTAAAAAACCTTTCTTAAACATAAATTTACTTTGTATTTTGTAAAAAACCTGACTTTCCTTATGTTTCAATAAACCCGACCATTTAAATGTTCTGACGAATGTCAGTCGTTTATTTAAAAACCGATCAACGATCATTGGCACATCGCATCGCAAATAAACGAATGACCCCTTTGTTGGTTCCTCCCTTTTTATCTGATTACAATTAGCCCTGTTTCTTTTAAAAATCCCTCGATCCCTTCATCTTCTTCACATAACCCAAAGTCACGACCAACGCTAAGGCCCAATCGTAAATCGCAAATCGGAGTTCCTATTTAAAGTTTTCCCTTTTTTTTTCTAAAAATCCTCGATGGGATGAGTTTTCTCCTTTTAGCCCCATATCCAATCACCACCGGTTGATCTTTATAAATTCAACAACCAACGTTAAATTCACCTCGCACCCATAATCCTCCCCCATCACCCCTCTGATTAAATCTCCACCGTCGATCTTACTCTCAGATCTGACGGCTGGTGCTTGATCGCACTATGCAAAATCTAAAAGCGCCATCCCTTTTCCTCCCTCGATTGCGATCCTGCGATCCAATCTGGACCATTGAATCCACAAGAACCGATGGCCCAGATTAATCATAACTCCACCCATATTTCTCCACGTTTATCCCTCCGATTAACTCTCAACCGTCGATATACTCCCCGATCCGACGAACATCGTTAAATCACATCACAAATATTCAGTTTACCCTGTTTTCTTCGATTATTTTCCCTCTTCCGATGCGATCCTCTTAATTTTTTCTCTACCGTTGATCTAGTTTTTAGATTGACGGTCCTCGTTCTATCGCATCAAAAATTTTCTTCTGTCCATTCCCTTTCTCTCCTCCGATTGCGACCCCGCGATTTAATCCTGGCCATTGATCTGTCCTAAATCTAACGACCCGCGCTTAATTGCATCGACACTTTTCAATGTTGCCTTCCCCTTGCCTCCGCCGATCGCGATCTTGCGATTGAATCTAAGCCATCTATTCACCAAGATCTAACGGTCCTAGTTTAGTCTCGCCATTTAGATCATCTCCTGTTGCCCATCCTCCAAGGGACTTCATTGATTAATCTCCACCATTGATCTCTGTTGGCTGATCTGATCCAACAGTCCAAAATCATTTGGAAACCCCAAATTTCATTTAACCCCTTATTACTTCCTGCCAAAGGTTTCCTCCTATTTCCTTTTTAATTTCCTCCATTTCGCTTTAATATTTCCTCGGCTACATTATATATTCCCGATTGATCTCAGTCGTTGATCTTTGCAGATCAACGACCCGGTCTTAATCTCTCCCATCGTCTATCCAGCTGCATCCCCATATGACCCTAGCGAGCAATCCTCGTTGTTGATGATGTTCATCTAGCGGTCACGATCTAACCTAAACCTCCAACGTAGTTTAGACCTTACCCTACAGGATTTTTCTTAATTTTTCTTTGTTTGTGCAGGTTTCAAAGGTTTCTCCATTGTTTCAAAAATAAAATCAAAGACCGGGGATGACGATCCCTCAGGCCATTATTCATAAGGAGGATCATTCTGCAGAGTTTCCCATTGTGATTTACTAGTGCTTAATGAACACTGGTGACATTAAGAACCCCTTATAAACGCCTGCACAGCAACAAAACATAGTGAACCTTGATCCGATAAAGACTATCAGTATCCAGGGATAAAATCAAAGCAGAAATCATGTTTGAATATTGTTAACACAATTTTTGAAGGATTAAGGCATAGATTCGATTAATCAAAGGCCTGATCCACAATTGAAGACTGTATGAAGACCAGAAGATAGAGATTAGGCCTAATTAAGCCTATAACGTAGGAATAAATCAAATTAACAATGTTTTATGAAATAACAATCAGATATATCAGTTCGAGAAGCCTCCACTGCCACATCAGAGGCACCTATCAAAACAAGGGATACCAAAAGACACCTGCAGCCTCAAAGAAATCAAAGAAGGCCTAATTATTGCCAGAATAGAAGATATTAGCACAAAGATAGCTAAACATTTATTTCAGATCAAAGAAACTTATTACAAACTGTCAGCAGAGTTATTACAAAGACAAAAAATAGGCCTCGAAGTCAATTTTTTTTCCCGTTGAGTTTAAAAAGACAGAAACAAAGTAAATAAAACAGAATCATAATTCAATGCTCTCCTGCCTTAGGCCTTGCATGGTTTTCAAGGTTTGGAGTTGCATTTAGTGTAGAATTAATTACACTTTGATCTTAAAGCCCTTCCACCTCCTCATTTATTCTATAAATACTTCTGAAGAAGATGAGAAGTTCGTTGGTTGGTCACTAGTTGTAATACTGAAAACTCTTTGAAAAAATATATAGTCTGTTGAAGTTGAAGAAGAAATTGAAGTCTTGAAAGCCTGACGATGTTGTTGCATGCTTGTTCTTGAGAAGGCTGTATCATTGGATCCATGAGCTTGGCTGTTGGTGAAGTATTTTGAACTATTTAATTTTTTCTCCTATTTTCATTTTGTTCCATAATGTCTTACTACAGTAGGATAAATTTTTTAGGCTAAGAAATGACTCTTGGAAGCACCTTAGACCTGTTTATCCTTCACTGTTTTATGTTTTCTTCTACTAAGGTATTTTAGAGTCTTTAATCTCTCTCTTTAGTCCTCATTCTTGTTTATTTCTCTAATAGTTCAAATAGTTGGTTTCAGCATGATTTATGGTTCTCCCTGCTTGTCTGCTACCACTTGAAAGCTATTATTGAAGTATCCCTTTGAAGTACCATTATTTATAGTGAGCGAAGGAGGTTTGTTTTGATCATGCCCTTTGTCCTTTCTTAAACAGTTGTTTTAAATGTCTTTTATAGTTGTGATCATAGATGTATTAGGTGTTCCCTCTTCTATGACTGCAATTATCAATGAATCTTTTATGTTTTATAAGTCATTTGAAATAAAATATTTGAGGAAATAGGATGTGTTCCCGAATCTTAGATTTCATTTTAAAAGTTGTTTTGAATTCATTATTAACTTAAAGTGTGGTTTGTAGAATTCATGGTCAGCCCTGTCTATCAAATACCTCTTTATTGTTCAAGTTATGTTTCCAAATTCCCTTTGCTGAGAATTCAAACTCTCCTTCCAAATCATTGATTTCCATCTCATTCACAAAACCAAAGGATTCTGTGGCCAAGTTAGATTTTCCCTTTGATATCCCATATCCATTGATAAGTTTGTCATGACTTCGTCTTGACTCCATTGCCCAATGAATCTAACACTTCTCCTTTCTACCTATCTTTCTTAGACCTTTCATGTTCTGCTATATCATTCAACCAAACAAGCAAACAATCACTTGCACTTAATAACCAGTCTAAAATCCATACTAAAAAGCAAACAAGACAAAATTTTGCAAAACAAATAAATTTGAAAGAGCCCTCTTTGAGAACAGGAGGACTAGATCCTATAACTCTAAAGAATGGTTTGATGTTGCCTTGTCTTTTGATTTGCCAAACTATCAAAACACGGGATACCAACATAATGGAAATCATATTAGGACACTAAGTAAAATATTAAAAAAAAAACACTCACTGTCCAGTATAACATATGTAGCCTTCTTCAAGCACTACCTAACAAAATGGTAATCATGATAGGACTTATTTGAATCAGTGACAAACTAAGTAACCCTTCAGATTCTCATAGAGCCTTGTTAAAACCTTGAAGAAATCAGTTACCAAGCCATAAGAGTGAACTCTGTATGTTTTTAACACCTTAGCTAAGTGTTAAGTCAGATTTAGGACACTTTCATAACCAATAGGATTGAAAAAAATTAGAAAAAACCAAAAATATTTCAGTTTGGCTTCAAAATAAACATGGTGGTGGAACCATGCAATATTTTACCTTCATAGAGGCTAAAAAGTTTCCACCTGGCGACTCCACTAGCCCCAGTAGGCCTATTACTCATCTAGCTCTCCAGATCTCTTTAGGTCTATGTTAACCAGCCTTGAAGAAGTTTAAGAAGCCTAGTCCCATACTAGATAAGACATTGTGAGAGGCAAAATTTTAAAAAATGGTCCCTAAAAACTTCAGCCTTTCTCATTTTGAAATAGCAGTCTGGCTTCACATAGGATAAACACTAGATCTCACCTAGACGCTAACCCTCCTACAATAGTTGACAATCCAGAAAGAATTATGTGGCATAATTCTAATTCTAGAAAATCAACTGCTAATAGGAAACTCTTAAGAACAAAATCTGTCCCTGAAAACCTTGTTGACTTAGAGGATTTACACTTTAATTTACATCATACAAAGAACATCTTTAGAAATATATCTCAAGGTAATTTAAACCAAACTGATCTTGAAATTGCAGATTTACAACAGAGCTTTAGTAGAGAAGCCTCACCTTCCACTCCTCTCGATTCCCAGCCTCTTCATTACTTTAGCCTTTTCCATAAAAAATATGCTCGAAACCAGTTTGCTGGCCCAAGTGTTTCTTCCACTCCAGTCCATACTACCACTGTTTAAAACACTCTAGTTCAGCCCACTTTCACTCTTGTAAATCCACCTCTTGTAAACCCGCCCTTCTTTCCAGCCATGGAAACATGGTATGCCCCATTAGTGTTACCACAACCTCTGCTTCCCTTACCAAATGTATACCAATAAGAAATTCCCCATTTCACTGGAAAAGAAGCTACCACATCTCAACATCATGTAGATAGGATGGAAGATGCATTTGATTACATGGAGATGGAAGAAGAGACCATTAAAATGAAAATATTTGTCCAAAGTTTAGGAGGAGATGTAAAGAAGTGGTTTAAACATTTACCTCCTAACAACATCAATGATCTCCCTGATTTGCGTCAAACATTCATCAACAAATGGGAAACCAAAAAGAACCCTCTTCAAATATTAGCAGAATATAGCAGTCTCAAAAGAAATCCAGCGGAGCGTGTTCATGACTACTCCAATAGGTTTAATAGTGTTTAAAATGTTCTTCCACCTCACATGAAACCTCCCCAAGGCATGGCCTTAGTAAGATACCCTGAAGGTTTTGATGCTGAAATGGCCTATCAATTAAGAGAGAGAGATTACTTAACTCTAGAAGACATGTAGAAGGGGGCTGTGAGTGTAGAAACAAACATAATTGAGAAAAGAAATAGGTTGAGATCAGAAAAGAGGGTAACTTATAAAGATGACAATGTACCCTCAACCTCAACTTTTGACACAAAAATTGACAACTTAGTGAAAGTAATGGAGAGGATGCTTGAAAATATCAACTTGAATGATAGAGTTCCACCAAGAGAACCTAAAAACAAACAAAACATAAATAGAAATCATAATTATAGAAGAGAAAACAATCAAGATAGGCCAAAGGAAAACAACCAACAGATTAGACCTCCCTTCCAACAAAACTATGTAGATCAATATGAGGAAGATAGGGAGATTGAAAAGTTGGGAGAAGGTCATGTAAACTTGATTGGATCAGACAGTGGGGATGATGTTTTCCTCACTGAAGAAGAACAAGGTTTCTTCTCTGATCAGAATACAAACACCTATGAAGATTCTGATGACTATAGATTGGGGTTTGAAAATGAAATTATGGAGGTGCACAAACAATATGATCTTAGGAGCAAAGGGAACGTAGATAATTCAAAGGATAAAAACACTAGTACTACTATCAAAAAAAACACAGAAACTCAGCCTAAGAAGACAGCAGAGAAAACCAACATTTTGGCTAAGAAACCAGATTCAAATAAAGAGAAGAGCAACCAGCCAAATGTTGAACAAAACATCCCTAGCACCTCAGCTAGTGGACCTAACAAAACTATCCCAATTACCAGTCCAAACAAAGTTCAGCAAATCAAAATTGCTGAAAGGAATTCAATTGAAAAGACAGATGTAAATATGACCAAATCAATTGTTCCTTTCAGCCTCGAAGGAGAGATTGCGAAGATAGAAATTACCATCCCTCTAGCTGAACTAGTAACCCAAGAAGTTTACAAAAACCAAGTTTTGAAAGCTTTGAACTTAGGAAGTGATACTGATACATTAAACTTGACAGATGACAAGCCTGAGTTTTTATTTGGTCCAGAATTTGAAGGAAAATACCAAGAAGGAGTTGTTCCTCCCTTCTATGTTAGTTTGAATATACATGAGAAAAGTTTACACAATGCCATGGTAGATTTTGGAGCTTCGCATAATCTTACGCCCAAAGTAGTAATGGAAAGCTTAGGCTTAGAAATTACTAAACTATACAAAGATTTGTATTCCTTTGATTCAAGCAGAGTCAAATGCTTGGGTTTAATCAAATATTTATGTGTTAACTTATCTCAAATCCCTACTAAGAGTCTAGTTATGGACACAGTTGTAGCTGACATTCCCCCTAAGTATGGCATGCTTTTATGAAGATCATGGGGAGCCAAACTTCAGGGAAGCCTTCAAATGGACAAGTCATATGCCACCATCCTTGTTTTTAACCAAAACAGAAGATTATACAGGGAATCTCACATGAAATATATGGTGAGAAACATAGATAAACCAAATAACTCTCCCATCTATTCTATTCAATCGAGTTTAGATTCCTTTATCTTGTACAATGAAGATGAAATCACTCAACAAGACAAGGAAAACATAGACCCAATCAGTTTACCAGAACAATCAGAACTTCCCTCAAATCAGATCCAAAACATTGAAAATCAACAGCAACAAGAGAATGAAAATAAGGAAAATATACTTTGGACAATAAATTTTGATGGGTCTTGTAATAAAACTAGTGCAGGGGCAGGTGTGTGAATTCAAAATACAAATCAGATTTTTTCATATAAATTGGATTTCCCATGCACTAAAAATATTTATGAATATGAGGCACTTCTCCTTGGCTTACAGTTCCTTAAAAAATTAGAGGCCCAAAAGATATCAATCTTAGGAGATTATGAACTTATCATAAGACAAATCAAAGGAGAATACACAGCTAGAAACCCAAGACTTAGAGAATATCAAAATGTTGTCCTTGATTTATTGAAGACCTTTGAAAAATATGAACTCATTTTCATTCCAAGAGCACAAACTCATCTAGCAAATGAACTTGCCTTCAGTTCCAGTAACTACCAAATACCTTAGATAGATGAACAACTTATTGTAAAGGTAAAACATAGGCCTACAGTGCCTGATAATGAGGATCACGAGCAAGTGTTTGAATCTGACAAACATATACATGATTTCCTAAAATTAGAAAATGATTTCAACCTACCCACATCAGAAACCAACCATAAAGAAAACTGTTTGTATATTGAACAAATACCAAAAGTTGAAATAACCCATTATGATGATATAAATCACTGTGACAATCCTTTTGAAGCAGAATTAATTAACAAAGTAGACCAAGAAGACTTGGAAGTTTTACAATGCAAGAGTGATAAAATTCCAAGAGGTCTCACACCTTTAGAACACCTTTTCGACTTTAATGATGTAGCCAAAGAACCAAGAATGGAGCCTGTGGAAATAGATGTAGAAGAACACAACATAAACAGCCTAGCAGAACCCTAGATGATTAAACTGTCCAACACTCTCCCAGCTCACATAAAATTGCAATCTATAGAGTTGTTGAAAGAGTTTAAAGATTTTTTTTCTTGGGGATACAAAGATCTAAAATCTTATGATACTAGCATCATTCAGCACAAGATTCCTCTAAAGGAAAATAAAAAACCTTTCAAACAAAAACTAAGGAGAATAAACTCGGTTTTATTACCTTTAGTTAAGGCAGAAATTGAAAATATGCATGATGCTGGGATTATAGTACCATTTAGATATTCAGAGTGGGTATCAAACTTAGTTTCTGTTAGAAAAAAGACAGGGGAAATCAGGCTCTATATTGACTTCATAAATTTAAATAGAGCCTCCCTAAAAGACAGGTACCCCTCACCCAATATGGACCATATACTTCAAAGGGTAGTTGGGTGAAAATGGATATCACTCTTAGATGGGTTCTCGGGTTATAATCAGGTGCTAGTGCTCCCAAGTGATCAGCATAAGACTGCATTTACCACACCTTGGGGCACCTTTATGTATGTCAAAATGCCATTTGGTTTGATGAATGCAGGGCCACCTTCGAAAGGGCCATGGATATAGCCTTATCTGAAGATATTGGCTATTTCATAATCATTTACCTTTATGACATAACCGTTTTCTCAAAAACTGATGAAGAACATTTGATTCACTTGAGAAAAGTTTTGGAAAAATGTAGAAAATTTGCCTTATGTTTGAATCCCAAGAAGACACTCTTTGGTCTCCAAGAAGGTAAACTTCTTGGTCACATAATTTCAGAAGAGGGAATCAAAGTAGACCCTAAAAGAATAGATGCAATATTGCAAATTAGCCATCCAAGAAGCCTCAAAGAGTTACAATATTTTATTGGGAAGATCAATTTTTTGAGGAGGTTTAACCCCAAACTTGCTAAGCTATTAAAAAACATTAAAAACATGCTCAAGAAAGAGGTAGGTGTGAAATGGACTACACAAGTTAAACAATCATTTGAACTGGTTAAAAAAGCTCTCTCTCAAACACCAGTCTTGCTTAGTCCAGATTTCACCAAATAATTTTATATCTTTTCTTTTTCATTAGAACATACAATAGCTGTAGTATTACTTCAAAAGAATGATTTGGGGCAAGAAAAACCAATATCCTTCTTTAGTAGGGCCTTAAGAGATGCTTCTCTAAAGTATAAGATTATGGAGAAGCAAGCCTTAGCATTATTGAAAGCATTAAAGGACTTTAGAGTCTACATTTTACATTCTCACATAATTTCTTTTGTTCCACATACTGTTTTCAAGGATATTATAAGTCAAGACCCTGATGGTAAAAGGGGAAAATGGATTGCAACTATTCTTGAATATGACTTAGAAATCAAGCCCACCAAACTAGTTAAAGGGAAAGGATTAGAAAAACTCATGGCTGAGTCGAACTTCCAAGCACTAGATATGAATATGGTAGTAGATGTGTTGGAAGAAATAGAAGAATCCACTGCTCCTTTCATTAAAGAAACATTACTGAATTTTCCTTGGTATGCTGACATCATTCATGTGCTTTTGTATTTGAATGCCCCCCCATTGTTTGTCTAAAACTAAAGTTAGATTTTTGAAACAAAAATATTTAGGTTATTACATCTTAGATGGGGTATCGTGTTGGAAGAAATAGAAGAATCCACTGCTCCTTTCATTGAAGAAACATTTCTGAATTCTCCTTGGTATGCTAACATCATTTATGTGCTTTTGTATTTGAATTCCCCCCCTTCTTTGTCTAAAACAAAATTATTAGATCTGGTCACTATTTGCCTACCCTTTTCCCAGACACTTCGAAGTTAGTCATGTCTTGCCATAAGTGTCAAATTTTTGATGGAAAAAGAAAACTCCTTC
Organism: Pinus albicaulis; assembly: GCA_034641835.2. Lineage (NCBI taxonomy): Eukaryota > Viridiplantae > Streptophyta > Pinopsida > Pinales > Pinaceae > Pinus > Pinus albicaulis. The sequence goes on along the minus strand of CM076570.1, from coordinate 103,305,194 downwards.
CCTTACCATCACATCCTATCAGTGTTGAGGCACCCTTTCAACAATGGGGCTTAGACTTCATTGGGGAAATTCATCCATATTCATCATCCCAACATAAGTGGATCCTCACTACCACTGACTTATTTACCAAGTGGATAGAAGCTATAGCCTCTAGGAATGCTAATGACTCTATCATTACCAAGTTCCTTGAAACAAATATCATATCCAGATTTGGTTTTCCAAGAAAAATCATAATAGATAATGTTGCTGCCTTTAAATCTAAGAAAATGGTTGATTTTTGTCACAAATACCACATTACCTTGGGCCATTCTACTGCATACTATCCCCAAGGAAATGGATTAATTGAATCTTCAAATAAGAGCCTCATCAATATCATCAAAAAGCTATTGGAGTAGAATCAGAAGTCATGGCACAGTAAACTGGTTCATGCCTTATGGGCTGATAGATTAACTACAAAGAAGTCAATAAATATGCCCCCCTATCAACTGTTCTATGGCATGGATGCAGTATTTCCCACTTCATTAGGAGTTCCATTCATGAAACTCCTTCAAGAAGTGCAGATTGAAGAGAATGATACGCAAAGAAGAATCAACCAAACAATTCATTTACAGCAGACTAGGGAAGAAGTCTATGAAAGAACACAGTTAGTCCAAGAAAATATCAAGAAGCTATTTGACAAGAGGACTAAGGCAAACAATTTCCAAGTTGGAAATGTTGTTCTTAAATGGGATTCAAGAAGGTAAGAGAAGGGAAAACATGGCAAGTTTGAGAACTTGCAGAAAGGACCCTATATTATTCATGCTGAGAGGGGTCACAATGCATTTTTCTTGAAAGAATTGAATGGATAAGATCTGTATGGAGGTCTTGTCAATGGCAGGATGCTCAAGCATTACTTCTTCCATGAGTCTTGATTTTTATGGTTAAAAGGGTTATGGTTAGATATATGGACCTACCGTTTAGCCCTATTGTTGCAGAAAATTTTGGAAATTTTCACTATTTTTGACACATTCAATAGGGTCAAAAATGTAGCGTGTGCCATGCTGTGCTTTTTATGGAGGCCTCCAAATGACAAATGGCTTGCATCCTTGGATTTTTCATCACTCCTACTTCACTTATAGCCCCTGGGAGAAAATTTTTAACATGATATGGCAGGTTAAAAGGCCCAAAAACTATTAAAAAACACCTTCTGTCCTCTTTTTAAACAACACTGTAATATCCTCAAATAGGGATTGCATAGCAACCCTACTGAAATAACGCACTTCTGGGGAAATCTGTGCATAGAAATGATTTTGCAGCTCCTGGATCCCTTAGATCAGCTTATCTAAGATCTAGATCCAAAGGGAGAGCAAAAACAAATCAAACTAGTTTGGTAAAACAAATCTCCCACAAACTAGTCTAGCTGAAAAACACCCAAAGAGAGGGGATGTAGCTATATGCAAAGGACTGCTCCAAAAATAACACAGATTATTAATTTATAAGCATGAGACCAACATGGAGTTCCATATTTCAGCTATACAACAACAAAATAGATCTACAACGCAACTTATACAGTGTATAACAGAAATAGAAGGAATATACAAGACAAAAGCCTCAAAATGAGCTGCTACAACAACATGAAATGGTAGAATAATCTTGAAAGTGTTATTTTCATTGCTGAAGCATGTAGTAGATTAAAACTCAGATCTAGATCAAATCTATACACAAAATGATAGATCTATTTTAGGGTTGTGTACAAGATAGGCTCCTTTATACACTCCCCTTGGGGATCTCAGCAAAACATGAACAACAATGAGTAGATATGAGATCTAAGTCACAGATCTGTACAATTATTTAGAAAATTCTGGATCATAACCTATGTAGCAGATCATATATGAACTAACATGGATTGGTTGGCCAATCCACGGATCACCACAGTGAAAGGAATAATCCAATCACTAGAGATCTCTCCTCTAAAATGATGCCAAGTCTCCGTACAACTCTGCTCTTGCAAATAGTACAATCATGGAAGAGGGACTACGATGTAAGCTCTTAGAATGCTTTGGACTGTTGCCAATGTGTAGATATAAAGCTCAAAGGGTCTAGAACTGACTTATCAAAGGGATAGATGACTTTCCCAGTGAGAAGGAGTGTTAGAAATGCATAGATCTGAAAAGATCTATTCTCCACTTGTTGCAGCTCATATGGAAAACCAAATCCTAAACAAGACTACACTATAGAAGCAAGATGTGGCTTGGCCAAATGCCAGATAGTGGACTAGACAGACACGGCTCCTTCAAGAGCTGCTCAAGGGAGGAGGTGGGATTCCTAAACAGGAAATCCCATTGAGGGATCTCTAAACAGACAATACCTACAGAAAATAATATCATCAACAGCATTTTCCTGTTTTCCTCCTCCTTTTATAATATGAAAGCCTTTTCAAACCTTAAACGAACTCAATGAGTTAGCTTCTTTCACGTGTGGAGCCTTCATCTAAAACTGCGATGTGTATCCATGAGGTTCATTGCACCTATACTGTGTTGTTGATTTGGTCAATGTTGACCCAATCTCATGATTAAAACCCATTCACACCTACAAGATTTTATTTACATAGCCCATATATGTCTCTATTTACATAGGCATTGATTTATTCATTGTTCAGGAGTTTTACATGTCCTCCTTTATTCATTTATTCATGAAACAGGAAATAGAACAAAAATGCATATTCCTCTTAGCTAAAGCTAAGTAGGAATATTATAGTCCTCCCCTCCAAAAATTTTCTTGACCTCAAGCAACTGATAGGGTAAGTGTTTCAATGCTTCTCCTCCATTGGTGACATCATCAAAGATCAAGCTCTCATCATAAGCTAGATGCTCACCAATCCAAACCTCCATGAATTGTCCCTCCAAAGCCAATATGAGATGTGCAAAATCCATCCCACAAGGAAACAATATCTCATGTGAAACAACCATGGTTTGTCTAATGTTCCCTCTAAAATATATGACATAAAACACATAGAGAATTTTCAGCCCATTAGGCACATACATACCTCCCATCCTCCTTCCATAGATCCCCATAAAAAGTACAAGCATGTCATCAATGTATGGGAGAAAAATAATATGCAAACAAATAGAAATGTGCACATATTGGGGTGGGTCATAGTCCCACATGTGGAACCAGCGTAATACATCTCTTGCCTGCATCAAACCAAGATGTGGTAAGTAGTTTTCCCACCACTTACTTGCAGCCCATGCCATATCACTGTAGGTGAATGTGTGAGATATTTTTGGTGCCTTAGGAAAGCACCCATCATGAAACAAGACCTCCCTTTGTCCACCAAGGGAGTGGCCAAGTGCAGAAATTGTTGTGACCCCATATCAGCCATGAGATTGAAAATATATAACACTCCTCCTTGGATTCTTGGCCTTCATAAACATGGTGAAAGAATGCATACAATCGAAAAAATAAACTTGTTTTACATGAGTATATTCCTCACCAATAGTCCTCCTCATAAAATTGGAGTGGTGCATAGATCTATCTTCTCCCTCAAGAGGGGAAAGAGAAGGCCGAATTAACTCTCCAAAAGACTTATGTTGCTGCCCCATCTCCACAAAGTACATGCAGCTCTGACAATGCTGATATAGTTCTCCTTCAAAGCCCTCCCAATAGTAGCTCCTCAAGATGATGTTGTTGAGCTTCATAGAATATTCATGGCTGAAACAGAACTCCTCATAGGCCCATTGTAGTAACTTTTCCTTGAGCTTGGAGGCTTTAGAAAAGAAGACCCTACCATTATCATAGATGACCCCATCTTGGATTGAATAGTATTCCTCATATAGCAAGTCATCAAGAATCAAGCATTTATGAAGATCCTTGGAATATTCCACCAACAGTTGGGACTTCCAATATGGATCTAGTTTTCCCAACAATGACAACATTGATAATGTGTCAACTGAAGTGGATGCCATGTTTTTTCTCTTCTCATTGACATCCTCCATGTCCAAGGTGTATGTTGGAAGGCCATGCCTCCCATTTTTCTCCTCTTTGACATCTCTCATGCCAAAGGTATGAGATGGAAGGTTGCTATTCCTGTCTTGATTCTTTGTAGTTTCAACCTTCATTCTTGCAGCATCTTTCCTCACTGAAGTATGAGATGAGATAATGGATAGTGATGTCAAGGGGAAAATGCTTTCCCTCTCTCTGTACCTTTCCCATACTCTCACCGCTGAAGCATGGTCTCCTAATGCTCCCTTCCTTCTTGGATCTATGAAAGGAGAATCAATGCATGAAACATCTTCCTTCAAATCTAAATCATATGGTCTCCCAGGGGGTATACCACAATACAAATATGTCTCATGGCTCATTCCCATGTGAACAACACATGGGAACATAATATGACTACTTCCACTACGCAAATCCATCTCTAATTGTTGTGTGGGGAGCAACTCCCCCATCTTCTTCTTCGCCCACCTTCTGCAAGATCTTATAGTCTAAGGTGCTCCCTCTAGATACAGTTAACTCATGAAAACCCATCATCTCCTTGGTGTCAAGATTCTTGATCACAAAGGACTGATCCATCATAGTGTGTGTTCCAAAATTTGGATGCAGTGTTGGAACACATTTCCTCCACTGTTTTGTCTCTTTGTCTATCATCATAGACACATGCTGCTCATCCTCTCCATGTAGAGGATCCTTGGGGCCTCCTTGCAGAGGTACAAGGGCCCTTTTAGTGGAATAAATAGCTTCAACTCAACCTCTCAATAAAATTATATTTCCTCCTGCTGTCATAGCACTGGAGGAACCTTTCAGTTCTACTTCTTTCTTCTCCTCATCAATGGAGTATGCCCCATCAGTAAGAGATCCGTTTCCTTGATCTCTACTTGAGGAAAGGACACTCATGTATTCTTTTTGAGAAGAATGATCTATCTGAAGTAAGGCCTTTGCCCTTGACAAATCCTGTAGCGCATCTTTAACCTTTCCAACAATGTTCTGAAATGGAGTTATCTTCATGGATCTTCTTTCTTCTTTGAGCTGACAAAATTCTGGGAAGCCTAGATGCTTTTTGAATCTCTTAGACTGAGATTCATATTCTCAAAGGTACTCACCAGGAGTCTCCCCCTCTGGTGTATTTCCATCTTCTTCTCCTCTTGCAAGGAACACATGCATGCTACAACGTTGTAGATCAGTTGTGTGGCTGAATTCTCACACACATCAAATGAAGTAGTGGGGCTTCCTTCCTATGCAAACCTCTTTAAGAGTTCTATTGGTATTTCATTCCTCACTTCCATGATTTCTTCCTTCAGCTCATGCAAAGCTTGAGAAATAATGTTAGAGAACTCTACTCCTTTTATTCTTCCATTCAAAGGGGTTTCCACCTTGCTTACTTTGTCTTTGGTGTAATAATTTTTCTTCTGTATTCTTCTATGATACCTCTACTCTCTATCAATGAGAGGAAATCATTATTATGAAGACATATTGCCTCAAGGAATGCACAGGTTGTGCCAATAAATTTTCTTTGATACCACTGTAATATCCCCAAATAGGGATTGCACAACGAGCCTGCTGAAATAACGCACTTCTGGGGAAATATGTGCACAAAAATGAGTTTGTAGCTCCTGTATCCCTTATATCAGCTTATCTAAGATCTAGATCCAAAAGGACAGAAAAAAAAAATCAAACTAGATGGGTTAAACAGATCTCCCACAACTTAGTCTAGTTGAAAAACACCCAAAGAGAGGGGCTACAGCTATATGCAAAGGACTGCTTCATAAATAACGCAGTTTACTAATTTATAAGCATGATACCAACATGGAGGTCCATCTTTCAACTATATAACAACGAAATAGATCTACAATGTAGCTTATACATTGTATAACAAAAATAGAAGGAATATACAAGACAAAAGCCTCAAAATGAGTTGCTACAACATCATGAAATGGAAAAATAAGCTTGAAAGCATTATTTTCATTGTTGAAGCATGAATTATATTAAAACTTATATATAGAGCATATCTTTACACAAAATTATAGATCTATTTCAGGGTTGTGTACAAGATAGGCTCCTTTATACACTCCCCTTGGGGATCTCAGAAAAACATGAACAACAGTGAGTAGATCTGATATCTAAGTCACATATCTATAGAAGTATTCATAAAATTATGAATAATAACATATGTATAAGATCAGATCTGAACCAACATGGATTGGTTGGCGAATCCACGGATCACCATAGTGAAAGGAAGAATCCAATCACTAGAGATCTCTCCTTTAAAATGATGCCAAGTCTCCTTGAAACTCTGCTCTTGCAAATAATGCAGTCATGGAAGAGGGAATATGCTATAAGCTCTGAGAATGCTTTGGCCTACTACCAATGTATATATCTGAAGCTCAAAGGGTCTATAACTGACTTATCAAAGGGATATATGACTTTCCTAGTAAGAAGGAGTGCTAGAACTGCATAGATCTGAAAAGATCTATTCTCCACTTGCTGCAGCTCACATGGAGAACCCAATCCTAAAAAGGACTGCACTGTGGATGAAATATGTGGCTTGGCCAAATGCCAGATAGTGGACTAGAAAAACAAGGCTCCTCCAAGAGCTGCTCAAGGAAGGAGGTTGGTTTCCTAAATAGGAAAGCCCAATGAGGGATGTCTAAACAGACAATACCTTCAGAAAATAATATTATCAACAACCTTTTCTTATTGTCCTCCTTCTTCTTTTATAAGATGAAAGCCTTTTCAAACCCTAAACCACCTCAATGAGTTAGCTCCTTTGACATGTGGAGCCTCCATCTAAAACTGCGTTGTGTATCCATGAGGTTCATTGCACCTATACTGTGCTGTTGATTTGGTCAAGGTTGACCCAATCTCATGATTCAAACCCATTCACACCTACAAGAGTTTATTTACATAGCCCAGATATGTCTCTGTTTACATAGGCATTTATTTATTCATTGTTTTCAGGAGTTTTACATGTCCTCCTTTATTCGTTTATTCATGAAACAAGAAATAGAACAAAAATGCATATTCCTATTAGCAGAAGCTAAGTAGGAATATTACAAACACACTGTGTTTTTGGAGTGAGTGTGGGAGAAAGACCTTTTGAGGGGATATAATCAATAATTTTCAATTGCTTAGTATTCCATTTTGTGGCCAATAGGAATAGCTATCTCCAACAACTTTCAAATCAAAATTTGGACGTCGGGAAGGCATCCAAAAGTCACTTCCTAAGTACGTTGTGTTTCTCCTGGCACACTACATTTTTGCCTGAATTCACTGCGTTTTTATCTGTTGGTAAATTTTCTCTATTGATTTGGTCTAGTTTTGACCTCCATTGATGTAATTAGTTACTTTGATGTTTTGATGTTGTCAACATGTGTAAATATGCTGAATAGAGTAAACATGAGGTAGATACATGCTTTTAAATTAATTTTTGGTCAAAGTGATAAGTTTTTCTATCTTGGGGAGAGGTTTGTAACCTCCCTATTCTTTAGGTTTTAGGTGAGATAATCATGTGATCAATTCCTCAAAACTAGGATTCAACCCCTAAGAGAGGGGAAATGGATGTTTGTTTATATGTATGCCTTTCTTAGTCATTTTTATGGTTGGACATCAGAGGTTTGAGACCATTGTAGCTTGTGCTTCAACTTTTATTCATAAATTCAAAGGAACAGTTGCAACTATTATCTAGGAATACATGTGCAGTGAGTTTTTGATGTTTTTTTTTCTCTGTTATAGTATTTTATAAATGATATATATATTCTCTTTCCATGCCTTGCTTTCCTCAGTGATGTTCCTAGAATTTTGATAAGAAGAATTCTTTCACAGCTCTGTTTTGTTTGGGAACATCATTTCATGTTAATTTCCTTCAGTTTTAATGAATGCCTGATGCATTCTCATTAATATCCTCTCCACTCTTTAAAAACCTACACTAAACCGAAAAAACCATAATCCCATCACTAAAGAATTGCTACCTTGCTCCTTTATATATTTTCACCTATAACCCTTTGATACATTTGACCTAGCCACCTGGTTTTCTTCACTGATCCAACAGTAAAACTATGAAACTTTCAAAACCCTAGAGCTGACCCAACTAGCCTAAAATATACTCCTCATCCAGTCAAATCCGTTGGCTGTGATCTCATAGAGAGATCCCTCTATAGTTTGGTAGGGCTAGCTCCCAAACTGAAAGCTTGGTTTGAGGTTACCTCCATCGGCATCCATTCTTCAACCTTGGGACATTGTGGAGGCTAACACATCCCACATGATGGCATTAACAACAAGATCTCAAAATAATATTAAACTAACCAAAATGTAGTATCCCCAATGGGAACAAGCAGAAATACTAAACAATATTGCTCAGAAATAACACAGTTCAACAAAGTAAAAGTAGGAGGCCAATATGGAGACCATTATTTATCATTTATAACAACAAATCAGATGTATGATGACACCCGTAAGATGCACAAGAGGAAATAGAAGTCTCCAATGAAGAAATATCCTCAAAAAGAGGTGCAACAACCAGACATATTAACCCAAACTGCCTTGACAACATTATTTCTATTAGGCTACACAGCTATTGATTACAACTTAGATCTAGAGAAAAATAATTCATGAAAATTCAGATCTATGGTAGATCCATACACTATAAAGGCTCTCCTTCAAATACCCCTTTGGGGTTTTTAGAAATACATGAAGCACATGGAGTAGATTTGAGATCTAAAAGCTGAAAATTTGTAGAAATCTTCAGAATTATAGGAATATCCAGATCTGATCTGATGTATACAATAATATGGTCCTCTTAAGTGGATCTGAAAGGTGAAGGGTAGATCCCCAACACATGAAAAAAACTCCTCCAAAATGTCATGCCAAAAGTCTCTGCAACAACACCTATAGAAAAACATAAATCTGGAAGAAAACTGCGCTGCAAGGTTTAAGATAAGTTTGGCCTTATGTCAATATCTGGATATGATGCCCCAATGATTCAATACTCTCTTTCCAATGGAATAGAAGACTTTCCCACTGAAAAGAGGCACTATATTGGCCTAGATCTGAGTAGATCTAGCCTCCACTTGTTGCAGCTTACAAATACAACCAAACCCTCAACATGATCTGTGTTGTAGTTGGCAGAAGAAGTTTGGCCTTCAACTTGATAGTGGAAAAGAAATGGAAGACTCTTCCAAGAGGCCTCTCAAGGAAAGAGATGGGATTCCTAAACAAGAAATCCTTGTACTAAACAACATTATTCTCTTCTAAACAACAAGGAGAATGAGATATGTCTAAACAGACAGTATACTCTGAAAATATAATCACATCAACAAACTTCTCATGATGCATTCCTCTTCCTTTTATAAGATTGAGGGCTTGCAAACCCTAAACCACATCCATTGAAATGACTCCTTTCACATGAACCATCTCCATCTAAAACTGCGTTGTGCATCAATGATGGCCACTCCTCCAAAACAACGTTGTTGATTTGGTCATAGTTGAACCAGTCAAATGTCTCAGTCCCTTTCACATATAAGGGTGTTTATTTAAATAGCCCAGATTTAGCTTTGCTCACATGTGGCATTGATTTATTTGCTATTTTAGGAGTTTTTATAATCCTCATTTACACATTTATTCATGAAACAGTAAAGTAAAAAAAAATTGAATATCCCCATTAGCTTGGGCTAATTAGGAACATTACAGTCCTCCCCTCCAAAACGTTACTTATCCTCAAGAAACTGATAAGGTGAGTGTTGTAACACTTCTCCTCCTCCATTGGTGACATGCACATGAGTTAAGCTTCCTCCATAAGCTAAGTGTTCACCAAACCATCCATCCATGACTTGCTCCTCTAAAGTTCTCATGAGATGCAAACAGCTCATCCCATAAGGAGACAATAGATCACATGAAACAAACATGGTTTGCCCAATGCTCTCCCTAAAATATGAAACATAAAGTAATTGGAGAGTAGCCATCCCATAGGGCACATGCATACCTTACCTCCTTCCTCCATACATCCCCATAAAAAGTACAAATACATCATCAATATAGGGGATCAAAACAATGTACATACAAACATAAATGTGTGCATATGGAGGTCGGTCATAGTCCCACATGTGGAACCAACACTGTGCATCTCCTATTTGCATCAGATCAATATGTGGTAAGTGGTTTTCCCACCACTTACTCGCTGCCCATACCATCTCACCATAGTTGAAAGTGTGAGATATATTTGGTGCCTTGGGGAAGCACCCATAATGTTGTAAAATCTCCCTTTTTCTTCCAAGGGAGTGGCCAAATTCAGAAATTTTTGTGGCCCAGTGTTGGCCATGAGGCTTACAAGATATAATACTCCTCCTTGGAGTCATTCCCTACATAAACATCATGAAATAATGCATAAAATAAGAATATAAAGCATATGTAACAAGAGCATGTCCTTCACCAACAATCCTCCTCATATCAATGGAGTGGTGCATAGATCTATCCTCTACCTCAAAGAGAGAAAAAGAGGGCTGATTTAAATCTCTTATAGAGTCATGTTGCTGCTCCATCTCCACATGGTTCATGCATATTTTAGAATGCTGATATAGTTCTTGTTCAAATCCCTCCCAATAGTAGCTCCTCAAGATGATGTTGTTGAGCTTCATAGAATATGTGTGGCTGAAATATAACTCTTCATGAGCCCTTTGTAGTAGCTTCTCCTTGAGCTTGGAGGCTCTAGACAAGAAGATCCTACCATGATTATAGATGACTGCATCTAATATTGAATAGCTTCCATCATGTATCAAGTCATCAAGAATCATACAAGTGTGAAGATCCTTGGAATTTTCCACCAGCAGTTGGGATTTCCAATATGGATCTAATTTTCCCAACAATGACAGCACTGATAATGTGTCATCTGAAATGTCTATCATGTTGTTGTCCTCCTCCTTGAAATTTCTCATGTCAAAGGTGTATGTTGGAAGCTCATGCCTCCCATTTCTCTCCTCCTTAGCATCTTCCATGCCATAGGTATAAGGTGGAAGGTTGCTATTCCTTCCTTGTTGTCCTTATGGCATATGCACATGATCAACAGAAAATGGAAGTTCTTGGAATTTAGTCTCCCATGGAAGGCTATCATCTATCCAAAACCTCCTTGGACTTGCCAAAGTATGCATGTGTGACAACCATATCTCATCATGTATGGAAGAGTTTTCTCCAAATGAGTTTTCCTCTTGAATCTTCATAGTCAAGGATTTCCTTCCTTTCTCCATGATAGTGTCAATATTCATCCTTGCAGCATCCTTTCTCAATGCAGTATGAGATGAGAGAATGGATAATGGTGATAAGGGAAAAATAATTTCCCTCTCCTTGAGCTTCCCCCATACTCTCAGCGTTGTAGTATGGTCTTCTAGTGCTCCCTTCCTTCTTGGATCTATGAAAGGAGCATCCATGCATAAAAAATCTTTCACCAAATTTGAATTAGGTGGTCTCCCAGGTGGTTTACCACAATATAATGATGTATCATGGCTCATTCCCATGTGAATAATATATGGGAACATCTTATGACTGCTCCCACTACGCAAATCCATCTCTGATTTCTATGTGGAAGCATCATGATAATGGGGTATCACTCTTATGGATGTAAGAGTGCTTCTGATTGGAGAAATTCCCCCATCTTTTCCTCCACGCAATAGTGGATCAACTCCTATCATGACAACACTATGATCCTTCTTCTGTTCTTCTTCTCCTACACCCACATTCTGCAAGATATCACAGTCTAAGGTGTTCCCTTTATATGTAGTTAACTCATGAACACCCATCATCTCCTTGGTGTCAAGAGTCTTGATCACAAAGGGCTGATCTGCCATAGTGTGTGTTCCCAAAACTAGATGCAATGTTGAGACACATTCCTTCCATTGTCTTGTCTCATTTTCTATCATCATAGACACATGCTGCTCATTCTCTTCATGTGTAAGATATTTGGGGCCTTCTTGTAAAGTTACAAGAGCCCTCTTAGGGGAAGCAATGGATTCATATCCATCTCCCAATAAAAATAGACCTCCTCCTGCTGTTACAACACTGGAGGATCTTTCCAGCTCTTCTACTCTCTTCTCCTCATAAATGGAGCATGCCTCATCAATAAGAGATCCCTTCTCTTGATCTCTCCTTGAAAAAGGAACACTCATGCCTTCTTCTTGAGAAGAATGTTCTTGCTGAAGTGGGGCCTTTTCCCTTGGAAAATCATGTAGCAGATCTTTAACCCCTTCAACAATGTTCCAGAATGGAGTTATCCTCCTAGATCCTTCCATCTCATGCAAAGGTTTTGAATTATTGGGCTTATTTTTCTTACCCAAGGAAGTTTAAGATGGCTCAACATCAAATATTTTCTCTAACCTCATAGTGAACTTTTCATAAGTAGAGATGTTTAAATTTTTCAATGAAGAAGATTCAAATAACCACCAGGCATAAGCCTTAACTTGGAGGTGCAGCGTTTCTACTCTTATGGCTTCTTCTTTGGAAACTTGATGCAACTGGAAATATGTGTCTAGCTTCTTTACCCAAGAATTTGCTGAGCTCTCGTGTGATCCATCAAATGTAGGTAGAAAATTGCTACCCAAAGTGTGTTGCATGCACCCTCCTCTTCTCTTGTATATGCTGAATATTCTTTCTTCTTTGAGTTGAAAAAACTTTGGGAAGCTTAGATGCTCTTTGAATATTTTAGACTGAGATTCATATTCTTGGAGATAGTCACCAAGAATCTCCTCTTTTGGTGTCCCTTCTTCTGCTTCTTCTCTTGCCAGGAATGTAGGCATGCTACAACATTGTAGATCTAGTTGTGTGGCTAAGTTCTCACACACATAAGATGAATAACTAGGGCTTTCTTCATGTGAAAATCTCTGCAAATTATCTACAAGTCTTTCATTCATCATTCCAAAGATTTCACTTTTTAGCTCATGCATATTTTGGAATAGTTTTTTTGAGAACTCTTTCCTTTTCATTCTTCTAGATAAAGGGGTTCTACCCTTTTCTTCTTTGTCTTCAGTGTAATCAATATTCTTCTTCTGTCCTTTATTTTCTTGAAAAGAAATATTCGCTTCTCAATAAGCACAAGCTATGCCAAGATGATGCTCTGATACCACTGTAGTATCCCCAAATGTGAACAAGCAGTAATACTAAACAATACTACTCAGAAATAAGGCAGTACTTCAGCAAAGTAAAAGTAGGAGGCCAATATGGAGACCCTTATTTATCATTTATAACAGCAAATCAGATGTAAAATGAAGCCCATAAGATGCACAGGACGAAATATAAGTCTCCAATCAATAAATATCCTCAAAAAGAGGTGCAGCAACCAGACATATGAACCAAAACTTCCTTGGCAACGTTATTTTTATTAGGTTGCAACAACTGTTGATTACAGTTTAGATCTAGATCAAAATAATGCATGAAAATTTAGATCTATGACAAATCCATACACTATAAAGGCTCTCCTTTAGATACCCTTTGGGGTTTTTAGAAATACATGAAGCACATGGAATAGATCTGAGATCTAAAAGCTACAAATCTACAGAAATCTTTAGAATTACAGGAATATTCAGATCTGATCTGATGTATACAATAATATGATCCTCTTTATGTTGGCAATATGATGCAGAGTGTTGTCCTTGATGGCAACCCACTTGATGAAGATGATGGCAACCTACTTAATGAAGTTGTTCTTGATGCTTGATAAGTTTATTAATGATGTAAATCTGATGTTCTACAAGTAGTACAGAAGTTGCAGAAGAAAGAAATATCAGTATATGCAAGAATAATGATGAAAAAGGTGTGTTACAAGCCATACGCGAGTTTGTCAAGGAGAAGGCACGTATGCACGTGGAAAAGTACGTGCCAAGTCGCGTATGATCAATTGCGCTCTAAATGTGTAAAACTAGGGGTTACTACCATGGTATTGACCCATTTTATTGAGCGTAGATTGTCTATGAGATCCCATCCAAGAATACCATCAGAAGTAATGTGGTTTTGACTCATGGTATTGACAAAGGCTAAATCTATATAAGGAGAAGAAATTAATTGTGCAATGGGGGCATGAGTCTGAGTTTGAATGAATACTTCACTCTGAAGTATGTCTGAGTGGAAAGGGTAACATTTTGTTGATAGATCTGATTCTATGATGCACATATGAAGAAAATGATGAAGAAGGATATCTAGATCTGAAATAATCATGTATTGTCTAGATATGTTTATGAAATTTTTAGATCTACTGTCTGGCGAATATTTTCTGAAATAAAGAATGAAGTCTGAGCTATTCATCTGATCTGAAGAGATGCACAAGTCCTGAAAGAGTTACATATCTATACGTGGGTTATCTTCTATAAAGGCGCGTATATACGCGAGATGTCTTCAGCAAAAGCGCGTATTAAATGTGAAATTAGTACAGATGTATAAGCAGGTTCGTTTCTGTGAAAGTGCGTATATACGCAGGTGAAAACTAGGGTTTGCTGAAGTATGTGGTATGAAATGTCTGATCTTTTTTGCTGTATTACTGTTATCTGTCTATGATGTATTCATATAGATCTGGGTTTTCTGTATATTGATTATGCTGCTGAATATGTTGAGAAAAGATCAAGTTGTTGATTGATTGGTTAATGATTCATTGAATGAATTGATAAGGGTATAAGTTTCAATTTGATGTATGATTGAGCTTAAATGTGTGGAGTGGGTTCAGTCTGAAAATATGATGAAAGTGGCCTGCAAGTTGTGATCTATTGAAGCTATTGGATCCAGTATGAAAATCGATTAAACGTGGTCCATGGTGGTGCTGAGGGTGTAGCCTTCAGTCAGGGGGTTGTAGCTCCCTTCTAGGTGAGGCTGGTAAACGAGAGCAGGGGGTCGTAGCTCCCTTCTAGGTGAGGCTGGTAAATGAGTCAGGGGGTTGTAGCTCCCTTCCAGGAGAGGCTGGTAAATGAGAGCAGGGGGTTGTAGCTCCCTTCCAGGAGAGGCTGGTAAACGAGAGAAGGTTGTAGCCTTTTGCAGGTGGGTGCCTGCGTGCTGGTATGAGTCTGCGCCAGTACATGGTTGTAAGATGTTTTCTCTATAATAAAATATTGAAGGCTGAGACAACGACAACGGTGGTTTTCTCCCGACTTGGGTTTCCACCTAAAATCCTGGTGTTCATGTGTGTTGCTTATGTGTGATGGTTTATTCTGTTATTACTGCTCATGCTTACTATTTATTGAACATCTAATGAATGAATTATGGAATGATATAAGTGAAGAATTATCTGCATAATAAGATTGATGTACATACGCATGTTTTATTAAGTATATCCATGTGTATACGCGAGTTGGCTACAGGAAAGTCGCGTATGTGTTTTAAAATAAGAAAAAGTAAAAAGTCTTTGAGTATGCCCTAAATACTGATTCACCCCCCCCCTCTTAGTATTTTTCCCAACAATTGGTATCAGAGGGAGGTCCTTCTGCAGAAGCTTGATCGCTTGAAGGAGATCCGTCGAAATGGGAAGTCATGAAGGGTTAATGTCTATAAGGCCACCTCTATTCAATGGAAATAATCTGTTATTCTGGAAGATACGAACAAAAGCATATCTGCAAAGTCTTGGTGCAGAAGTATGGGCAATCGTGGAAGGAGGTTATCAGTATTTGGCAAGTATTCCTACTGATGTAGCAGAAAGGAAGAAATATGAAATCAATGCCAAAGCCGTCAATGTCTTATTAGGAAGCATGAATGAACCAGAATTTGCTAAAGTGATGCAGCTAAATTCAGAAAAAGAAATATGGGACAAAATCATTCTGAGCTATGAAGGAGATACAAAGGTAAAGAGTGCAAAACTCCAAACTCTCAGAATTGAGTATGAAAATTTAAGGATGCAAAGTGATGAAAGTATTGCCAGTTTATTTTTGCGTCTAGATGATATTGTAAATCGTATGAGAAGTTTGGGTGAAACCATAACCGATACTACTCTGGTGGAAAAAATATTAAGATCTTTGACTTCAAGATTTGAATCTAAAGTATCAGCTACTGAAGAAAGGCAAGATCTGCAAACTCTTACTATTGTTAAATTACATGGTATCCTAACTGCTTATGAAATGAGACAAGGAGGTCCCTCTCAAATCAAAGAAGTTGCCTTTAAGGCATGTGCAAAAGGAAAAGAAAAGGAAGTTGTCAAGGAATCAAGTTATATTTCAGAAGAAGAAGAAGCAAACTTTGTGAGAAGACTCCAACTAGGTACTGGAAGATTCAGAGGGAAGCTTCCCTTCAAATGTTTTGATTGTGGAAGAGTGGGTCATTATGCTGCTAAATGTCCTTATAAACAATTTGAAAAGGGAAAGAGTTATTATGCAAATGAAGATAATAATGAAATGTCAAGTGAAGATAAAGAAGATTCTAACCAAGATCTGCTAGTGCTCATGGCAAAGAAGCAAAAGAAGAAGGCTACTCAAGAAAATAAGATATCTCATAAAACATGTGCAGTAGAAAATGAAGAAGAAGAAACAGGTATTGATTGTTGTTCTTGTAATCCACTCACTTGTGCATGCAATGATGAAGATAGTGAAAGTAACAGTATAAGTCTAGAATCAAATCTCAAGGTCAATGATGAAAGTA
Source organism: Pinus albicaulis (assembly GCA_034641835.2). Classification (NCBI taxonomy): domain Eukaryota; kingdom Viridiplantae; phylum Streptophyta; class Pinopsida; order Pinales; family Pinaceae; genus Pinus; species Pinus albicaulis. The sequence goes on along the minus strand of CM076570.1, from coordinate 103,288,628 downwards.
ATTTTTGGGATCAATTTAAAAGGAGGGAATCTATCCTCAAGGATGTGATCTCTAGATTGAATGAACAGATAGAAACAATGAAGGGACAGATAGAAATGTATCAAAGACTGCAGTACAAAGTAACCAATCACAGTGAAGGACTTGAAGCAGAAATCATCTCTTTGAAACCAGACCTTGAAGCATCAAATAAGAAGAATGAATAACTTCTACAATCATTTGAAAAGGAAGGATGTGAAGCAGAAATCATCTCGCTCAAAATAGATCTAGAAATGTCAAATAAGAAGAATGAAGAACTTTTACAAATCTTTGAAGAGCAAGAAAATGGGTTGAAAGAAGAGATCTTAAATTTGAATGATCAAGTAGAATAAAGAAAAAGGGTTGAAGAAAGCATGATGAAGAAATGCCAAAAAATGGAGGTTGAGGTAAACATTCTCAAAGGTAAATTAGAAGAAAAGGATAAACTCTTGAGGTTTCAAGATAGTACTAAGATTCTAGACAATATTCTTAGTAGTCAAAGGTCTCCTTCTGTTAAACTTGGTCTTGGTTTTCATGAAACTGTTAAAGGAGAATCTAGTTCACAAGGAAGTGCTAAAGATTCAAAGGATATCAATGCAAAGCCTGAAGTGTTGAAAGAAGCAAAATGTCAACCGACAATCATGAACTCTCAAAAGAAATCATTCCCTCCTTTGATCAATAATGTTGAATTCTTTAAATGTCATAATTATGGGCATGTTGCAGCAAATTGCAGAAGTAGATTGTTTCAGTCACAAACAAACAGATTCTATACAGAAAGGTACTCTGGGTTCTTTAAGGGATATTGTTTTTCATGCAACAAGTATGGTCATAAAGCAGCTGATTTCAATAGAAGAAAGTATAGAAAAACACATTATGATCCATATGCTTACTTTTCTGGTCATGCAAGATGTTATGATTGTAACAAGTATGGACATGTAGAAAAATAATGCAAGATGAAAAGATCTGAGAAATTGAACAATTTCCAGCACACAATAAGAAACTTCAAGCAAAGCTGGAAAAGGAAGGAAGACCGGTCAGAAATTTAGGGAATATTGACCCTACTGCAGTGATCCGCTTCTAAAGCTTACTTCTCATAGTGACTACATAAATGATGTGAGATACATTCTGGTGATTAGTAATGTATCATCACAGGGGGAGCGATGTATGGTGATTCTCATGGTTGATTTGGTTATGTTTATTTTTGACAGTGCATCTGTTGTGAAGAAGACAGGTACAGGTGGTACAAATTCAGGGGGAGAAGAAGGAGTATGAAATTTTCAGTATTTCACTTTCCATACGCGGGTTTAATGAATTAAAGTCGCGTATACACGTGAGTTCCAGTGGACACAGACGCGTATGCATTTATGATAAGGAAATTAGTATGACAGCTCAAGAACAGGAGCAAAGGTTCAGGGGGAGCATCGGTATAACTACTAATGATTGCATTATTGACATTATATCTGCTTATGTCTCAGTTCTAAATAATGATGACATGATACATGATTTATTATGATGAGTTTATGGATGAGCCCCGTTTCCTCTTTGCTGAAGAGTATTCCTTGCTTTCACACATGAATGAGATGGAAGTCTTATGATTCAGAGATAAGGACAGATCATGCAGAGATTGTTGTTGATGACTTGCTGTTGAAAGTGTTCAGGATGCACAAGCTAAGGAGGAGCCTTGGTCATATGGAAAAGATGCTTGGATGTACATTTCAGGGGGAGCATTAGACTTGCTGAGTATAATGCATTGTTGGCATTATGATGGTTTTGAAACATGATCACTTTTGAGGTCTTCTTGGTAGTGGTCATAAAAGATCATATTTGTAATTTGATGAAAAGGTCATGATGAGTCATCTAAGGACTTGTTCATTTTGTAAACCCACTTGGTTGGGTAGTTGAGTCAAAATGTGTAAACCCACTTGGTTGGGTAGTTGAGTCAAAATGTGTAAACCCACTTGGTTGGGTACTTGAGTCTCTTATGTAAATCCACTTGGTTGGATCATTGATGTAAGTATGAGTCCTTGGTGATAGGAAAGGTCATAGAGTCATGTAATTCATTGAAAAATATGTTTGAACATTCAGCATGAAATCAGGGGGAGCATGGTAACTTCAGTGCACATCAGATCTACAACGCTTTTCTTTCTACATGAGGATAAAAACCTTGTGTTGGTTTTTGATCCGCCCTTTGCCCTTGATGTCAAAGGGGGAGAGTGACATGGTGTTTGAATAGGGGGATAATATCATTATGCTTAATGTATCTATCTGTTGTGATCAAACACCATCGTGGTTGCCATCAAGTCCAAAGGGGGAGATTGTTGGCAATATGATGCAGAGTGTTGTCCTTGATGGCAACCCACTTGATGAAGATGATGGAAACATACTTAATGAAGTTGTTCTTGATGCTTGATAAGTTTATTAATGATGTAAATCTGATGTTCTACAAGTAGTACAGAAGTTGCAGAAGAAAGAAATATCAGTATATGCAAGAATAATGATGAAAAAGGTGTGTTACAAGCCATACGCGAGTTTGTCAAGGAGAAGGCACGTATGCACGTGGAAAAGTACGTGCCAAGTCGCGTATGATCAATTGCGCTCTAAATGTGTAAAACTAGGGGTTACTACCATGGTATTGACCCATTTTATTGAGCGTAGATTGTCTATGAGATCCCATCCAAGAATACCATCAGAAGTAATGTGGTTTTGACTCATGGTATTGACAAAGGCTAAATCTATATAAGGAGAAGAAATTAATTGTGCAATGGGGGCATGAGTCTGAGTTTGAATGAATACTTCACTCTGAAGTATGTCTGAATGGAAAGGGTAACATTTTGATGATATATCTGATTCTATGATGCACCTATGAAGAAAATGATGAAGAAGGATCTCTAGATCTGAAATAATCATGTATTGTCTAGATCTGTTTATGAAATGTTTAGATCTACTATCTAACAAATATTTGCTGAAATGAAGAATGAAGTATGATCTATTCATCTGATCTGAAGAGCTGCACAAGTCCTGAAAGAGTTACAGATCTATACGCGGGTTATCTTCTGTAAAGGTGCGTGTATACGCAGGATGTCTTCAGCAAAAGCACGTATTAAATGTGAAATTAGTACAGATGTATACGCAGGTTCATTTCTGTGAAAGCGCGTATATACGCAGGTTCAGTGAAAGGAAAGCGCGTATGAAAACTAGGGTTTGCTTAAGTATGTGGTATGAAATGTTTGATCTGTTCTACTGTATTACTGTTATCTGTCTATGATGTATTCATACAGATCTAGGTTTTCTGTATATTGATTATGCTGCTGAATATGTTGAGAAAAGATCAAGTTGTTGATTGATTGGTTAATGATTCATTGAATGAATTGATAAGGGTATAAGTTTCAATTTGATGTATGATTGAGCTTAAATGTGTGGAGTGGGTTTAGTATAAAATATGATGAAAAGTGGCCTACAAGTTGTGATCTATTGAAGCTATTGGATCCAGTATGAAAATTGATGAAACGTGGTCCATGGTGGTGCTGAGGGTTGTAGCCTTCAGTCAGGGGGTCGTAGCTCCCTTCCAGGTGAGGCTGGTAAACGAGAGTAGGGGTTCGTAGCTCCCTTCCAGGAGAGGCTGGTAAATGAGAGCAGGGGGTCGTAGTTCCCTTCTAGGAGAGGCTGGTAAACGAGAGCAGGGGGTTGTAGCTCCCTTCCAGGAGAGGCTGGTAAACGAGAGAAGGTTGTAGCCTTCTGCAGGTGGGTGCTTGCATGCTAGTATGAGTTTTTTCCAGTACATGGTTGTAAGATGTTTTCTCTATAATAAAATATTGAAGGCTGAGACAACGGCAACGGTGGTTTTCTCCCGACTTGGGTTTCCACCTAAAATCCTGGTTTTCATGTGTGTTGCTTATGTGTGATGGTTTATTCTGTTATTACTGCTCATGCTTATTGTTTATTGAACATCTAATGAATGAATGATGGAATGATATAATTGAAGAATTATATGCATAATAATATTGCTGGACATACGCATGTTTTATTAAGTATATCCGCGTGTATACGTGAGTTGGCTACAGGAAAGTCGCGTATGTGTTTTGAAATAAGAAAAAGTAAAAAGTGTTTGAGTATTCCCTAAATACTGTTTCACCACCCCCCCCCTCTCAGTATTTTTCCCAACACTTTAGTGGATCTCAAAGGTGAAGGGCAGATCCCCAACACATGAAAAACACTCCTCCAAAATTTTATGCCAAAAGTCCCTGCAACAACACCAATAGAAAAATGCAGATCTAGAAGAAAAACTATGTTGTATGGTTTAAGATAAGTTTGGCCTGATGCCAAGATCCGGATTTGACGCACCAATGATCCAATGCTCTCTTTCTAATGGAATAGAAGGCTTTCCCATTGAAAGGAGGCACTATATTGGCCTAGATCTGAGTATATCTAGCCTCCTCTTGTTGCATCTTACAAAGAAAACCAAGCCCTCAATAGGATCTGCATTTTAGTTGGAAGAAGAAGCTTGGACTTCAGCCTGATAGTGGACAAGAAATGCAAGACTCTTCCAAGAGGCCTCTCAAGGAAAGTGATGGGATTCATAAACAAGAAATCCTTGTGCTAAACATCACTACTCGCTGCTAAACAACAAGGAGAATGAGATATGTCTAAATAGACAATATACTATGAAAATGTAATCACATCAACAACCTTTTCACGCTACCTTCCTGTTCCTTTTATAATATTGGGAGCTTGCAAACCCTAAACCACCTCCATTGAAATGGCTCCTTTCACATGAACCATCTCCATCTAAAATTGTGCTATGCATCAATGATGGCCACTCCTCCAAGACAACACTATTGATTTGGTCATGGTTGACCCAATCAAATGTCTCAGTCCCTTTCACATATAAGGGTGTTTATTTAAATAGCCCAGATTTAGCTTTTTTCACATGTGGCTTTGATTTATTTGCTGTTTTGCGAGTTTTATAATCCTCCTTTACACATTTATTCATGAAACATTAAAGTAAAACAAAATTGAATATTCCCATTAGCTTGGGCTAATTAGGAATATTACACAAAATCACAAATATGATTAAGGTGATATAAACCTGACATAACCATCAGAGTTGGATGAAGTGTCCTACTTACCTGGCTTAACTTTGAATTATGAGAAAAAACAGTAAGTTTCTTATCAAGACAAGAGTGATTATTTAGATCGAAAGATTCATAATAGAATTGAGGTTGATCAGATATATTTTTGACATTAACACCAAAACCCTCAATGATAAGCATGTCATATTCTTGATCAAAGGGAGTCATATCTAAAATAAAATATTCAATGATCGCATTAGACTCCATTTGAAATTCCTTCAAATCTAAATATTCTTGTAGGAACAAAGATTCAACCATGTTACTTGAACAATCATTACCATATAATTCATAGAAAATGAAATCATCAGGGTCATGGTTGTTCGAGGATTCAACTTGATTAACAGGTAGTGAGTTGACTTGTGAGATACCAATATCCGAAGATGGTTGATTGATAAGTTCATATGAATCACCATCAGGGGAGATATGTGAAATAAAAATTAATTCTTCATCAGAAAATTGATCTTCTGATTTGGTGATTGGTTGGGGTTGAAAACACGGAACATCAAAAGGAGGGGGACATGGAACAAGTGGCATATTTGGTTCTTCCTCGGGATGCTAAAATTATTTTTGATCAGCTAGACATAATGAATTAGATTCAAAATATTTCCTTGACATTCAGACTAAAAAATAAAAATTCATCCAATAATTAACAATCCACATACTCATATGAGAATTCAGAAGAAAGATGAATTAACCTATCAAAAAAATATTCAAGAGATTAATTTGTTTCCATTATAATCTGGTATTGAGAACATATTGATATGTATATTTTTTGAAAACATGATGAAGCTCGTTAACCAATTTCTTAAAAGATGAAATAGAAGAAATGGGTAAAGAATAGCACCATTTCTTCACACGACTATCCAATGTAAGGGTAAACAATCGTGTGAGTATTTATTCAGAATAAGCACCACTTGATTTTTTTTTTAACAAACTCAATTACGTAATCAAGGAAAATTTTCATACCCTTTCTATCGAATTTTAAATGTGAAAAGTTATGTAGAAATTTTGTGGGGATTGAAAGATATAAATCTTCAAGAAAACACCTCGAGATTATGATCTGGGATGAAGCCATTAAAGGTAAGAGATTCAAATAGACTTTGCAGGCTCAACTTGTCATTTTTCCCTCCTTCTAGCGCCAAAATGTTGATGGTACTAGATTTCGCCAAAATGTAAGGGGATTTCCCCGATCTGAAGTTCCAATTAGACCTCACACCATTTGGTGTAGGAGTCCCTTCTGGTCATATAGTTCAATCACTGTTGGAAATTTTCAAAGATATTACTTGGTTACAATCACACACAAGAGACCTTAACACCTCTTTTGGGTATCAAGTACATAAGCTTTGTGAGATACTTTATGTAAGGTGTATGAGGGGGGACTTCCACCGCTGATAAAGGAAAATGATCCTCTAGTTAGAAAAGTAATAATACTATCCTAGAGGGGGACCCGAGGAGGAAGAGAAAGGACTTTTGGTTACATGCAAATTAGTCCACATAATAAACAACAATCATGAAAACATAACGACACTTATTCAATAATAACCATAGCTAAAAAACGAATTAGTTCATTAAATTTAGTATGTAATTAAAGAAACATATACCAAAAAATTAACAAGAATAGTCCTACTATATCTATGATACACGTATAAAGAAGTGTTAGCTCATAGAGCTTTTGATTAAGAATGAAAGATCCCAAGTACGCTATTATATAGATGGAACACTATATCCAATAGTACAACATGAAGCCACAACTTGCTTCTCCAAAGAATGATCTATCTCCTATGCAATACAAGAGAAGCCAAGGAAAGACTCCAATATTCCAAGCCCTTGGCTTGAGTTATGAGGAGCTATTTATAACAAATAACAATGACCTTTGAGCTTCTTCATGACTCTTTAACTTCTATGGTTGTTCATATTATATACATGACGTTTTACATTCCATATGTGGCTTTTCACATTCCACATGTGCCTTTTCAACTTCAATACATACCATTTATTACAAAAGAAAAATTACATATGGAGAGGTGGCTATATAAGAGTGTTAGATCAAAAGGGTCTCGACCTAGGTTTAGAATTGTTGCCCAACCAACAAAACCCTCTATTACTTTCCATTTCAGCAATGACCTAAAACGTAGATCACAGTCTCACCCGAGGAAATATTGGGGGATTTCAGAACCAATTTTCTGCATCCAGAGGGACAATAGAACATGGATCTACTACTAAGCTTCTCTCTTATGCTTTCGTGGACTATGTGGAGGCAATTATATACTTTCACAGTCTATACCCTATTCATCCTTTAATGTTATTATGCACTGTGATTTTATCACTAATATGCAATATTCAATACAATATAATGCATATAAACAATATGAAAAACCTTAATATGCATAAAATTACATACAATATTTCGCGATGCATAAAAAAAATTTGAATATAGGTAATAAATAGATTGCAAATGAACAAAGAAATACTTCAAAACCATCCTTCCCTTTATTAATGATGAATATTTTTAGTACAATATATCTTCACCCTGTGCACACAGCTACGTGTGGTTTGCACACACAGCTGTAGACCAAGGCCTCTGCGCACACATCTGCAGAGCCTTCCCTTTTTACCAAAGAACAGAAGATAGCGCAAAATATAGAATCAACACATGGATCTATATATTCCTTCTATATCTCATGACTTGAAAATACATCACTTTATATAGCCTTTACATCCTACAATACCATGGTCCATAAACCGTGGGAATACTCTAAAATAACAAAATAAACTTCACATGATTGATTTATCCTTGCTGAACCACACACTCCACTCCTTGAGTTATAGAGTATTTTGACCAAAATTGGACCAAGTTGGGCCTTGCCCAATAGGCCCCCAACACTCACATGTGACTCGTCTCGAGTCACTGAGCTTGTGTGCCCTGAACCTTTTCAGCAATGCTGGTGTAGGCTGTATTCAAAGGTTGAACCATTTATGTGTACAAATTTTCTTCTTGGTGCACCTCCTCCAGTAGCTTCTTTGATGTTGGCCGTGTGACATTTTGAAGCACATATTTTTGCTTCTTATGCATCACTTTCATCTTTGCATCAACTATCTGAGATAATTTAATGACTTAACCCTACCATGTTTTTTCTCTTTCCGTGATTAACTACTTCTTCCTACGCATATCCTTGATCTGGCTTGTTGGATTGATGGTGCCTAGACCCAGGTTCGAAGTGATTGCACAGTGCAACAAAACCCACTATTATCGACCCTTTCGGGAATGATTTGGTTGTGCAAATAAAAGTCTCACCCGAGGCAATATAGGGGGAAGCTAGAACCAAGTTCCTCCATCCAGAGGGGCATTAGACTGTATTTTATGGATTTTCCTTCGTAACAGAGATTCGCAGGCCAGATCTATTAGTAATACCAACGTTGTTCAACACATCTATTGAGCTTACTCATAGTCTACACGATCTTACTTATTCTTGCATTAAATAAAGTAAATAATCTCACACAATACTACACTACTCAATTATAGATCAAACCCTTTTTCAGCATAAATTTTCAAACAGTCAGTAAAAGAAAAACACATCAATATAGCTCTGATATTTCTCAATAGTTTTTTCATTAACAATAAGAGCCTTCTCATACATCCACTTTCCACCCTGTGCACATAGTTGTAGGGGTCTGCACACATAGCTACAAACTTACTAAGGTCTCCGTGCACATAGCTGCATGAGCCTTTTCCTATAACACAAAAATAGACTATGAATCAAAAAAATATTACATCTTAATGCATCATTTAACTTCTTCTTCACTCCCTATGACTTCTATATAGACTCCTTATATATCTTTTTCATTACAATACCACGGTCCAAAACCATGGGCAGAGTCCAACATTCACAAAATATCCCATCCCATTGCATAATAAGGGGCTTTGACCCACCCCAAAGCCCTATGACTCAAAATAGACTCCGCGTTGTGCGCTCCATTCCTCAATCTGTGGAGTCTTTTCTTGCTTTCTTACTTCACGGGGATCCCAGCTCCAACAAACCCCCAACAAAAAATTGTGACTCATCCCAAGTCACAATGGTGATGCACCATTAATCTTCTCTTTGATGTTACTCAAGGCATCCTTCAACGATTTAACTGCTTCAACACACTGTTTCTCAAATTTGTCGATGTCTCTGAGTAGCATATCTATGACCTTCTTAGTTTCTCTCTGCTCCAATCACTTATGTGCATCATGAAAAGTTTTCAGTTTCTACTCTGTATTTTAGGAGAGCTGGCTAGCCTCAGCTTCCCATGGCTTCATTCTGTACGCAAGTAGCTACTCCTTTTTGTGCATTGTAACAACCTACTCTTGCAAATATTTACCTTCTTTGAGATGGTTAATCCATTGTAGTGGCATTAAGGTCTTTGCAGTGACCTTGATCTGATCTAGTTGTTCCATTTTTTCATGCACTTCTGCCTCAATATTCCACACCAAACGGTCCTCTTGTAGTGAGGACCATACATCCAAAGCCTCCCAAAATATAGTCACACAATCTTGTATGTAGGAATTGATATTTTTTATGGCTATTTTCATCTCTGCTATGTGCTGCTCTCTAATATTTATCGGAGTGGCAGGCTACAATTGCAGCTGCAGGTTGACAATTTTCATTTCCATTTCGATCTAGATTTCATCAAATTTAGCCTTTGAGTCCTTGACAGTGGCAACCAACTTAGCCACTTTTTAGTCAGGCGTAGTTGCAACCTGAATTTCAAGCTCTGTTATCTCACTACACACCTTGGAGATGACGTCGTCCAACTTCTACCATTATGTTGCTTTAGCCTTGCACACTTGGAAAATGATATGTTTCTCCACAACCATGCTCTATCATTCCTGTTGGGAATCCCGAATAACCAGAAGAGTGTGCTATTCCCTAATATTTAACTCCTTAGTGATGCCATGGTGGAAGTCATGTAAGGCCTGTAGTAGCATCGTGGGAAGGTTTAGAGTCGTGTTTTTCCAAAGAACCACCGACTTCCTTCACTCTGCCTTATCAAAACATAAAGTGAATGCAGGGATAGGAACTATGCGGGTGTCGAAATTTAGTGCTAATTCATGCACTTCAATGCTTTCACCTACTTGTGCCCTGCCTGGTGGAATCACACTTACTTGCAACCCGCTCACCTGGCTTATGCTCGCCTAAGCAATGCTCGCTTGCATATGCAAATATTGCAACCCCTTATGGACATCTTCCAACAATTTCTTGTATTTTTTCTTCTATGTTGCCCTATAAATCCTCATTGAATTGTTGCACAACGTCCCCTATATCATCAATGTCCCCCTCAATGAGGACCATGTCGGTCGAGCCAACAGACCTGCCAAATTTGACCTTATTTATTGTGCCACCCTTTTGTGGCTTCCTTCTCTTAGTGATAAACTAAGAGGAGGGGTCAGATAGGTTTGTGTCTAGATCACTGCCAAGGGTATCACCCCCTTCAATCTCTAGAGTCTTTGTTTCAGTGTCCTTATGCCCTATTGGCATAGTGGGCTTCACCCTACTCATTCTTGCCTGCTCTTTACCTTCATAAAGTGGATTTAACCAATAATTCGACCATTGGCTAATGACGAATTCTACATCTTCCTCTTCGACCAAGTATGGGAGCTCGTACCAAACCCCCGTGAGGTTCTTCTTTGCCTGAATGTGGATATGATGGAAGTCTGTTTTGAACTCCACAACCTATTGATACTGATCCACTATGCTTGTTGACAACTGGGGATTTTGGTTGATCACTTTTCGTAATCTCATATGAACTCTGACCCAAAAAATATTATTGGAAATAACCCTTGTAGGCTCTGTCAAATTCCATAGTGAAGTGCATCTGGGTGCTTCGCAAAGATCGGGGTCTGTAATATTAATCTGCGGCCCTTCAGGTTCCCTCCATTCCATCAAGTCAATAAGAAGCTTATTCATTACTGATGGATTTTTGGGGTATCATCAGATCATAATTTCACTTGAATACCGCAACAATACCACCTTTGCCATTGAGTGGGGGTCTTTCCAATATACTATGATACCGTTTGGATTGAAAAATGCACCTACAATCTTCTCGCACATGGTCATGGTTGTGTTCAAGGAATTCATGTATAAATTATTGGAGGTATATTTTGATGATTGGAAAGTGTTTGGATTGGTAAATAAACATGTGTCAAACCTGCGCATGATGCTTGAAACTTATAGGAAGCACCAAATTTCTCTCAACCTTAAGAAATGTTTATTATGCATGCCTTTTGGAATTTTGTTAGGGCATATAGTATGTTAGCAAGGATTGATGGTATACCGAGCCAAGATCGCAGTTATCACCAACTTAGAAGTTCCTACTAATGAGAAACAATTATGCTCCATCCTCGGACATAATGGTTATTACAAGAAGTTCATAAAAGGCATGCTCTAAAATTTGCGCTAATGGAGAAGTTGCTAAAGAAGGATGTATCATTTTTTTGGGATGAATAATGTCAGAAGAGCTTTGAGCTGCTAAAAGAGAAAATGATCACTGCACCTATCTTGATACTCCCACACTGGTCTAAGATTTTTCATGTGCATGTGGATGCATCTGGTATAGTACTTGGGGTTAACTTAATGCATCCAGGAGAAGGAAACATTGATCACTCGGTCGGTTTTTCCAGTAGGAAGCTCTCCAGTGCAGAGTGCAACTACTCAACTATAGAAAGGGAAGGATTGGCCATTGTGTATGCTCTGAAAAAATAAAGGAACTATCTCCTAGGAGGGAATTTCAAAATGTTCACTAATCATTCTACTTTAAAATACCTGGTCAATAAGCTTGTGTTGGGGGCAAAGATCTGTGGATGGTTGCTTCTCTTTTAGGAGTATGACTTTGAAATTATTGTGAATAAATGCTGGAATTGATCATTTGTCACAAATCAAAAATGGAGAAGAACCAACCATTCTTGAGGACGGGTTACCCGATGCACAACTCTTTGCTATCAAGGTGGTTGATGAGCACTTTTCTGATATTATTCATCTCCTAACCATAGGAACTGCGCCTGTGAAATATTCAGTTAAGCAGATGGAGGAGTTGGTTGCGAGCGTAGCTAATTTTACCTTGACTGCAGATAAATTGTATAAACTGGGAGTAGATGAAGTGTTGAGAATATATTTGTTGGAACATGAAATATAGGATATCTTGGTTGCAGATCATGGAGGAGTGGCAGGAGGCCACTATTCTGGGAAAGCCACTGCACAAAAGGTGTTGCAAGCTGGGTTATGGTGGCCCACGCTATATAGGGATTCACATGCATACTGTTGAGCTTGCGATGCATGTAAGAGGGCAGGGAAGCCATCTCACAAAGATGAAATTCTCCTACAACCATAGATGGCCTTGTAGGCATTTGATAAATGGGCTATATATTTTGTTGGACCAATCAACCCTCCAGGTAAGAAAACAGGAGCGAACTATATCATTACTACAACTGATTATGTAACCAGATGGGCAAAGGTGAAGGCAGTTAAATAATGCACTGCCGATACTGCTGCACACTTAATATTTGAACACATTTTGACCAGATTTGGATGCCCGAATATTTTGATGAGTGATAGAGGTATGCACTTTGTTAACGAAACAATTGAAGCTTTGACAGAGGAATTTTAGATCCATCATCAAGAGAGTACCACTTATCACCCACAAGAAAATGGCGTGGTAGAATATTTCAACAAAATCCTGAAGAACACGCTCATAAAGATCTATAATTCCAATCAGAATTATTGGGATATGTGCATCCCTTATGTGTTATGGGCTCATAGGACAACATGCAAGAAGTTGACAGGGAAAACACCTTTCAGGATAGTCTATGGTTAGGAAGCCATCGTGCCAACGAAATATATTTTCCCAAGCCTGCGCATCACAAATTTCACTAATACGGCCGAGTCTAACATTATGGAGGAACGTTTGGCGCAAATCGTTGCCTTAGAAGAAGATCGATTCATTGCTAACATACACCAGCAAGTTGAGAAGGTGCATGAAAAATCCTAGCATGAAAAGCACTTCAGGCAGAAGGTGTTCAAGGAGGAAGACTTGGTCCTACTATATGATATTTAGTTTGCATGCCACCTAAGGAAGTTCAGAAAGCATTGGTTGGGGCCATATATTGTAAAGGAGATCACTGAAGGCAGTGCAGTGCGCTTGTCCATGTTGTGCAGTGAGAATATTCTTTGATACTTCAATGGAAGCCTTCTAAAGCCATATAGAGACAATATGGTGCCGACCAAATGAATATATGGTTGGAGCATCAGAATCAAAGGGTTTGCACATAGTGCAGAGGTAAGGTGCAGACAGGTGTGACAGACGCGCAGGGGTGATGCACAAGAGAGGAAACTAGTCATTGGAATAGTGAAATTGGGTGAAAAAGTGACTTTACCATTGGATGGAGTAGATTTTTTGCATTTAATGAGGTGATCTTGCAGGATTTTTTACCATTTTCTTGAAGGTAAGTGGAAATTAATGACAATCTGACCATTTTTACCATGGATAACTTATAAAATAAAGGGTGCGGGTCACAAAAGGTTCCTTTTCTTTCTGAATATTTTGCGCTTTGTGATTATCTTTGATTTTTCTATCTCACTGTCCATAAGTCCTGTATTTCTAGTCATGAATCTCCATCGGACATCAGTAATCCTGAGTTTACATTTCGACTAAGAATGACATGCCACCAACATGCTGACGAGCACTTTGCGCCCCTCACTGCCTCCACTGAGATGGGATCAGATGAAATTCAAGAAGTGATCCCTGAGGTAGAAGAAGTCATGTCTACACCAGCTAAGGGAAAAGGAAATATGTCAAAGTGGGCTTCCTTGAAGCCGCACATCTCTCCTCAGAATGTAACATCCCCATGGTAGGCCACTAAGGATCAGTCCCCCATCGGTGATCCATCAAAGTGCCCAATGAGTACCATAGAGGAGGTTATGTTTGTTGAGCCCATCTCTTGGAAGCCACCATATGTCAAGCCGTGCAAGCCCTCGGTGTGCAAGCCCTCGGTGCGCATGCCAAAGAATGTCGATACAGTCTAGGAATACCTATAGATTCCATTGATCCCTTAGGAAGTTCCCCTTGTTGGTGAAATGTTTGGAAAAATCTCGTAGATTAAGTTTGATGACCATGACTTGGCGAATAAAGAAACATACCTTGAGCTCGTGCCGAAGAATTATTTGGAATGAGTGCTCTATGAAGACGTGCCGAAGGTTGAGCCAATGCCTTGGGTGCAGGGGCTAAATAATGTGAGGATCCTAAACCTGCTAAGGATTCCATATTTTGGAAGGTACCCAATCACCAGCATCTGTGTGTGCCAACTGCTAGCCTTAGTCCATGAGGGTTTCTTATGGATTCAGGGGTGAATTTTGATAGACACCGCGTTGATCTATAGATTCATTGTCCTTCCAAAGAAGGGGTCCCATCCAATGAAGGGATTCGACAAAATTAATGAGCTTAAGGTGGCAAATGATGTAAAAATGAAATACAAGGTGGGGAGGGACAAAAGGGGATTTCTAGTTTACACCATCACTGACATGGTAGTGCACCTAGGAACTCTAGTCCTCAAATGAAAATTAATGAAAAAATGTCGCCCAAAGATGTTTCCTAGCGCACGTCATTTCCTTGGAGGGGCAATGTGAGAAGGAGGTCAGTTATAACTGGTCCCAGTTTCTTTATGAAGAATTTCTGGAGAATGTGTGGGAGGCGTAGGAGCTCAATAAGGATTTTCACTACTCGTGGCTACTGTTACTAATTGTGCTGGTGGCATGGGAGACTCCGGTAGATGTAGCCCTTCCCAAGATAGAGTTGAGCGTATGTGAAGGGGTGTGTTATCCTAACCTATGGGATTCATCTAACCCCCAACATGTCGAGGAGAATAAGATCTTCTAGGTGCTTTTTGAAGGCACATTGGCTGCTTCCATCCATTCCTGACCCAGAATTTTTCCAACCGTGTATGATAAATACAAGAGCGTTGTTGAATTTTTGGTAACCATGTACAATGTGCAAATGAATGTGCACAAGGGCTCTTCCTGGTATATACCTTGTCGTTTATGGTAACAGAGGAAGAATTTGACTAGGTCGTGGCGACTTGGATGAATGCATAGAAATCCAGGCTCAGTTCCACCTAGCCCATTACGCCATCCACATCAGGCAAAGATACAACTCTGAAGGACACAACTGAGCTGCGCGTTGAGACAAGTGCTAAGAAGACCCACAACAAAGACACTAAGGCCAAAGCAGAAAAGGAGCTGGAAGGAGAAAAATGTAAATAAAAATATTTTGGATGTGAGTAGGAGGTGGACCTTGGAGTTTTATATGGGCTCAACGAGGATGGTGTCGAATCTCCACGCGACACCAAGAGAGGCATAGAAAATTTAAAAGGGACACGCAAAAAGAAAAAAAGGTCCAAGGCCAGAGGGGATGACAAGGTCACTCTGATGGAAGAGGACCTCGAAAATATTGTGAACGCAGTCGCTTCAATGTTTGAGGATAGATAGACTGCTATGGAAGCACATTACAAGGCCATGGTGGAAGCCTTGCAATTGGGTATGCAATTATTACAGTTGAATACAAACACTTTATAAGAGAGCGTGGATCAAGTGAGGCTAGTGCAAGCGAGCCTGCCAACCACAACGATCATCACAACATCCGAGAGAAGAGTTGTCCCCTTCCTAGGCATATCCGTGACCCTGGAACAGCCAGAGCTATGCGCACAGATGCAAACCTACCCGCAAGTCGGCATTGACCACACAAAGTTGCCCAGTGGAAAGCTACATGCTCTCCACATATTTATTTCTACTGAGTTGCAGAGCAGAGAGGCACGCACACAAAAAAAACTAAGTTAAGTCGAGTAGACTGCAACCACAAAGATATTAGAATCAATCTAGGCTCAAACATTGCAGCAAACGACCGTAGCTCAGTGTGCAAAATCAGAAAAACTTGTTGTCATATTGTGTGGAAAACTTCTAGAAGTGGTCATCCTAGCCTTTGCTGTGCCACAAGAAAATATTGAAAGCTTGGGCACCACGCTCAAAGTTTCCAGATCAGAGATCCAGACGGTGAAGACAAACTTTGAGCAACAAATTACTGCATTGCATGCTAAGCTGTAGCCTGAGACCTATCCGGAGGTGCATGCACAATGGGCTGCCCTATTTAAAATTTCATTTATAAGCATATCTACCAATGTTAACATGGGCTCAAAACTTCTGGAGACTGCCATGGGACTGTGGACCTCTGTGCAAAAAAATCCATTGGTCAAAAATATTACCCAGGAGCTACATGCCAAAGAGTAGGAATTCAATGATCTGCAGGAGGCCTTGCCAACATTCATTCCTGCCCAGCACGTCGAACATCTTCAGACCAGTCAAGCGCTACAAGATAAGGTCGAGGAGCTTTGCCGAAAGAAATAGATTGTCATCGATCACATGAAGCTGTGGGTGGACAAGGAAATGAAGTTGTCTCAGGACCTCGATGTTGTAGTAAGTAATCTTAATTAAACCATGAAAAGTGTCACCTTGGCCACATAAGGGCCGACTTCAGAGAAGCTAGTGGAGACTATGTAGAGCACAATGGACTATAGTGTGGGTGTCTTGGCACCCTTTTCTGCTGCTATTGAGGATCTACAGAACAATATGAAGAACCCAGTGTCGTTGTGACTTGGGACGAGTCATAAGATTGTGTTGGGGGACTGTTGGAGTGGGGTCCCCTAGGTCTGAGCTTTGAAGACCATTTTTGATATATTTTTGTAATAGATTTTGTAATTTTAGTCATGCGTAGCACAAGTCAAGGGGATTTGGGGTGGGTCGAAGCCCCTCATGAGTTGTAATGGTTAAAAAGGGTAGAACAAGGTGCTACAAACCATGGTTTTTGGACCCTATATTAGTGCAGGCTAAAAGTATAAATAGGAGTCTAGATTGAGTCAAAGATTTGGCTACGTTGTGATATTTTGTGCAGATTTGTCTCGGTAAAAGGCTCCTGCTAGCTGTGTGCATAGAGACCTTAGTCCTACTGTGTGCGGACCCTACTGGCTATGTGCACGGGTGAACTAAAGGGTTTTTTATGAAGGATCTAAAATGATATGAAAAAAAAACTGTTGTTGCAGGTAACTGAGTCTGAAATGTATCTACTATTTATGTTATGATTGTTTCTGTATATTAGTTCTGATTCCTGTATTTTCTGCATTTAGATCTATTGCATAATTGCTTTTGGGTTTAGATGAATGATTATTGGATGGATCTAATGTTATTGGGCTCTGATATTGTTTGTTAATAGTTATTAATGGGCTTATGAATTCTGTGTTAACCTGCACGCAAGATATTCTTGATAATTGACCTAAATATGTCTGTAAGGGTTTCTTGGTTAGGGCTTCTGTAGCGAAGGTTTTTTCATGATTTTTTTGGATCTAAGGGCACCCACATCATTTAAATCTCTCTCAGGGTGTGGAAAACTAGTTCCATCACCCCCCATATTACTTCGGGTGAGACTTTGACTTGCAAGAGCAGGTCACTGCCGAAAGGGCTAGTAGTAAGAGGGTTTTGTTGGTTAACCTAAACTTCAAACCTAGGTCAGGAGCCCTCAAGCCAACATGTTCACTCCATGCCATTAGTTATATAAGTAACAATAACCATGCATAATGGAATTTATTCGCTTCCTCCTATGCCTCGTGATATTTGTCAAGAAATTAACTACACAAATATCCCACCCAGTTATACTAGACCCCTTTACTACATTGTCTAACCAAAGACATGATGGGTGTTGGAAGTTCATTTTTGCGACACTTCCTCATAATTTTACCTTCCAGTATGTGTGCGGAAAAGCACACAACTAGATCATTGATGGAGCCGATGCCATAGCCCCGTGACGTCTTCACAATGCCATATTTTTCCTTCATAGCCTCAATGAGCACCTTGTCCTAGCTCTTCCCTACAAACTCCTCCACAAGGTTCTATCTTTGACAGAGTAACACGGTAATTATTTGAATCAAAATATCATCGATAGGTATCATGTAACCCAACCAAAGGCACCCATCATGAACTAATACAATAAGATATCATACACAAATCGTATTGATATTTATGTGCCCAAAATGAAAAACATATAACATATTAAGCAGCACTGCCTGCTGTATCCCTGCAACCCACTGGTGTGGCTCCGATCTGGTAACATCATTCTCCTGATAATGCACTACATGCAAGTATCAATTGGGCTCAAATTGTGGATATTTTCTCCTGTTGTTGAAGTCCCAAAATTCGATACTTAGATGAGGTACCTTCACCAATGGTTCTCCCTAAAATAGTACATCGTCTGACAACAATGGTGTAAATACAACAAATTTTTTGGCATCTGGATACTTCACTGATATTTCACCTGCGTTCTTGGGTGGTATATATGACAAAAACCTAGAGATAGGTTCCGCTTCTTCTGCTATCACATCCTTAGGAATGTCTGCTAAAACATCCTCTTCATTGCTCTCTTGGACCTACATAGGCTCCTTTTTCTTGTCAAGTCATTCCTTAGTTCTCTTCTCCTTGGTGATATTCTTTCTAGGTTACTGTCTTACAACTGGCTTCTTGGGTGGTCGTTTCTTTCGTTGCACCTCTCCTGCAGTGGATTTTTTCCTTGGTGACCTCGGCCTTGTCACACTTGGAGGTGGTGTACCAGTCATGATTCTAGCTAATCCTCTCTTGATAAATTCCCTTGAAATATCTTCGAAACTCCTCTCTAACATGCGTATTAAAGCTCAACTCACACTTAGGCACAAAATCAAAATTATAAATCTCAAGAAGAAAAGTGACCAAATGCGGAGCGGGATTTGATATTCATAATAAATTTAAATTTTAGAACCCATTATTTTCTTCAAATTCATCTAATAAATGCATATTTGGTTGCGTATGTAGGTTTTAACCTTGTACATAAATTATTTGCAAATGAATCTTAAAATAGAATATAAACAATAGTGAGAGCATAAAAATTAAAATAGATAAACACATAGATTTTCGCCTAGATCCCAAATCAGGATGACCAGCTTGATTTTTCATTATATTCCTTTAGTGTTACAACACATATATACACATTCCGAGGCATACCTAAACCCCAATCCATTAACCATGGATTAGAACATAACCATAGTTCCCTTGACTAGATCTACAAAATACCAAGGGACGAAAACCATCATGCCCCAAAACCATGTGCAAACCCATCCACAAAACCATGGGCGGGTACGCCCACCGGAAAATAAGGACCAAATTGTTTTTCCAGCGCACTACCCCAGACCCTGACAGGCAGGGCTACCACCCCCCCTGTGACTTCGCCCCCCCTGTTACCCCCCCGTGCGTGAGTAGTCATGGAAAGAATATAAAACAAACCCAACATTCTCCCACTTGTTGTTTTATTTCCACAGGGGGCCATAAGAGAGTTGAGTCATTAGCCCAGCTTTGCAACACCCATTATTTATCTACACCAAGGGAACTTTTGAGTGCTCACAAACTTTTTCAATGCATATGCAACATTCTTCAAAGTGTCCACCTTTACCAGCAACACCCTTTTAGCCTCAACCATATATCTCACAAATTGATATTGAACATCAATGTGCTTTGTCTTTGAATGATAATCAGGTTTCTTAGCCAAGAAAATTTCACTTTGGCTATCACAGTCTATCCTTATAGCTTTTCACACCAACCCCATACTTGAACACAATATCTGCAACCAAACAACTTCCTTGCTTGCATGAGTGGCTGCCATGTATTCTACCTCTGTAGTTGAAAGAGCCACTATAGACTGTCTTTTACTCATCCAACTGACTGCACCTCCAAATATGCTTAACACATACCCACTTATAGATCTTCTTTGGTCCAGATCTCCAGCCCAGTCAGCATCAAAAAAACCATGAATGTCCAACACTCTTTCCAATCCTGGTCTTCCCTGGTAGCACAAGCCATAATCACTAGTGCCACACAAATATCTGAAAACATGCATCACTATTGTCCAATGCTCCTTCCTTGGGTTTGACATAAACCTGCTCAATACTCCCACTGCATGTGCAATGTCTGGTCTAGTACAGACCACTGCATACATTAGGCTACCTACTGCACTTGCATATGGAACACAGGACACATCCTCCTCTTCTTCTTGTGTCTTGGGACACTATTCAACAGACAACTTTGTACCTATAGGAATCGAAACATTCACCAGTTCACTATCCTACATATTGAACCTCTGCAATATAGTCTCGACATACTTCCTTTGGTTTAACCAGAGCTTCCTCTTTTCCCGATCTCTCTTAATTTCCATGCCCAAAATATATTTTGCAGCACCAAGATCCTTCATGTCAAATTTGGAGAATTGTTGGGTCTTTAAATCTTGGATAATTTCTTTGTCATTTCCAATCAACAACATATCATCCACATACAAGATGAAATAAATAACACTGTCACCAATTAATTTAAAATAAACACAGTGATCCGCCTTGCTCCTGGTGAAGCCAAGTCCCCATATATAGGTATCAAATTTCTGATACCAAATCCTTGGTGATTGTTTTAGCCCATACAAATACTTCTTTAACCTACATACCATCTCTTTCTTCCCCTTCACTTTAAAGCCTTCAGGTTGTTTCATGTAGATCTCTTCTTTCAGATCCCCATGAAGAAATGATTTTTTCACATCCATTTGTTCTATCTCAAAATCAAATGTAACAACAACAGATAAAAGTAATCTAATAGAAGTAACTTTGGCAAAAGGAGAAAAAATATCACCAAAATCAATTCCCGACACCTGGGAATAACCTTTTGCTAACAACCGAGCTTTGTATTTCTCCACCTTTCCTTCTACATTCATCTTCTTCTCAAAAACCCATTTTCTCTCGATGGGCTTCCTTCCAGCCGGCAACTCCACCAGATCCCATGCCTCATTTTTATGCAAGGATGACATTTCATTAGCCATGGCCTCCTTCTATAGTTTTCCATGCTCTGAATCTACTACCTCCCTGATGGTTCTGGGATCATCATCACTTATAGTTAAAGAAAAGTTTGAACAGAAAACATATAGACTATACATTTCTGGTTGTCTTCTTTCCCAAATTGATCTTCTCACATCTGGAGTTTGTGGCTCTTCCTCTTCTGAGTCTTCTTCTATTGTAGCATTTGATTCATCCTCATTTATC
The DNA here is from genome assembly GCA_034641835.2 of Pinus albicaulis. NCBI lineage: Eukaryota > Viridiplantae > Streptophyta > Pinopsida > Pinales > Pinaceae > Pinus > Pinus albicaulis. Next base: position 103,267,307 of record CM076570.1, on the reverse strand, counting down.
TCAACTCTATCTTTTCAGGTTCCTTTGGTATAAATTCATGTTTAACATCTTTCACCTCTCTAAACACCACATCTTAACTGTACACTACCTTTCTTGTTTCCGGGTTCCAAAGCTTGTAACCCTTTAAACCATTCTTATACCCAGTAAGATGCACCTTTCAGATTTATTATCCAACTTGGTCCTTTTCTCCTTTGGAACATGTACATATGCATCACATCCAAATACCCTTAGATGTGAAAGAGAGGGTTTCTTACTAGTCCATACCTCATGTGGAGCCTTATCTGCCAACGCTGATGAAGGTGATCTATTAACCAAGTAACATGCAGTCTCCACTAGCTCTACCCAGAATTCTTGTCCTAACCCGGTACCAATGAGCATGCTTCTTGCCTTTTCCATCAGCGTTCTGTTCATTCTTTCTACAAATCCGTTTTGCTGAGGTGTCTATGGAGTAGTATTCTACCGTGATATACAATACTTCTTACAGAACTCTTCAAATTCCTTCTTGCAAAACTCCCCACCATTATCTATCCTTAGCACTTTTATCTTCTTCTATGTCTGGTTTTCCACCAGAGCCTTAAATTATTAAAATATGTCAAAGAATTCATATTTCTTCCTCAAGAAATATATCCATGTATTCCTTGAGAAGTCATATATGAATGAAACATAGTACACAGACTTACCCAGTGATGGAACTGACATAGGTCCAAACACATCACTGTGCACAAGCTCTAATATCTTGTTCGCCTTCTTAGCGCTAGTAGGAAAACTCACTCGATTCTACTTCCCATACACACAATGTTCACAAAAATAAAAATCCAAAGAGCTATTGGACATACCTTTTACCATACCATTTCAATGCAGTATCCGAAGGCCCTTATCTCCAATATGTCCAAGCCTTTGATGCCATAGCATGGTCTTTTCTCCAGAGACCGCTAGGCTTTCCTCTCCACTTTAGGGAACCACAGAACTGTTGCACCCATCAATAACAGTGCTGCCCTGAAGCTTGTATAGAGTTCCAATGCAAACTCCCTGCATTAATACCAGTGCTCCCTGAACCATCTTACAAGTATCTTTCTCGAACACTGTTTTCACACCTGCATCATCCATCTTGCTTACAAAAATCAGATTTCTGGCCAATGCAGGAATGTGTAGAACATCAGGAAGTGTTCTAATCCTTCCACCTTGTAGCTTTAGCTTGAATTTTCCATGTCCGACGATTCTGTACTTCCTATCATCACCTAAGAAGACATCACCGCCATCATATTTCTCATACTCGCAGAACCAATCCCTATGGGGAGTGAAGTGAAAGGATGCACCCGAGTCAATCAACCATGACTCATGATCTACATGTGTATTTTAAGAAGAAGCCAAATACACATCCCCACCTTCAGCCGAGGTGGTTTTTTCCTCTGTAGAAGGAGCATCATCAAATCCCTTTCCTTTCTTGGGAGATTTAGATCTGCAGTTATTTTTGTAGTACCCTTCCTTTCCGCATTTCTAGCACACCTTTACAAACTTTCCAGGAGATTTAGATCTCCCACTCAAATACTTATTCTTGTTTCTGTTCTGGGACCTTCCTCGTACAGATAAGGCATCTCCATTATGACCCTCCATATTTCTCCGTCTCATTTCCTCCGACAGCAAGGCTGAGACAATGTCATCAAAATTCAAGGTAGTTGTATTGCTACCTATTGCAATAACCAGAATTTCCCACGAATCTGGTAGAGAACACAACAAACTAATGCACTTATCTTCATATGAGATTTTAATATCAACAAATGAAAGTTGACTTACTACAATATTGAAGGCATTCAGATGCTATGTCACTGAGTCTCCATCCTTCATCCTCAGGTTATACAGTTTTTTCCGCAGGAACAATTTATTCACCAGAGACTTAGATTGGTACAAAGTCCCTAGCTTTTCTCACAAGGTCTTCAGTGTAGCTTCCACAGATACATTCAACAATACTAAATCTAAGACACACAACCGTATTGTGCTCTTTGCCTTCCGATCCAGCTTCTTCCAGTCTTCATCTGACATTTCCATTGGTTTAGTACCTGGATCTACCGCAATCCACTGACCTTTATCCACCAGCAGATCCTCCATCTTGAGCTTCCACAACTCAAAACTCTAACCATTAATTTTTTTGATCTCTATCTTCCCACCACTCGCCATCTTCTTTCACCGCAAGGATCGATCCTGTAGATCTCCCACTAAAGAGGGTCTACCTCAGGCCCGAGCAAAAAACCCCTCAGCATCAAAGGTGTCCCCTTGAAGCCGAAATTTCTTCGATACCAAATGTAGGTTTTAACCATGTACAAAAATTATCTGCAAACGAATCTTAAAATAGAAAATAAACAATAGCGAGAGCAAAAAACATAAAAAAGATAAACATAGATATTTTCCCCTGGATCCAAAATCAGGACAACCAGCTTGATTTTTCATTATATTCCTTTTAGTGTTAAAACACATATATACATGCCGAATCATACATAAACCCAAATCCATTAAACCTGGATTAGAACATAACTGTAGGTCCCTTGACCAGAGCGTACAAAATACCAGGGGCTGAAAACCATCATGCCCCAAAACCATGTGCAAACCCATGCACAAAACCATGGGCGGGTCCACTCACTGGAAAATAAGGACCAAAAAACATTTCTAGGGCGCTGCCCCAGACCTTGACAAGGGGGGCTACTGCCCCCCTGTGACCCTCCCATACATTGCGCCTAGCGCAACGTACAAGAGGGGGCTATCACCCCCCTATTACCCCCCCGCGCGTGACTAGTCGTGGAAAGAATATAACACAAACCCAATAGCATATCTATCTAGATATTCCCAATAAATGTGTTTCCCCCACTCCTTTTAATGGAAAATTCCCTGTCAAGTCAACTTTTTTTCTTCCAATGGTCATATTATGGTGTACTTCGATGGATCCTCCCTTCCATTACATAAATTCCTTCCTCTTCACAATTACCTCATACTTCAATAGCTTCTGGAGTGTCGCGCAGTAATCCATTTTCGATGAAGTCCGGCTTCGGAAAAGTAGTTTATAGTGTCTTGCCCACTTTCAACTACATGTGACACTAAGACTTTCCTCCATTCATATAGTTAGTATGGAGTTCCAGGGACAGGGTCATCCTTGTAGATCTTTAATGTACTCCCATTCACTTTTCCTAGAGTCAACTGACCATCCAAATTCGTGAGCTGAACTGTGCCTCCCTCAGAGACGTGCCTGATGATATATGGCCCAAACCAATGTGTTTAAAAATTTCCAGGGAACTTCACAAACTTAATATCATAAAATAGTACAAGGTTTCCTTCATTAAATTTTTTCTACTTGATATGGTTATCATGCCAAGCTTTTTCGCTTGCTTTTTGCACCTGCTATTGATAACCTGCAATAAATCTATCTTTCTCTAAAACGAGAAATTGCTACATCCTTTCTTTCATTGTGTCATAGTCTTCCATGTCTATAAATGCTGCAATTATTAAACTAGGCACAATATAATCCATAAGCATGACTGCTTATTGTCCATAGGCCAACCTAAAAGGTGTATGTCCTGTCAGTTTCTTGCATGTTGTCCTGTATGCCCATAACACCACTGGAATTCTTAGTTCCCAGTCAATTCTGTTCATATTTCATACTTTTGTGAGTTCATTCTCCAAAATCTTGTTAAGAGCTTCGACTATCCTGTTGTAACATTATTTGATTTTGATAAGTTAGCATAAGTAGTAAAATAATTTTGAAAATGTTAAGGTAGGATATGGATGCAAAAGAATGAAAAAGTTAAAAATGTTAGGAAAATTTGATTGTTTTATAGACATCCATATCAATAAAATGATAGGTGTTAGCTGCCCTAAATAAAGAAGGCAAATGAAATAGAATGTTAGGGAAGCAAAAATAAAAGGAAAGCTTCATTTATGTTTTAAAAATTTCACTGGCCACTAGTCTAACTGTGCCCAATAAAGAATATTGATTTATATGGTTTAAAAACACTATCCTAAGCATTTTTTCCCATATTCCAAATTTTAAAACCATATAAAAAAAAATTCACCCCGCCATTTATCCCCTTTCATTTCCATTTTCTCTAAGTCATTCCTTTTTTATTTTCATTACCGAACACTCAAATTTCTTTTCGCATTGGCCAAATCGCAAAATAATTTAATTTTTGTCTCCTACAAACCTTTCTAAATGTGATATATGATAATAGTGGGACCCATTCACCTAGCACAGGCAAAAAAAACTTACCCTTTTCCACCTTTCTGCTTTATCTTTCTACTTTACCTTTTTCACATCGCTATATCATTGTTTTCACTTATCTCTGCCTTCCCGATTCCCCGATTGCGATTAAAGTGGGGCCATTTCTCCCTGCCACGTCACCCTTTCCCCACCATCCATCAGACATTGCAAAATATACCACTTCGCAGATCGACAATTATAACTTTTTGCACTTCACCGCAAAACCTTAAAACTTGTGATGAGCAATATCCATCGCATCGCAAGATCACAACTTTACGTGTTTAACCACACATTTTCGCATCGAAAATAATATTTCGTAGATTGGAAAACATACCTCATCGCATATTGGTGAAAATAACTTATTCCATTTCTTCTCAAAGTTAAATGTTGTGATCGTCGATGTGCGATATGTATCGCATCGCACATATCTTAACTTTTCGCTCATCGCATTTCACAAATTTTAAAGTTTAACCATATTACCAAAACCTATCCGGTCTCGATTGCAATTTTCGATGTGGTTGGCCCCACCATAATACTCCGCTCACTGCTATACGTCGTTCCTTCACTACCATTCCCATTCCATTTCTCCACATCAGCGAAACTATCACCCTCCCACCACGTCACCTCCGTACTTCGCATCACATCGTCGGTTCCATTCTTTATATCATAAACTGTAAAACATGTGATGTGCGATATTTCTATGGATGCGATAAAGTTCAGACGTAAAGTATAGAAAATTTCAAGTCTGGGTATGTGGTTTTTTACACTGTTTTGTTTAAAAAAAAGGCTAAACAAGATAGAAAGGACTCAGGTAGCAGATAGACACCATGGGTCAAGACAGGCAAAGGATGCTCATACAACAGATTTTGCCAGCACAACACTCATTTTTCCTGCACAGTACTAACAAGGTGGTGAGTCAGCAATAGTCTTCTAGGAAAACAGGGCCAGAAACACAGATGCACTCCTTTTAGATCGATTTCTTTCCTTTCAATTCATTTTGAGAAATTATAGATTTCTTTGTCACACAAGCATTGATTGTAATTTATTTTTATTTTTATATAAATACTTCATTTATAGAATTATTCGAGGTTGCATCCTTGCATGAGCAGATTTTGTAAAGAATAAATTGTATTAAGTCTTTCTGATCATCATTAATACAAGAAGGATTCTAAACTTATTTTAGACAACTCTGTTTTTCCTCTATAAGTTTTTCCAGTTTTCTTAAATCATTTTGTTTCTTCATATATTTAATTATTGTCAAGATAGCTAAGTGAGATTGGCTGTGTTTCAGTAACCTTATAATTCCTCCTGAAGTTATTGTCATTATAAATACTAATTTACTTAACAATCTGTTAATGTAAGTCCCTTTTATTTATTAATTGTCAGTATCCTGATGATATTAGATACATTTTGTTGAATCTTTGAACACTGTTTAAGTATTTTTGGGCTTATGATTTATTGAAAATTAAATCTAAATATTTAATAATCATATTCTCTTACACAAGTCCACTTAATCAAACCATTAAATCTTAATTACTGTGTGAGATAAACAAGAAGCCCTCACTTATAATTACTAATATTATCTATAAGATTTGAAAACCTTAACTATTTGATTAAAATTTATCTTATGCATTGGTCCTCCAAATATATCAAAATACAATAAAAAAATTTTATATGCTTTTGCATGATTATTTACCACAATCATCTCAAAGGACAACATCAGATTGGCATCGTTGTCAGGGAGACGAAGAATAGAAGCTAAATATTCCTAGGACAATGATTTTTCCCTTTTCCTTTAAGGTAAATAAAGGATAAAGATATAGGTCAAAACATTTCACTTGGCGATTCCAGTGATTCAAACTGGCTCCTTTTAAGCACACTAGATCTCGTTCTGAATATGAGATTGTTAACCCTCTACTAGATCCATAAAGACTCATTAGGGAAGCCTCTTTGAAAAGAAAATATAACATTTCTGCTTCTTCCTATTCAACCTTACACCTTGAAGAAAGTTCTTCTGTAGATCCCTTTTCAGTAATATCATCCTGACCTTATTTGACTCAATTACCTCCTTGAGTTGCTAAACTTTATTCACAAGGAGTGATCTTCAGTTAGCTTTGTTGGAAAAATCACTCGAGTCATATCAAGTCCCATATTTCCCTGTAGAATCACCTACATCTGAGACAGAATTGGGCTTGCATTTGCATGAATTTAAGCCTATAGCTTTTGTTACTCCAGTTTATCATCCTATTCTATTAAACTCTAATCAACCAGAAGAGACAATTTCTGTCTATTCTAATCCATTGTTTGAATATAAGGAACAAGCTTTAACACCATCAGTTAAAAAGCTAATTGTTAAAATCCCTTTGAGATCCTCACTTCCTCCTCCTCCTTCACATTCTCCTCCACCCTCTAATACGCATTCACCTACGTCTTCATCAACATCAATGTCATCATCTTCATCATCCATGGCTTTTCAACCAATTATACAAGATAGGTATGCTGCTCTTGTTCTTCCTAATGTCTTGGGAAATTTTCTTGATGGATATCTTAAAAATTTACCAATATTTAATGGAGAAACATGTCCCTCAGCATAATATCATATAGCTTCATTCTTAGATTTCACAGACAATATGAACATCGAGCATAAATATGTTTATATGAGATTATTTGTACAGTCCTACATAAATATGTTTATATGAGATTATTTGTACAGTCCTTGGAAGGTAATGTTAGTTTATGGTTTAGGAAACTTAGAGAAGAATCTATTCAAACCTGGAATGAACTTATAACTATATTTAAAAACCAATGCGGGGTAAAGAAATATGTTGTTTACTTGCTCACTAAATTTGAAGAGTTAAAAAGAAATTCTAGTGAACCAATTGCTGAATTTATCAAAAGATTTAATAAACTCTACCATAAAATTCCTGCTAATTGTAAACCTCTAGTAGCTATTGCAAAGGTCATATTTTCTAAAGAATTCGATGATGAATATGCAGTTACGCTAAAGGAGAGATTTTCTAATACATTACAAGACATGTAGACTAATGCTATTGAGATAGAAGCCAATAGGTAAACTTCTAGTTAAATTAGAGCTAAAGAAGAGAAAGCCCAAAGGAAATTAAAAAATTAGGAAGCATCTTCCTCTAAGTCTAAAAGTGAAGATTCAAAGATTGATGAAATCACAGCTCTTCTTAGAAATCTATCCAATAGAATTTAAAATATTGAAACTCAACCAAGAATAGTCCAACAAACTATTTCTAGACCACAAACACAAGCCCAAGATTAGTACAAGAAAGTTGTTCCATTGCAAATTATTCAGAGGCCTCATAATGACCAACAAGTACCTACACTATTGTTGATTGATGATTAACAACCTGATGACAATACTTTTTCTATTACTAAAGACATTAATAATGTAGATCATACATCCTTTCAGACTGGCATTGTCCCTGTTTCGAAAAATCAAATCCCTCAAGAAGACCAAGATACTTCTCAGGTTTCTAAGTATCAAGATTTTTCAGAGTTTATGATTGCAGAACTCAATAAAATATATGACTTAAGACCTAGAGCTGGTCCTGGTAGACGTCCCAAAAACCCTGTAATGATTAAACCTCAACTGAAAACAACTGAAATTCAAACTAATTCTTCTCAACCTCTAAATCAATCAACTGATTCTACTTAGATTGACAAAACAATATTGACTTCCTTTAATTTTGAGAAAGAATTATAAAGATTCAAATTTCAATTCCACTTTATGAACTCTCTAAAAATCCAGGGTATAAAAGTCAAGTTGCAAAGTGGATCCAAAATTCTAGTATGGATGTTGAAGGAGATATTATCAATCTACAAAATGAAAGACCCACCATAGCTTTTGGTCCTAGTTATAATATGATTGATGAATCCATACCACCCTTCTATGTGACTTTAAAGGTGCATGATTCCCTACTATACAACTATATGCTTGATTCTGGTGCTTCGCACAACTTAATGCCTAAAGTCATCATGGAACAACTTAATATGGATATCACCCAAACCCATCATGACTTGTATACTTTTGATTGAAAGAGGGTCCAATGTTTAGGACTCATTAAAGATCTAGTGGTCACTTTACATCAAATACCAGTTAAAAGTGTAGTATTATACATAGTTGTCACTGATATTCCTCCCAAATTTGGAATGATTTTATCTAGACCATGTTGTGCAAAATTGGGAGAAAGTCTTCAAATGGACATGTCTTTTGCCACTATCCCCTTATATGGTGGAGAGAGCCTTATATTGTATAGATAAGTGAGATACCTAAACACTTTTTGCAATGCTAATAAAGCTAGGAATCATCCCATTTATGCAGTAGATCAAGAATTTAGCTATTTTCAACTATCATTAGATACTTCACAGAATTATCAACTCAAGATTGAGGATGTAGTTGACACCTCTAAATCAGTTCAAACTGAAATTTGGAAATTATTTTTTGATGGATCTTGCACCAAAGATGGAGCTAGAGAAGGAGTGGTTTTGATTTCACCTTATAAAGAAAATATTACACAATCATGCAAATTAGATTTTGAGGTCACAAATGATGTTGCTAAATACGAGCTTTTATCCTAGGATTACAACTTGCCAGAATTTTAAAGGTAAAAAATTTGAGTGTTTTCACTAACTTGGAACTAATAGTAAGAGAAGTTATGAGTCTTTTCCAAACAAAGCACCCTAGACTTAGGTCTTACATAAATGATATTTGGGACACCATTCAAAATACCTTTGATGCTTTTAATATCACTTTTATTCCTAGAGATGAAAATCTCCATGAATATTCATTAGTTGTTTCAGCTAGTTCTTTCAAGATTATAGATTGATTTCAAATTAAATATCAAATACAAATCAAATATAGGCCATCAATACTAGACAACCTTAAACACTGGAAAATATTTGAAGATGATGCGCAATTAAAATCCTTTCTATAGGTCATTGACAAATTTTCTGTATTGCAAATCGAAGAGGATAATTCAGACATTAAAGAACCTACCCAAAATAAGGAAAACTAAGATCTAAAATCAAAGGTAGTTGATCATGATATAATTCAATTATCAAATAAGTTTACCCCCAAGGGACTTGTTCCTTTAGAAAATTTGTTTGATCAAAATGATGTTCCCAAAAATATGTTCTTTGCTTCACGAGAAAATGACATAGGAGACACAAATATTAGCACTGATGAGGAGATTAAAAACATTAAACTTTGTGCATCATTAACTCCAGAACTTAAATCTTAATATGTCAATCTTCTTAAGAATTATAAATATGTATTTTCTTTGTCTTATGCTGATCTAAAAACTTATGAAACATATTTAATTGAGCATAAAATTCCACTAAAACTAGATGTAAAGCCTTACCAACATAAATTAAGAAGGATGAACCCAGTTCTACCTCCCACCATAGAAAAAGAATTGAAAAAAAAAATTAGATGCCCAAATTATTATCCCATTAAGATACTCTATTTGGGTTGCCAATTTAGTCCCTGTGAAGAAGAATTATGGTGAAATAAGACTCTGTGTAGATTTTATAAACCTTAATAAAGAATCCTTGAAAGATAATTATCCACTCCCAAGGATGAATCAATTACTTCAAAAAGTGTCGGGTGCTAACAGACTCTCTATGTTGGATGGATTTTCTGGTTATAATAAAATATTGGTAAATTCATAAGATAGAGAGAAGAAAACTTTTACCACACCTTGGGGTACATTCATGTATGCCCAGATGCCTTTTGGTCTATCAAACGGAGGAGCAACATTTCAGAGAGCGATGGACTTGGCTTTTGTCAGGAAGGTAAAAAAATTTATTGTTATTTATCTTGATGATTTAAATGTTTTCTCTGAATCAAATCCTAAACATCTCAAGCACTTGAAGAAAGTTTTTGAAAGGTGCAGGAAGTTTGGAATTTCTTTGAATCCCAAAAAGTCATTATTCGCCATCAAAGAAGGTAAATTACTAGGTCATATTATGTCAAAAGATGGAGTAGTTATTGATCCCAAAAGGGTCTTTCATATTCAATCATTCTCATTACCTAGAAAAAAGAAAGAGATGCAAGCTTTCTTAGGGAAAATTAACCTTTTTATAAGGTTTATACAAAACTATGCAGAAATAGTAAAGGACATAAAAAACATGCTAAAAAAGAACCATGAAGTCAAATGGACTGTTTCTGAAAGATTTTCATTTGACCCTATAGGAAAGGCCATCTCCGAAGCCCCAACCTTAGCCAGTTTTAACTACTCACAACCTTTCAGCATATTCTCTTTTGCCTCTAAAACCACCCTTGCAGCTCTCCTTTTGCAAAAGAATGAGGATTACCATGATCAACCTATAGTATTATTTAGTAAGGTCATGAGAGATGCTGAACTCAGATATGATATTATCGAAAAACAAGCCTATGCCTTAGTTCAAGCTCTAAATTCTTTTAGAATGTATATCCTCCATTCCACTATCATTTCCTATGTTCCCAATAACATTGTTAGAACAATCCTCACACAAATGGACACTGATGGCAGAAGGGGAAGATGGATAACTGAATTCCATGAGTTTGATCTTACCATCAGAACTACCAAGTTAGTAAAGGGGTAGGGTTTAGCTATGTTGTTAGTTGAATCCAATTGTAAAGTCTTGGGCATAAACTCTGTTCTTGAAGTTTCAAATAAGCATCCACAAGAACCTTCTTCAAATTTAAAAGGGAGAATCCACAAGAACCTTACTTGAATGAAGAAGGGGAGAATCCAAAAGAACCTTCCCATGAGTGCAAGGAAAAAATACAAAAGAAACTTCTCCTTCAACTCAGATAGTCCCTATTCATATTGATGAGAAGTTTGTTTTATCAGATTGGTATGCAGACATTGTTCATTTTCTGATTCATTTTGAATGTCCAACTTAGTTTTCAAAGAACCAATGCAAAACACTCATGTTGAAATCCATCAAATACTATATCATCAATGCCAACTTATACTGGAAGGATCCTCCTAATATTTTACTACTTTTCCTAACAGAATCAGAGACTGAAGGAATCATTGATCAGTTTCATGTAGGAATTTGTGGAGGCCACTATGCTTGGAGAGAAACAACATATAAGATATGGAGGGCATGATTTTATTTGCCTAATTTTTTTTCATAAGTAGGATCAAAAGTCATAGCCTATGTTCCATGTCATATGTTTTCTAGTAAGAAAAAATTAGCAACCCTTCCACTAGTTCCAGTAGTTGTTTCAACACCATTTCTTTAGTGGGGATTAGATTTTATAGGTGAAATCCACCCAACCTCCAGTAATCAGCACTGATGGATCTTGGCTGCTACTAACTATTTCACTAAGTGGGTGGAAGCAATTCCTATAAGAAATGCTATAGATACAGTTATAATAAAATTCATTGAAGAGAATATTTTAGCCAGATTTGGTTTCCCACAAAAAATAGTCACTAATAATTCCACAATGTTCAACAACATAAAAATGATAGAATTCTGCTAGAAATATTAGATTCTGCTGCATCATTCAACTCCCTATTATCCACAAGGAAACGGTCTTGCAGAATCGTCTAACAAGATTTTAGTGAAAGTAATCAAGAAAACTTTAGAAGACCACAAGAAATACTGGGACAACCATTTGATTTATGTATTTTGGGCAAACAGAATTTCTCCCAAAATATCAACAGGTAAATATCCATTCCAATTAGTTTATGGCAAAGATGTTATTTTTCCTACAAATTTATCTTTCCCCGTGCTTACGTTTCTACAAGAATATATAGAAGGATTAATTAGAACATTGAATTCAATGAAAATAAAGATGAGATTCAGTACAAAATAAAGAAATATTAGAATAAAATCAAGAGTCTCTTTGACAGAAAGGCAAGGGAAATATATTTTAGAGAAGGAGATCTAGTTCTAAGATGGGATGTTAGGAGAGAAGATAAAGGAAAAAATGGAATGTTTGACAATTTATGGTTTGGGCCACTCAGCATTGTAGAGGGAAAAGGAAACAACACATTTTTTCTACATAATCTTGAAGGACAATTTTCAACAATGCTTGTCAATGGCATATTTTTTAAACACTACATCCAGTAATGAAGGAGATCCTACATCATCATTGTACATAATCATTCTCTTTTATCACTTGAAGTCTATCTTTTTTATAAAGAAAATACTCCATAGCCCAAGGAGAAGGCACATGGAACTGATTGTTCTTTTCATCCCACAGGGGGAAGCAATCCCCAGCTAGAGTCGATGTTGTAACATTACTTGTTTTTTATAATTTAGCATAAGTAGTCAAATAATTTTGAAAATGTTAAGTTAGAAGAATGAAAAAGTTAAAAATGTTAGGAAAATTTGATTGTGTCATAGACATCCATATCAATAAAATGATAGGTATTAGCTACCCTAAATAAAGAAGGCAAATGAAATAAAATGTTATGGAAGCACAAATAAAAGGAAAGCTTCATTTATATTTTAAAATTTTCACTGGCTACTTGTCTAAATGCGCCCAATAAAGAATATTTATTTATATGGTTTAAAAACACTATCCTAAGCATTTTTTCCCATATTCCAAATTTTAAAACCATATAAAAAAAATTCACCCTGCCATTTATCCCTTTTCATTTTCATTTTCCCTAAGTCATTCCTTTTTTATTTTCATTACCGTACACTCAAATTTCTTTTTGCATCGGCCAAATTGCAAAGTACTTTAATTGTTGTCTCCTACAAACCTTACGAAATGCAATATACAATGATAGTGGGACCCATTCAACCATCGTGTGCAAATAAACCTTACCCTTTTCTGCCTTTCTGCATTATATTTCTATTTTACCTTTTTCACATCACTATATCATTGTTTTCACTTACCTCGACCTTCCCGATTCCCCGATTGCGATCAACGTGGGGACATTTCTCCCTGCCACGTCACCCTTCCCCCCACCATCCATCGAACATCGCAAAATATACCACTTCGCAGATTGGCAATTATAACTTTCCGCACTTTGCCGCATAACCTTAAAACTTGCGATGTGCGATCTCCTTCGCATCGTAAGATCACAAATTTACTTTTTTAACCACACCTTTTTGCATCACAAATAATATTTCACAGATTGGAAAACATACCTCATTACATATCGGCGAAAATAACTTATTCAATTTCAGCCAAAAGTTAAATCTTGTGATCATCGATGTGCGATATGTATCACATCACACATATCTTAACTTTTTTCTCATCACATTTCAAAAATTTTAAAGTTTAACCATATTTATAAAACCTATCTGGTCATAATTGTGATTTACGATGTAGTTGGCCCCACCTTAACACTTCGATCACCGCTATATGACATTCCTTCACTACCATTCCCATTCCATTGATCCACCTCATTGAATCTATCACCGTCCCACCACGTCACTTCCGTACTTCACATCACATCGTCGATTCCATTCTTCATATCATAAACTATATAACATGCGATATGCGATATTTCTATTGATGTGATAAATTTTAGAACTAAAGTCTACAGAATTTCAAGTACGGGAATATGGTTTTTTACACTATTTTATTTAAAAAAAGGGTTAAACATGGCAGAAAGGACACAGGTAGTAGGTAGACACCACAGGTCAAGACAGGAAAAGGGAATTCATACAACAAATTTTTCCATCACATCACTTATTTTTCCAGCATAGTACTAAAAAAGTGGTGACTCAACAACAGTCTTCCAGCAGAACAGGTCCAGAAACACAGATGCACTCCTTTTAGATCAATTTATTTCCTTTCAGTTAATTTTGAGAAATTATAGATTGCTTTGTCACATAGGCATTGATTGCAATTTGTTTTCATTTTTATATAAATAATTAATTCATAGAAGTATTCGAGGTTGCACCCTTGCATGAGCAGATTTTGTAAAGCAGAAATTGTATTAAGTCTTTCTGATCATCATTAATACAAGAAGGATTATGGACTTATTTCATACAACTCTGTTTTTCCTCTATAAGTTTTTCCAGTTTTCTTAAATCGTTTTGTTTCTTCATATATTTAATTATTGTCATGATAACTAGGTGATTTTGACTGTGTTTCAGTAACCTTATAATTCCTCCCGAAGTTATTATCATTATAAAGACTAATTTACTTAACAAGCTATTAATGTAAGTCCCTTTTATTTATTAATTGTCAGTGTCTTGATGATATTAGATATATTTTGTTGAATCTTTGAACATTGTTTAAAGGTTTTCTGGCTTATGATTTATTGAAAAATTCAATCTGAATATTTAATAATCATATTCTCTTACACAAGTCCACTTAATCGAACCATTAAATCTTAATTACTGTGTGATATAAACAAGCAGCCCTCACTTATAATTACTGATATTATCTATAATATTTAAAAACCTTAACTGTTTGATTAAATTTTATCTTATGCATTGGTCCTCCAAATATTTCAAAACCCAAAAAAAACATTTTAGATTGTTTGGCATGATTATTGACTACAATCATCTCAAAGGATGACACGTCCCATTCACTCGAGGATGAAATGGTGTACTCTTTCGATGGTGCATTTGAAATTATTCATTTAGTGCCTCAATAGTCTTATGCAAGAAATGTGAACCCCAGTCACTCATCAATATCTTCGGACACCCAAATCTGGACAGAATATACTGAAATATAAAATTCATGGTAATGACTGTGGTGAAATCCTTCACTGGATTTTCCTTGGCCCATCTCATCAAATAATATATTTGAGTGTTCTTTCCTAGTGTATTGATAGGTCCAACAAAGTAAATCACCCACTTATTAAATTCCTACAATGTTACTTCTGGATTCAAGGGTATTTCATCCCTTTTAGATGACATTCTTTTTCTTTGGCACGTATCACAAGATAAAAAATACTCCTTGGCATTCTTATGCAACATGGGCCACCATAATCCAGCTCTCAAAATCTTCAGCGCAATGTCCTTCCTTGCATAATGGCCTCCTTCAACTCCTCTGTGAGCTTCTGCCAATATATGCTTCCTTTCATGCTTCGAGACATATCTAGGCAGTATTTCATCTGGTCCCATCTTATACAAATGTCCTGCAATCAATGAAAAATCATCTACCTTGATTACCAACTCCTTCTTCTACTTTGTAGTGTACTCTGTAAGTGCCATTCCTATAGCCAAAAGCTGAATAATATCTGAGAATTGATCATCTGAAACCCTAATTACGAATGGTTGCACATCTTGAAGGTTCTCCTCAATGATTCTGGGTTCTTTGCCTATTTATATTCTTGAAATTTGATTAGGTCCAACGTTCAATCTCCCTGGTTTGACCATAAATTCAAAATCATACACTTGAAACAATAACAACCACCGAAAAATATTTCCTCTTAGAACATGCTTATTCACTAAATACTTTAGTGTAGAGTGATCAGTGAACATCTTGTAATGCGCTCCCAACAAATAGTTCCTAAACTTGTCTAATTCATAAACCATATCCAACCCCTCTCTTTTCTGTCGTAGAATAGTTCTTCTCTACCTTGGACAGTTTTCTGCTTGCAAAAGCTATGGGGCTATCAATATCTCCTTCTCTTAGTTGTGTCAATACTGAACCCAATGCTATACAAGTATGCAGGCCGACATGAAATAAAAGGTGCGGGCCAAGGTTACAATGTGGTGGACCAAATCATGCAAGAGTCATGACCCTCTTAAATGAACCATGTGCAAAGGAATATATATATGCGGAGGTGGAAGGAGTTCAAGGAAATCAAAAAATTCAAACAACATTCAAAAAAGGAGCTTGAATAGCTCAGTGAGAATGCAAAGAAAGGAGGCAAGGCAACATGCGAACGACATTTGTGCAATTCCTAAGTTAGCATAGCCACATTATTTAAGGTTTCTATAATTTTGGTACCAAAAAGTTAGTCGGGTAAAAGAAGGCGCCCATTACTATGCAGACTAGAGCAAAGTCGAGTCAAGCAGAAAGTGTCCTGCTTCACCGCAGTTGTAACAAATGAGATGGCCACGTCCACAACCAGTGCCTCGTACTCATCCTCGTCTAATCTGAGTGTGAATGTTATTTTTTTTGTGCTAATTTCATCTTCATATTTAAAATTTATTTTTTGATCTTATGCTTGATGTACATCGGTTTCCTTGTTGTTTATGTGTGTCAAACAAGTAAATTAGCTGAGTTTTATAAATGAATTAAAGAGCATAAATAATGAAATAAATATGTTGAACAACAAAAAAAAAAATAACAACAAACCATCACAATTGATCCATCAACACAGAGTTTTGATGGAGTTCACGCCTCCTCGACTACATCTCCTTGGTCTAGCTTCCATGACTTGGGCTTATGTATTAGCTCAAAAGTTCAAATTTTTTGTTTAAATTCACCTACAACTCTTGAAACGTACTTCAATGAGTCTAGAATCTCCAAATATATCATAAAGGACTCTTATTGCTCCCAATTTGGTCAAACATTTCTCCAGATATGGTCAAAACAATTTTTCCTAGGAAATCTCCTCCAAATTTGGAGAAGACTCCAGTTAAGAGCACCAAATTTGGGGGTAGATCCTAAAATGGTAGTTCCGTCGAAAATTCTGCCATACTAATCTCCTGTTAATTAATGCTAAGACTTCACTTAACTGTGGATAAGTGCAATTAGCACTATAAGCGAAGATTAAATAATATCACGGATTACAATATGCATTAGTGCTAAGTATGAATTATGGGTTTTAATTAAACTCCATTAAAATATTAATTCGTGGATTTAAAAATCTCCACATTGTTGGTCTAGTGACTTGGTCTCATGGGAAGGAGGCTGGAACCCTCCATTCCCCTGCTATCACAATATTTGAACTACAAATAGAAGTCGAGCAATATACTTTTCAAGGACTAATGGTATGGCTCATCGATAAAGGTGGATGGTTGACGTAGCGGAGGTCGTGGGGTAGACCCTGACCTCCACCCATCCGATACATGAATTTTGATCTGTAGTATTACTTTCTCTTTACCATAGTTAAAAACTTTGGTATATATAAAATAATTCATATTTCATATAATACACCAATGTTGATATATAATTTGAATGCAGAGTTTGGTTCTATGATTTGGACTTTGGCTTATCATAAAAAATTTCAACCACCATGTTAAACTGCAATTTGACCTTGGATAGGGTCCACCAGAGGGGGCACGCCGCAACCCCTGGCTGCACCATGTGTCAGACGGGTTGTTCGTAACCATATATATAAAAAAATAAAATTCAACCTTAGGAGCCAAAATATAAAAAAAATCACCTTCAAACCAAATTGGTGAATCCTGCAATGACACTTGTCAAGTGTCATTGGGTGAAACTGAAGAATATTCCCAGAATATACCTTGTATGCTAACTAGGCTACCATGTCGTCAACCTATCATTACTCTCCAATTTTTTTAGCTGTTTAGGAAAACGAACAACATGCTCTATCTTCTTCATCCCGACTCTATTTTCAATGAAATGAATTGTGCTGAATTCCTGGCAACAAGGTCTTCGTCGTCATTAAGTTTCTAATCAATTCTGAGAACTTTCATTTTTTTGATTTAACACTAAGCACTTGATCATTCCTCCCCACTAGAATCCTTTTGGACTCCAAAATCTCTTTGATTACTGATCATGTGGATGAGGGTACTATTCCCTCACCCTTCTATTCTCTATCCACTGAAATTTTCCCATTTTCATCAAACTGGTCTTTTTACAAAAAAATAGCTTTTTCATTGACTCCTGTGACCTTATCTTGCTATCATTGACATCGTCATGCTGAAATTTCCATGAATTTGTAAAGCAGCAAGCTATTCTTGTAGAAACCATCTTGTTCCTACCTTGGTCATTAATCAAATGAATCTTAAAACCTGTCTCACCTTGCACATTGTCATCATGGTGATTCTTAACTGATCTTTCTTTTTTACTTGCGTCGACTCTTGACCAAGTATCTTCGCCATTTTCATGTACCCTTAGGGAACCAAAAACAAACACTTTTGGAACCCATGCATTCTTTTTCAAAATTATTTTTTTCTTTCTCTTTGACCTTTGCACTCGCTTGCACCAACATCATGTTTCCAACACTGCTCAACACTGATGTTGACTACTGCAAATGTGTCACATATTTTTCACCTCCTTTCAAAGGAAACCTGTTAGAGTCCTGAAACATATCATTACAAGAATAAGAAACCTAAATGAGACCAACATTTTCATTCGATGCATCTTTTTAAAAGGTTTTATTCAAAACACCTCTTTGTTTGATCATTAAGAATGTAAAACTTTAACTTGCATTCACTGTCCTCTTCATTTCTCCTGCATGTATAAGAGACAAAATTGTCTTATTATTATGTTCTCTAACTATGTACTCAATACCATCTTTACACAAGTGATACTTATTCTCATGGTGATGAAATATTTCTTTCCTATCATAAATATAAGGACTTCCCAAAACAATACCTGATATCTCAAGTGGCATCACATCAAGTTCAACTTCATCAAGAAAGTTTGAATTGATGGTGAATATTAGTATGCAGTTCCTTGTAACATGCAAGTTTTCATTCTTTCATATCCACCATAAAGGACAAGGTCCTAGATGTCTAATAGTTTCGAGGTCTAGCTGCTTTACCAAGTCCTCAGAAATCAAGTTAGCTTGTGACCCACTATCAAAAAGTGTGTCTATCTTGGTATGTTTAGAGACAACTCTAATATGGAAAATTTATATTCTTGTATATTCATCTTGAGTGACATTGGAAAAAATTGAAGAAATATTCATTTCTATGTTATTACCTTTCAAACCCATGGTTGTAATCTTTGTCTCATCTCTTGAATCTGAACCTAAGTCATGTTCAATTATAGCAAAAGTTTTTCCCTTCTCTTTGGCTTTTAGTTTGTTTGGATTCAACTTTGGATGAAGTTTCCAACAATGGTATTCATCATGGCCATTCTTCAAACAATGTTTACATGTGATTGTCTCATTCTCTATTTTTACACAGCTGTTTCTCTTTCCTCTCCCATTAAACTGACCCTTTCATTTAACATCACTATCAATTTTCTCATCTATGTTTTGTTTCACTCTTGCTTCTAAATGTGTGGCTTAAACACAACCTCATCTATGTTTGTGGGATTAAACATGAGAATAGTGTTCCTAAGGTAACTCTACAAACCCCCAATGTACTTTAACAAAGTTTCTTGAGAATACAAATTAATACTTGAAATAAGAGCTCTTCTCCTAAATTCATGAGTATAATCTTGCATACTTTTCCCTTTCAACTGTCTAAAATTTTTCCAATCCATAATGGCCTTTTGCATGTAAGCTAATGGATATAATTTCCATTTAATGGAAGAAATAAAACTTGACCAAGACATAGATATCTTACCATATTTTTAATCTCTTCTTGAGTCCTTTCTTCCCACCATAAAAGTGTCGATCCTTCCATCCTCAAGGAAGCCAATTGAATATTTATGTCATTTTCATGAAGGTTTTGAATTATGTAGTACACCTCCAATTGATGTATCCAATTTTCCAACATCCCTGCATTTACCTCGCCATTATACATTGGAAGCTCAAATTTGACTTCAAGTTTGAGTAAGGGAGTCTTTCCTTTTTTTGTCTTTGAGTCAGTATGAGTGGTTTTTGTGGTGGAAGTGGAAGATGATGGTGATGGTGATGATGAGGATGATGAAGACGGTGGAAATGGAGGTGGATTTCCTCCACTACCCTTTGAATCCTTCTATTCATACTTCATATCACATGAAGTTTCTTCTCCATGTGGAGGCTTAGAACCTTCTCCTACCATCCCAACAGTAAATGCATCAAACATAATTTTAGCCATCCTATTTATGCCATTGAAGTCTTTCTTGATATCATCCTCTTCTGAATGAACTTAAATTTCTGCAACACCTGGACTTAAATTTCTACAACACCTGAAATGATTGCTATGGATTCAAGCTCAGCTTCTGGTGCTTGTACCTCTTCAATCAACTCAGCTTCTGGTGCAACTTGTACCTCCTCAATATTAGCTTCTTGAGACAAAACTTGAGGTGCTTCAAGTGCATTTGTGAGTGAAACTTTGGGTGGATATGGTGCCCTTGTGGCTCTCCTTCTTCTGGTCCTAATCTTAGGTCTTGAAACCAAAAATTTCCCTTTACCTCTCTGCAACTTTAACCTTGTCAGCATCACAAATTTGCAACCATTAAAACAATAATTGCACAAAACTCAGGCAACTATCAAGAAAATAACCTTGCCTTTCAACCAGGCTCTGATACCAACTTGATTTGAGTATGAATGTTAGTTTTGTTGTGCTAATTTCATCTTCATATTTAAAATTTATTTTCTAATCTTATGATTGATGTACATAGGTTTCCTTGTTTTTTTTTGTGTGTCAAACAGGTAAATTAGATGACTCTTATTGTTATGAATCCAACTCCAAAAATAGAAGAAAAGAGAGATCAATGCCTTATAAATAAGCCACTTCGAGGGGGAAACCTCCTTTACATTACATAAATGAACAATTCTTGGATGATACAAATTACAAAACCTCCTTCTATATATAGGAGTCCATGGGGTCACAATATAATCATAGCCTACCTAACAATAATAATGTAAGGGCACAATAATAACAATATTGGGGTTATAGGGGTACATCAATAACAATAAGGGGGTTACACTAATAAAAATAAGGGTGTTTCGGGGATTTAACACCCTAGAGGTTGGTTGGGATTCAACCTCCACAGAGCAGGGGCGTACTATTTAACAGAGACTCACACGATCATGCACAGTCATGAAAACGAAATAGAGCAGAACGAGAGGTTTACCCGTTGGTCCTACACTTGAAGTAGATCCACGTGGAGTTCAAACTCCCTGCAACCGTCCTTCCTCTTTCACCTGAAATACAAGAAGAAACCAACACAAAGGACACAGTATATTTCTACTCTATATGTTAGCGAGATTCATATAAAACATTAAATAAATCATCATAAATGCTTGTATAACAAATATTCTTCATACATTAAAGCATACACTAACACGTTTACTTCGGGAACAGAATGATACTTCTGTATTATAAAAATAGTACGTACAAAAGTAAGTGGAGAGATCACCTGATCCTTCCAAGGCCTTCGCAGACCGTTGTCCGGATCCGTCCAGCCCTTGCCTCGCTAAGACTCCTTCCAAATGAGTGCATACGAGATAACATATAAAGGGATGTGTATCTCAAGGAAACAAAGGTTTCCTGAAATGAACTGGGAAAGTGCAGGAGGCACGGGGAATCAGACTTGGATAGGGAACCAACAGAGTATAATAATAATAATTCTCTCTCTCCCTTAGGCCATACAAATGAGGTCCTTTTATAGTCCCTCCAAGTAGTTTCAACAGTTGGAAACAGTTGGCCACGGGCTGGGGTAGTTGAACTACCTGAGTAACTATCAACCCAGCGCGAAATTAGGGATTTTTTATATATTTTTTAACCATTAAAATGGCATACGCGGAAAAGTCTAGCCGTACTAGCGTATACACGCGGAAAAACACGGGCATAGTCGCGTATGAAGGATTTTCCACTGTTTTTAAGTGAATTTGTCCAAGTCTGTAGGAATGGGTGCCCATAAAGCCATGTAGCAATCATGAATCATGTCAAGGTGAGAAATGATGCTATAACAAAGGGACTATACAAGTAATATAGGGACCTTTCATTCCTTTCTCCTTCAAAAAAGTGTTGTCCTCAAAGCTTGAGTAGCTTTGGATGCTTCTGTATAAAATTCTCATCCTCCCATGTATAATATTTAGTGGGTAAGTTCTTCCATTTCATGAGATACTCTAAAATTGATCGATTTCATATATGTCGAGTTATTGTTTCTGTGACTACTTCAGGTTCCAATATGATTTTTCCTTCCTCATCAAGTTCTGGAAATATTTTTTGAATTGGAAGTTTGTCCCCTATAACCTTCTTTAAGCATGAAACATGGAAAACTAGATGCACTCACCAAGAAGTAGAAATCTCCAATTTGTATGCCACTGTACTAAGATTTTGCAACACCTTGTAAGGACCATAGTACTTTGGCGATAATTTATTATCCTTCTTATCTTTCTCGAGGGACATTTGTTTGTATGGTTGTAGCCATAAAAATACCTAGTCTCCTACATCAAAAATTCTCTCGTTGCGATGTTGATATGCCTGTTGTTCCATTTGATTTTGTGCCAAATTTAGGTTATCCTTTAAGAGTTGGAGAACTTCTTGTTGATGCTCGATGTGATCTTCCACTACTTGAACCTTAGAATTTTCTCTTAAATAAGATGTGATGGACGGTGGATGATATCCATAAAGTGACATAAATGGGGTAATTTTTGCTGTAGCATCGAAGGAAGTGTTATACCACCATTCAGTGAGAGGTAACCACTTGAACCATTGTGTTTTCTTATCAGATACAAAAATTGAATATATCCTTCCAAAAATTTATTCACTATCTCAGTTTGACCATGATATTGAGGATGATAAGATGAGCTATGAGCTAGTTGAGTACCCAAACAAGAAAATAGTTCCGTCCAAAAATTTTCAGTAAAAATGGGATCTCTTTCACTTACAATAATCTTTGGGCTTCCATGTAGCTTTTGAATTGTTTCCATAAATGTAGTAGCAACTGTACTTTCTTTAAATGGATGAGATAATTCACATAAGTGTGCATAATTGGTAATTTTATCAACTACCATAATTATGACACTCTTTCCTTCAGACTTAGGTAAACTTGTGATAAAATCCATTGAAATATCCTCCCAACGTTGACTTGGAATGGATGAAGGTTGTAGGAGACATCTTAATTGTCTCAAATTTATTTTTCTGGAAAAACAAACATTTCGCCAAAAACTTTTGAATATCAGATTTAGGGCCATCCCAAAAAAATTCTTTCTTCAACCTATGGTAAGTTTTTAAAAATCCCGAGTGTCCTCCTAAAGGAGAAGTGTGTAATTCCAAAAGAATCTTTTGTTTTAGTTGGGAATTCTTGCAAATATATAATTGATATTTGTACCATAAGGAATCAATTTTCTAACTAAATGTATCATATGTACTAGGATATTGTTGCAACTTTTGAATGAGTGTCCACACTTCTTTGTCCTTCTTCCATTCATCCCTTACTTCAATTATCCAATCTGGTTGGATATCAGAAATGGCACAAAGCAATGCTTCCACCTCTTCATCCTTTCTTGAGAGTGCATTTGCAAAAACACTTAGCTTCCATTTTTTTGTAGATGATTTCAAAGTCATAACCCAACATCTTTGTGACCCATTTTTTCTGCTCTTCTAAAGATGGTACTTGTTCCAAAAAGTTTTTAAGACTATCATGATTATTTTTTACCTTGAAATGTCTTCCCATTAGGTAAGGTTGCCATTTATTTAGTGCGTGTAGTATTGCCAACATTTCCTTCTCATAAATAGCTTTCTGTAAATACTTTCCTTTGATTGGACGACTTTGAAAAGAAATGGGTCTTCCTTATTGCATTAAAACAACAACAATATTTCTTTAGTAATGTTGTTAGAGGTGTTTCTATTCTCCCATAATTCTTCACAAACTTGCAATAATACCCTGTTAACCCGAGAAATCCTCAAAATTGTTTTATGGTTATGGGGGCTTTCCATTTCTTAATGGATTTAATTTTGTTAGGGTCTACCTTAACACCCTCGTGAGATACAATATGACCCAAATATTACACCTCTTGTACTCCAAAGAAATATTTGGATGTTTTTGCATATAATTGTTTCTCCTCCAATAGTTTGAGCACCCTGTCAACATGTTGAACATGATCCTTCCAAGACCTGTTGTAGATTAGTATGTCATCAAAAAATACTAGCAAAAATTTTCTAAGGAAGGGTATGAAAATGGAATTCATCAACCCTTGAAATGTAGAAGTTGCATTGGTAAGGCCAAAAGGCATGACCAAAAATTCATAATGACCCTCATGCAATACTAGTATATCCAATTATATGCAACACTTCCATCTTTATAGATGTGAGTGGGAGGCTTCCTTGTCGCCATAACTTTACATTCAATTTTTCTTGCTAACCTGAATTCCTTATCCAATGAATCAGGTTCCCAAACGCGAACTTCATGTTGGATGTTATCCTTTAAATTCCCTATGAAGACATCAATCCTGTGTTCCTCTGGAATACCAGTTACCCTTATATTCAATTTTTGGAAGTCCCCAATGTGCTCTGCCACTGAACCCTTTTGTTTGAGATTTATCAATTGGCTAAAGAAGGTGTTGCTCTTTGTATCCTCATAAATGTGCTATTATTTCCTCCATAAAAATTGACCAAGTGACAATTTTTTACGAGAGAAAAGCCATCGATACCATATAAATGTATTTTTTTCTAAATGTAAAGTTGCAATGCGTAACTTTTGTGTGTTGTGCACATTACTGCGATCAAAATATTGATCCATCTGTAGTATCCATGTTACAGGATCCTTGCCATCAAACTTCATCATATCCATCTTTGGAATATGGTGGTTCTTCAATCCAACGTTAGACTTAATGAAATCACGATTAACATTTATTTTTTTCTCATCATGAGTTTTCTCTAATATATTTCCTTCATTAGGAATAATTTCTTGTATTAACCTTGTCATAAAACCTTCCATGTCTTCTTTTAGATAATTCTTCATGTCTTCCATGTTGTCTTTCATCTTTTCATCGATCTTAGCTTCCATGTCATCCATCTTAACTTCCATGCCAACTTCAATGCCATCCATCTTAGATTCCATGCCATTATTCAAACCATCCATGCCTTTCTTCAAGCCATCCATCTTAGCTTCCACACCTTTCTTCAAAACTTCCATTTCATTTTTTTTTCTCTTTGCGAGAGTATAATTTGGTGCACTTGCTCTTGTAATTTTGATATGTCATGTTACGCTTATTCCTCTTCATGAGTCATAATAGAGCCTTCTGAAGGCTTAATGGGTGTTGAATTATTTTTAGGTGATATTTTAGAACCCAATACTGATATGTATGCTTCAATATGCCCTTGGAATCACTTCAAACTTATTTTTCACACAAGACTTATGCAATTCGAAAAAAAATATATACACACCCTTTTATTGCTTTTGAGGAACTTGATATTGAAACTGAATTATCTCTAAAATTTGGCCCTGTAGTATCCCTTTGAATATTATTTCAAATGCCAGAGGTCTGACCTGATTTGAATTCTTCAAGGCAAACTTATGCCCAATATCCCACAATGACCTAATTATGGACTAGTTCAATAGAGTGAACCTGTATGACGTTCCACGTGTCACTATTTCCTCCTTCAGCTCTGAAATTGATACACAGGAAACTACAGTCTTTGTACTTGCGACCAATTTTTACATAATTCCAATCCGACGCTCAAAGAGTGAGTTATGCCAATTTTTCCATGGTCACCTCTTTGAGATGAAATTCAGGATCCTAAAAAAACCCTAACTTCCACAAATCATATCTCTGAACATATGGCACACCAAGATACAAAATGTTTACCGAATATTTCTCAGGATTTTGACTTCTCTCTGTAACATTTTCAACTTTTGAACCTTTGTAGAAACAAATTTATAGAACACATGCCATGATGACCTATTTTAGGTAAAATTTAGGATCATGCAAAAACTCTTACTTCCACAAATCATATGTCCGCAAATATTGCGAACCAAGATATAAATTTTTTACAAGACATTCCTCGGGATTTTGGCTTCGCTCTGTAAACATTTTAGCTTCTGAAACTTTGTAGAAACAAATTTATAGTCAAAATTCCATGATGACCTATTTGGAGTAGAAAAACCCTAAAATCCAAAGCTCTGATACCAAATATTATGAAAACAACTCCAAAAATAGAAGAAAAGAGAGATCGATGCCTTATAAATAAGCCACTTCGAGGGGGCGATCTCCTTTAAATTACATAAATGAAAAATTATTCGATGATACAAATGAAAAAACCTCCTTCTATATATAGGAGTCCATGGGGTCACAATATAATCCTAGCCGACCTAAAAATAATAATGTAAGGGCACAATAATAACAATATTGGGGTTACTGGGGTACAAAAATAACAATAAGGGGGTTACACTAACAACAATAAGGGACTATCCTAGTAATATAGGGACCTAACACTTTTGAGTTAATTCAAGAGCATAAAGCATGAAATAAATATGTTGAACAAAAGAAAAAACAAGAATATAAAACTATCACAATTGATCCATCAACACAGATTTTTAATGAAGGAGTTCACCCCTCCTAGGCTGCATCTCCTTGGTCCATATTCCATGGCTTATGTCTATGTATCAGCTCAAAAGTGAAAAATTGTTGTTTACATTCACCTACAGCTCCTGAAACCTACTTCAATGATTCCAGAATGTCCAAATCTATTAGAAATGACTCTTCTTGCTCCCAATTTGATCGAACATTGCTCCAGATATGGTCCAAAAAAAAATTCCTAGGAAATCTCCTCCAAATCTGGAGAAGACTCTAGTAAAGAGCGCCAAATTTGGGGGCAGATCCTAAAATGGTGGTTCTTCTGAAAATTCTACCATATTAATTTCCAGTTAATTAATGCTAAGACTGGACTTAATTGTGGATAAGTGCGGTTAGCACTATAAGCACGTATTAAAAAATAACCCAGATTACAATATGCATTAGCACTAAGCATGGATTATGGGTTTTAATTAAACTCCATTAAAATATTAATCCCCGCATTTAAAAATATCGGCATCGTTGGTCTGGTGACTTGGTCTCATGGGGAGGGGGCCAACCCCCTCCATTCCCCCACCGTTGCAATATTTGAACTTCAAATAGAAGTCGAGCACTATACTTTTCAAGGACTAATGGTATGGCTCATTGGCAAAGGCGGATATTTAGCACGGGGGAGGTCGCGGGGTCGACCCAGACCTCTGCCCATCCGATACATGAATTTTTCTCTATAATATTACATTCTCTTTACCAAAGTTAAAAACTTTGGTATATATAAAATAATTTGGATTTCATATAATATGCGAGTGTTGATATATAATTTGAATGCGGAATTTGGTTATATGATTCAGACTTTGGCTTATCATAAAACATTTCAACCATCGTGTTAAACTGCAATTCGACCTTAGATAAGGTCCACCATAGGGGGCACGTGGCAGCCCTCGGCTGCACCACGTGTCAACCTCTGGTTGGGCTATCCCTAACCATATATATATATATATATATATATATATATATATATATATATATATATATATATATATATATATATATATATATATATATATATATATATATATATATATATATATATATATATATATATATATATATATATATATCGAATTCAACCTTAGGAGCCAAAATATAAAAAAAAATCACCTTCAAACCAAACTGGTAAATCCTGAAGTGACACTTGTCATAGTGTCATTGGGAGAAACTAAAAAATATTCCTAGAATATACCTTATATGCTGATTGGGCTACCATGTCATCAACTTGTCACTTTTATGCAAATTTTTTAGTTGTTTAGGAAAATGAACAACAGGCTCTATCTTCTTCATCGAGACTTCGTTTTCGATGAAACAAATTGCTCCAGATTCCTGACGACGAGATATTCAATGTTGTTTAGTTTCCAATAAATTCTAAGAACTTTCATTTTTGAGCTTTTACACTGAGTACATGATCATCATCCTCGTCCTTGGAATCCTCCTCAACCAACATACTCACCTTGATCCTCCTGCATACGACCCTCAACTTTCATTCTATAAGTTCCTACACTTTTTTCTATCATCAAACCATAATTGCGACAATTATTCTTATCGTCCCCCACCGAGCTACAAATATTACAAAAAAAAAAAAATCGGGCTTAGCACATTCTTCTACAAAAAATATAATTATTATGTGCAATGTTGACTTACAAATTAACATAATTCCCACCATGCACTAGATCCTGGGTGCAATGGATTAGTTCCTCCAATATTGATGTAGTCTCCGAACATAGGGCATTGATCCTTATAGTGGCCCTCTACCTTAAACTTTATGCACCATACTTCTGATTGAATTTATGACCTAACTTCCTTAACCTTATTTAGATAGTGTAACTCCAAATGCATTATTTCTAGTTGGTTTTTAATCTATCGTACTCCTGAATGATTATTTCCCACCGACGAATCTTACATTTTCATTGCAATTTTTAGAGCTTCATCTTTTGTTGATATCTTCTGTTGTGTCAAAGGTAGCCTGATATGTGGAAATAACGTAGCTATAAACCACTCATGTTGTTATTCAAGTATTTGAAAGCTTACTTGACCCATTAACATCTTGAACCTTTGATCTAATTCCCAAACTGACTCAGTTAGGAATTTATTAATCTCATTTAGTTCCGTAATACACTGCGACTATGATTTTGGCTTCTTAAACTCTGTAGTCGGTGATTTCTTTGTATCATCCAATGAAACAACCTAATTAATCATAGATTAAGTCATGTATCATTCTAGTTCTCTTTCCTATAGTGTTGTGACAAGTTGCACCTTCTTCACATTGTCTTCAATAATCTGTCTTTCTTTCCATACAACTTCAACTACAAACAAGAATTGCTGAGGATCCTCTGATACAAGTCCTCTAAAGATAGGTAGCTTGATATCATTCGCCATGTTTGCTGTGGGTGGGAGAGTTAGAGGTGGATGGAAATTGTAAGTAGTGGGATGTGGGGTGAGGGGTGTTGCGGGATGGGGAATCCCAGAGGTGCCCTGATTATTCTCAGTTCCCGACTGCAAAACACCTCTAGGGGTTGTGGGATTAATTTTTTCTCCATCGCTCTTAGATCCACTCAATAACAGACTATAATTAGTCTCAATATAATTTTCGTGACTACTTTGTATAGTTTCCTACTTCGTGTAGATCCGCCTCTAGACTTAAGCGCAAGCATTAATTTGATTTCATTCATAGTACACCCTTTTCAAATAAAATCATTTTAATCCAAATCCTCAAATATTTTAGATACTTACCACGTGGACCCTTAAAAAATATTTTCTCAGATTTGTTGTAAGGTAAAAAATTGTCTATTGCAAACTCAGTAATAAATCTTCCCAAGATGCTATCAATCCATAAATCAACAACTCTTGATATCTTTTTATCGATCTCCTTAAGTCAGTATAATAATTCAGGGCTCCATGTAGTAGGCTCATTTTTCTTAAAACAAGTCTTTTTCTCACTCAGCTTTGATAACCATTCATGGAGTTCATTAGAAAGCGTCGCAAATAAAATCTCATGTTGTTCTATAAAAATATACCTCTGCAACCAAGCTTCAGTCGACAGTCACAAATTTCTATTTTCTTGAGTTGTGAACTCATGCTTTTTCAATTCTACCCAATATTGTATTTCCTTCTTGTTCAGGTGCCACATCCACATATCCATCAATCTGAGCCCAGTCCCAGAAATAGAACCATTTTTTGGCTCAAAGGGCTCTTGAGCTATGTTTGGAGTTGCTACGCAAGCAACAAAACCCTCTATAACCGGCTGTTTCTACAATGACTTGTAGCGCAGATCACAGTGTCATTCAAGCCGATATTGGGGGATTTCAGAATTAGGTTTCTACATCTAGAGGGGAAATAGGATGTGGATCTACTACTAAAATACTCCCTTATTCTTTCATGAAGTGCGTAGAGGCAATTATATACTTTCATAGTCTATACCCTATTCGTCCCTTAATGTTATTGTGCACTACGCTTTTATCACTAATATGAAATATTAAATATATTATAATGCATATAAACAATATGGAATAACTTTTTATGCATAAAACAACATAAATTTTTTCTTAATGCATAAAACATATGAAAATATAGGTAATAAATAGATTGCACAATTAACATAGAAGTACTTAAGAACCTTCCTTCTCTTTATTAATGATGAATATTTTCAGTATAATCCTTATTCACCCCATGCACACAGTTGCCGGTGGTCTGCGCACACAGCTACAGACCAAGGCCACCGTGCACACATCTATGAAGCCTTCCCTTCTTCCCAAAGCACAGAAGATAACGCAAAATATAGACTCGATACTTGGATCTATATATTCCTTCTATATCTCATGACTTAAAAATACATCGCTTTATATAACCTTTACATATTACAATACCATGGTCCAAATAACATGGGAAGAATAAAAAATAACAAAATTAACTTCACGTGGTTGATTTATCCTTGCTACATTGTGCACTCTACTCCTTGAATTGTAGAGTCTTTTGACCAGAATTGGACCAATTTGGGCCTCACCCAACTAATACAAAACTAATAATGGGACAAAGTCTCATCAAATTAAAAAATCATTTTCTTCCTCACGGAGATAATTTTTTATGTATGGTGCCATGTTCTCAACTCTGTAGAGATGGCTTTGACCTAAGTTGGCAAGTCCCCAACATAACACATTTTCGCCTCCAGTTCATTCGCCAATAGGGTCTTGGAGCTTGATTGTACATTATTCCATAGCCATGAAATTTTAATATGAGATTTGGCTGGTCTCTATAGAATAATGTCTTTGGTGATCTCTAATCCTTCCTCTTTTGTTTCTTTCTTGATTTTTTCAATGTACTACTTGATATCCTGGAAGATGATTTCCCCACCTATGATCATTTCAAGTGATCCTATTGAAGGCATCCCATGCTTCTATGCTAAATACCCATAACCATTATGTAGTTGATTGTAAGCAAAAATAGTGCTAGTCAACTGTTCCAGAAGACACATATATTTATGATGGTGGAATCTCAGCTAAACTCTATCTATCCCAGTGGAAATCATATATTTTATTTCCAAATTTTGTGGAGCATCTGGATGCTTGCTAGTCGGTTATTAAAGATGCTATTCAGAAGAGAGCACAATAACAAGAGACACCACTTGTTGTAGAATTATCATCTCATCATACAATCATGCTATGCTGTCCTCCATTGGCTCTAGTTCCTCATGGATGGTTGACTACCATTTTGCAGCATTGAAGCTCTATGAAGATAATTGTTGGTTCTCTGTTGCAAGGTGTTCCACCTATTTCTTCATTGTAACATGTTCTCTCCTTAATCTATAATTCTAAGTCAGTTGATATTTTGAGTTGTCCTATGCTATTGTAGCAAAAGAAACATTTTCAGCCATGATTTCCCTAGGATTACTTCTGGTCTTGGAAGTTATCACCTTATTTGTAGATACAAAAACTAGATTCTGAGATCATTTTGGAAGTATCTATGCCTCTGTTGCACATTCCTCTTCTTGAGTTGATCAAACATGACAATGCACACATCCGTGACTCTATCTCCCGGCGGAGGTGTGATTCCCATTTCTCAAAATGGAAGATGACCTCCCGTGAGAGGAGGTTCTTTTGGATAACCTGGTTCATCATCCATGGGTTTGATGGTATCCTCCTCCTCTAACTCTTCTTCTATCTCCAGAGTCAATAATTATTCTTCTAGTATATATGATTCTTCTTCCTCCTGGGACTACCTTTTTTGTTCCTCTTCTATTCTTCTCCTTCCTTTTTCTTCTTCATGTTGCTTCCTAAGAAACCCATCTTGCTTCCTCTTCTCCTCTTATTTTTCTTCTTTCCTCTTGTTTTATGATTGAATAACTCCTATTTTCAAAAAATAGTATAAATGTGGCCAAATACGATGGCGAATAGTTGGATATGCAACCTATGGGTGTCATATATCTGACAGATTGGTGTTTATCAAATCATCATTGGAATTTGGTCGAAAACTCGACAAATTAGTAACCATCAGATATGTGACGGTATAATTGTCGATTATACAATGTAATATCCCAAAGGGGAGAATGCATCAATACTGAAACACAATATAAGAACTGCAGCAAAGTAAACAATAAATCTATATACACATCTGAATGCACAGAAATAGTTGAGCCATTTTATTATATTGGAGGTGAAAAAGAAAGTACAATAGTGCTCAAAATATGAGACACTCAACCCACAAGGGTGGTCGAGAATGACCCTACAATGATTTCCCAAGAGGGGCTACGTAACTGCTGAACGCTGGAAGGTAAACTGCATTGTCCCTGTTGCAACTGTTGGGACTACAACTTCCTGAAAGATAAAAATTCAAATCTAGGTAGAATGGGAGCTTCGATGATCCTGAAATTGTAGATCTAGGCTCAATGATGGATTCCCAAGATAACCCAAAAAAGGTTTCTCATTTATGTAAGTCTAAGAAAACCACCCTCTTAGGGCTTCAAATATATGTTGTTGGGAATGCAGATCTGAAGCTAGATCTGATGATATGATGGCTGCAATGGTGCATAATCAGATTTATGCAAGAAGGGCTAACCCTTTCATTAGATCCTTGGGCTAAAATCTCAAGATCTAGCTCCTCCAATCTCCTCCACTGAAAATAATTTTTGGATGAACAAAAACTTTAGAAAACTGCACTATCAGAGAGGGAGGCTCAATAGTCTACTGCTATATATGTCAAATCATCTCTTAAATGATGGAAACAATAGATCCAATGTGAGGAGATGATCCCTAACAGGATTTCCAGCTGAAATACTAGAAACTTCCTTCCTCCTATAGATCTACTGGACTGAACTACGCAATCCTTGAAGGGACTACTGCTGCATGGTGGTAAAACCCTATGTCTTGAATGTCGGATGTAGATCTGCTACTCCTAAAAGGCTGAATGTGAATAAAAAAGTGGTACGATGAATCCTCCACTAGTTTCCTAGCTAAATGCTAGAAACAACCTCCTGAAGATGGCGCCAATGTCTGATAAGGAATGAAGAACAATCCTCTTCCAAGAGATACTCAATGAAAGAGGTGGGATTCCCTCTCGGGAATACCCTATGCTAAAAAACACTATAAACTCTGATAAATGGACCAAGCGTACATAGAAATTTCCTAAGACAAATCTAGATCTAAACAGATCAAGAAATGAATAATCCAAATCATGCCTTCCATTGTGCCTTCACCTTCATTAGATGCATGAGCCTTCCATATCCTAGGCCCAGTCGAAAATTGTGCTATACATGTGCACATAGTCTCCATGTTTGATTGTTCTATGGCTTCTTTTCCTCCATCATGTTCACATGGGGTGATCACCCTCTCCATCATATGTGCATTAAATGCACCACATCCTCGACTATCTTATCATAAGTGCTTCATGATCTTCTTTGAATGCACTATGATCTCAATTGACCTTATCAAAGACCCTCAAGATTTTATATTTAAAATCCATGATCTTATTTGACTGTTTCATCCTCCATAATCTATCTCATAAATGAGACATGATCTCCATTAGTGGAGCTGCTCCACTACTCCATGATTTTATATCTATATCTAGAATATCCACATACACACATTAAAAGTGGATTTTATTCATCTTTGAGGTTTGTGGGTCCCTCTACCCTTTTATTTACTTAATTCATTAATAAAATCAAGAACTCTAATATTCCAAATATGATGTGAAAAATTTGGAATATTACAGTCCCGCCCCTCGGGAAAATGTTTCTTGTCCTCAAGAAACTCCAAAAGTAGATGCAAAGCCATCTATTCCCCTCCAAATGGCATCCACATAAGAAATTTTTCCTCCATTTGCTGCAATGTGTTATGCATGTTTGGTTCCAAATTTGTCTTTCAAAAATATATAGGATGACCTCTAACTGTATGGTTAGATGTCCTCCTTCTCCCATGAAGTACCAATTGACAACCATATGATGCCCCATATCATCATTAATACATGAGATACATAAAATAAAGTGGCTATTTCCACAAAGGAAAAGCTCCATATCACAATACATCTCTTCATCCCAAGCTTTATGAATTTGATTGAGCATTGACATGCTCTCATCCTTAGCCCTGTTGGCCTTGTTGGATCCAAGCATAATTCCAACATTATGAAAAAGAAGAAAATGGGACAAATGGGTAGAAAAATATGTCAAACCATATTCTCCCAATAGTAGCCACGAGAGTAAGGCCCTTTGCTGCCATCCTCCATCTCCTCCATCTAATATGGACAAGACAAACTACCCCAAAAGCAACCAAAGCAACAAGAGATCTTGATGCTTTCTCTCATCCTCGTGTGCATCATGGAGTAAAATCATACTGATAGACATGTGGAATTTCACATCAGACCAATACAAGCAAATACCATCAATACACATCATGAGAGTATCATTCCAAGTTCTACCCAATACAAAACACATAGACATAGGATATGTCATGTGGTGGCCAAACTCTCTCAAGGGAACCCAAAATGAACATGCCTTCTTTTGCTACATTCTATCATTGATACACAAGGCTTGAATCAGAAAAATATGAGCTATTGGGTGGTAACCATACTTACCCAAGAGCAGCCAACATAGCCATGCCTCATTCTTCATTTGATAAGAGTTTTTCAAGGCATGGATCAAAGAAATAGGAACCTTTGGGTAGTGACAAAAATCTCCCAAGAGAAACCAACGTAAAATATTTTTGGCCCATGTCATATCTCTGCAAGTGGTCACGCAACCCCTTGCTTATCATCCTCACCCACTCATCCCAATGTGGATGATGAATGATGTACTGCATAATCATTGTATCATCCCTTTGTAGAATATCATCCTCCCCAAACTGATGAAGAACTTTTCACTTCATGAAATGTTGAAGTGCACCTCCAATGAGATCTCTCAAGGTGATTCTCTTTTCAACAAAGGCCCTCCAAAACCAATGAAGTTTTGGATCTACTGGAGGTAGAAGTTTCTCTTTGAGCAGTGAGATTCTTATTGAGAAAGTGTCAAATAGAAAGGAGAAAATATTTCTCATCTCAAGATGTCTACCATTTATCACCTTTACCTCCATTGCTTCATGAGTGAAGCTACCTTCACAATTCTCCAAGAATGATGGGGTCTCTTCATTTTTACAGCTACTAAGTGACAAAATTATAGATCTGCATGGTAATACATGTGTTTTCTCAACACAACGCACATTACTAATCTGATAACCAGTTATTGTACATATGATCATGCTCATCCCATTTTCTGAAACTCTACAGTTCAACTCAAAGGGTTGAATGTAGCTAAAAAATGATGAACTGGGATAGTTCTTAATCTCCTCCTCTATAAGATCAAGGGTCCTTTGCGCTCTGATATGTTGCTACTTCAAATCAGCATTTTTTTCTAACCCTTAGTTGTGCATTGGACCTAATGGCATGTCCTCATAAGTTTCAATAATATCTACTGAAGCAATATGTGATGAAAGATCATGCATACCTTGGATCTACTGATGTGTGGAAACCTCTTTCCAGAACATAAGAGTTCATCCAACTGGGAAAATAGTGTCTCCAACTGCTGGTAAAAGTGATGGCTGCTCTTCTCCAAGTGTACCAGTGCTGGAATCTTCCTCCTCTTCCTCATGCATCTCCTTAATCATGCATGGGACTCTATGTGTCAAGAGCTCAAGACTATCTTGAAAAGTTGCAAGTGTCTCTTCTCTGGATGAAATTAATTTTGCAGCTGGCGGTGAATGTAGTGACTTCTTCTCCATAGTGAAAAGATGGACATCCTCCTTTGTTTCCTTAGGAAATGTCTCTTTGTGATCCATCTATAGTTTTCTCATATCAAACTTCTTCCTTAACTTGTGAAATAAATCTGAATATTTGGTCACCTTTGCGTGCTCCATGTGACCAAACCACCAATCATTAGCTTCACCTAAAATATGAAGTGCTGCAATTTTAACAATCTCACCTTCAGCTACAGGATGTAGCCTGAAAAATGCATCTAACTCTTTCCTCCAAGCCTTAAAAGTGCTTGAGGAAGATCCATAAAATGTAGGAAAATAGAATCTATTGTGTCTCTTTCTTCTATTTCTGCTATAGGATCATCTTTCTTCTTTGATTTGGAAGAATTATTGGAGAGTTATAATCTATTTGAATGCTATAGAGTATGCTTTATACTCTTCAAGATACATACTGAGAGTCTCATGAGTCTAAGGTTCTTTCCTTTCTTCATTTCTACACCCTTCACCTTCTTCAGAGTAAATGGGCATAGTAGATCTATGAGGAGATCTATGATTCTCCAGTCTTCTTTTCTGATGATAGGAAGTGCTTGGAACTTCCTCATCAAATCTTCTTCTTGGATCTTCTTTTTGTCTTTCTCTCTTATTTTGATAAACCTCCTTGGAGATATCTTTCTTGGATCTAAAGAGAGGAATGAAAAAATACTCCTTCATGATAGATCTCATCATCTGCTTCTTCTTTTCATGCAAAAGATGAAGTGTCCACAAGCTGAGCCAAAGATCATGCT
Source organism: Pinus albicaulis (assembly GCA_034641835.2). Classification (NCBI taxonomy): domain Eukaryota; kingdom Viridiplantae; phylum Streptophyta; class Pinopsida; order Pinales; family Pinaceae; genus Pinus; species Pinus albicaulis. The sequence continues at coordinate 103,230,817 of CM076570.1, read as the reverse complement.
ATGATACCACTGTAATGTCCCAAAGGGGAGAATGCAGTAATACTAAAACACAATATAATAAATGCAACAAAGTAAACAATAAATCTATATACACATCAGAATGCATAGAAATATCTAAGCCATTTTATTATATTGGAGGTGAAAAATCAAGTGCAACAGTGCTAAAAATATGAGACACTCGAGCCACAAGGGTGGCCCAAAATGACCCTGTAATGATTTCCCAAGAGGGATTGCATAATTGCTTATCTGCTGGAAGGTAAACTGCATTGTACTTGCTGCAACTATTGGGGCTGAAACTACCTGAAAGATAGAAATTCAGATATAGGCAGAATGGGAGCTCCGATGATGCTGGAATTGTAGATCTGGGCCCAATGATGGATTCCCAAGATAACCCAGAAAGTGTTTCTCAGATCTGTAAGTCTAAGAAAACCATCCTCCTAAGGCTTCACATAAATGTTGTCAGGAATGTAAATCTAAAGCTAGATCTGATGATATGATGGTTGCAATGGTGCACAATCAGATCTATGCAAGAAGGGCTAACCCTTTCACTAGATCCTTGGACTAAAAGCTCAATATATAGCTCCTCCAATCTCCTCCACTAAAAATAATTGCTGGATGAACAACAACTTCAGAAAATTGCGTTGTCAGAGAGGGAGGCTCAATAACCTACTATTGGATATGTCAAATTAGCTCCTGAATGATGGGAACAATAGATCCAATGTGAGGAGATGATCCCTCATAGGATTTCCAGCTGAAATACTAAAAAATTCCTTCCTCCAATAGATCTACAGGACTGAACTACACAATCCTTGAAGGGACTGCTATTGCATGGAGGTAAAACCCAATGGCCTGAATTTTGGATGTAGATCCGCTGCTCCTAAAATGCTGAATGTGAAGAACAAAGTGGTAGGATGAATCCTCCACTAGTTTCCTAGCTAAATTCTAGAAACAACCTCCTGAAGATGGCACCAATGCCTGATAAGGAATGAAGAACAATCCTGTTCCAAGAGCTACTCAATGAAAGAGGTGGGATTCTCACTCGGGAACACCCTGTGCTAAAAAAAAATGAAAACTCTACTAAAAAGCCCAAGCCTACATAGAAATGTCCTAAAACAAATATATATCTAAACAAATCAAGAAATCAATAATCCAAATCATGCCTTCCATTGTTCCTTCACCTTCACTATATGCATGAGTCTTCCATAGCCTAGTCCCAATCCAAAACTGTGCTATACATGTGGACATAGTCTCCATGTTTGACTGCGTTGTGGCTTCATGTCCTCCATCATATTCACATGGGGTGATCACCCTCTCCATCATATGTGCATTAAATGCACCACTTCCTCCACTATCGTATCATAAGTGCTTCATGATCTTCTTTGAATGCACTATGATCTCATTTGACCTTATCAAAGATCCTCATGATTTTATATTTATGATCCATGATCTTATTTTACTGTTTAATCTTCCATAATCTATCTCATAAATGAGAGATGATCTCCATTAATGGAGCTAGTCCACTACTCCATGATTTTATATCTAGATCTAGAATATCCACATACACACATTAAAAGTGGATTTTAATCATATTTGAGGTTTGTGGGTCCCTCCACCTTTTTCTTTACTTAATTCATTAAGAAAATCAAGAACTCTAATATTCCAAATATGATGTGAAAATTTGGGAATATTACATCCAACACATAAAAAGGCCGAAATGGACATTAAAAAATCTATGTTTTTAGGTCTATTTTTGGACATAATAAATTTTCAGATATTTGATGGTCGTAACGTCGAATAGAAAACAAGTCTCAAACCAGTCCACACTCAGATATTTGACACATAAGTCATTTTTTCTGCCGGAAAAAATCGATGTTCACGTGTTAGTTAATTTACTGAATAACTAAATTGTGCGACAAAATTGTTGTCGCTATGATGCTTTCGAGTTGACGGTAGAGCATCAAATAGGCGACAAAAGGAAGTTATGTTTGAGGAGAGGGTTAAGGTACTGGCGTTTGTTTCGATCGATCCAGACATCGAGTATCCGATGAGGACTTTGATCGGATATTTTCAAATATTTGATGGTGCAATACACACACACACATCAATATATATATATATATATATATATATATATATATATATATATATATATATATATATATATATATATATATATATATATATATATATATATAAACACACAAATATAGACACACACACACACACACACACACATAGACTGTGATTTTTCTCGATGGCTCCACTTCGTTATACTTTTTGGCATGTCATTACATATGGTTTTTAGATATACTGAGTTTTCTCGATGGATCTGATCCCTTATACATTTTTTGGCATGCCATAGCATATGTTTTTTTCATAGACTAAGTTATATGGGTGGCTCCGCTCCCTTATACGTTTTTGGCATGACATTTCATATGGTTTTCACATAGACTATGAGTTTTCTCAGTGGCTCGTCTCCCTACATTTGATTCGGCATGTACAAGTTTGTTCAAATATGAATTAGAAAATGAATCCTCTCCTTTATTTTCTTATTTGTTACTTCCATTATACACTAGTTTCCTACATATTTTTAAAGGCAACAACGACATTGGTATGATGACATACTCAATATGTAAGTGTATTCTAGTATAGTAACCAAAATCAAGCATATCATCTTCATCATAAATGGACTATATAGAGACATACATTACGAGAATAGCTAAATCACATTACAAATAAAAAAGTATTGGTGGTAAGCCAACATTCAAGAAAAAATATAAGCGGAATCCAAGTTTCTTTCATCAAATTGACCAAAGTGGATGATGTAATCTAGCACCTCAACTGTACTTGATGTGATTGTGAGGAGAATATGACAAACAAACCATTAAAAAATATATATAATACACAAGTTTGTTCACTAATGATGGATATATATATATATATATATAGTAATATTTTGAATACTATAAGAATTCCATCACACATAGCATCCTTCATTATTTATCACCTAGAGTTGAAGCTATCGGATATTGTGGCTTATAGAGTTATGTTTATCAACAATAATACGAGGAGAGAGTATTTTGTGCTAGAAATATAATGTAGAACATAAGAATGTGTAACAAATATTTTTCCATAAAAACCCATGTATCTAAACCTAGTGAAGTAAATTATTTATTTGTGAAAATAAATTGATGAATGACTTGAATGGAGGGACATAAAAATCCAAATTTCTAAGAGGGAAAGGATGTGGTGGGTTTTTTCATGAACATTGAATTCCTGTTGCATATTGGTTGGTTTTCCCATGGCGTTTTGTGAGCAGGTCCATACAAACCACCCTTAATTGTCATAACTATCTACCTAATAAAGTACTAGCATACGTTGACATGCACTGAAGTCAGAGTGGAAAACCTGAGTGGAGGATGACATCATACTTCCCCCTCTACTTATGAAATGTGGACAGGGAAAGATGGAAATGGAAATTAAAGGCCCTGAGTGTGAAGGAATAAGGATTGAGAAACTTTAGTCTTCTGGCATTGTGGAAAGGATAATGGTCAAAGTGTGTGAATAAGACATAGAAAAATTGGTGCAAAACGTTTACTGTGTAGAGAGCACTTATACAAGTTGAGTATCAAAATAACTATTTATAATCATGCCTCACATCATGAATTTGTCAATGAGTTTGGTTGATCACCCTAGAACATAACTTAGCATGTGTGATGGGTGGGTGCAGTTAGTTAAACAAACACCCCAACCAACACTTGAGAGAATGGTTATGTATATTGCATGGAGGAGATGTGTGTCAGCAAAAGAATTTTTGTGAGTCAAATTGCATGGGTGTAATGTGTCAACCCCATAGGACTTGAAGGGACATGACCCTTTTCTCTCCATTAACCCCATATATATAGCCAAGCGTGTGGAGAGGAGAAGGCATAAGAACTTGTTGGGTCCCATAAACTTGCACAATTGGTTCATGGTGAAGAAGGATGCATATTGTCTTGTAACAAATCAAAAATTTTCATGGGGATATGTCTGGAGTTTTTGGGCATGTAATTAAGGTTAATCTTCAACCTGAGTTGCATATTGGTTGGAGAAGGGGACCAATAGAAAGTTTAAAACATGTGGTTTTTTGGTAGGTTTGTGCCACTGAGTGGTTTTGTTTAGTGGTGCATGTAGTTAAGTGGAAAATGTATTGGCAACCGACCCAAGTTTTTTTTGTAGGTGTTGTAGGTAGGGTAAAGTGAGAAATTATCCCTTGGTATTTGAATCATTTTATATTTATATGGAGTTTTAGGTTGTGGGATGATTCATATAATATGTTTTGAAAAAAATCACATTAAGATGCTAGTAGTGTAGAACACATGGAGGTCACATGGAGCCACTTGGGATTATCACACCCAAAGTAAGATGTGCTTCATGACATGTTAACGGATGTGGCTATGGTTGTGTCACTAATGATGTTGAAAATACACATAGGATGAACCCAACTAGAGTGTGTTAGGAAAAATACACAGGGGGGGTGAATCGGTATTTTTAAACTCACTTTAACTTTTATTTTCATACACTATTGTTATTCAGGTAAAATGCGTATGCACATGACTATGATGAATATAAACTACATATATCTAGTAAAATATTTTTTGATATTTAAACATTTCATCATTGCTTCATTATTTATTCATTAAGCTAAAATTATGAACAAGTAGATCACCAACACATAAGAAACAGATCAACACACATGAACACCAAGATTTTAGGTGGAAAACCAATGTGGGAGAAAACCATTGTTGTGGTCGTCTTTGTCTTATTATTTTATTACAAAGAAAATAATCTTACAATAATGTACTGACACGTACTCAAACGAGTATGCAGGCGCACACCTGCAAAAGGCTATAACCTTCTGTCATTCTCCAATACCTACTGGAAGTGAGTTCCAAGCCCTTAACTTTGTTTACTGGATCCTACCAAAAGGGTGGACCACATTTCATAATATTTAAGACTGGATCCACTTTCATCATTAAGCCCAATATCAAAAATCAATCACTAAATCAACTCACCCAATCACTAAACTAATTGAATCACGAAATCAACCACTAAATCTCAATCAACCAATGGAACTAGAATAAATGAATTCATATAAGATCATATCAATGTAAAACCATACATAATTATACCAACCATACTCTGTTGATCACATAAACTATTTTTTGTCACTATAAACCTTGATAAACATACATCAAAATGTATACGCTAATATTATGAATCATACCTTCATATGCATGCGCTTTCCCTGAAGAAGACATGTGTACAAATATCAAATCATTGAAAACTAAGTCTGAATCACTATAACACTGAATCAATCACTGAATCATATACTGAATCCATCATAGATCATTGAACCAAATAAATATCACCATATATTATCATCAACACTAATCAACATTCCATTCCATAATCAATTCAACCCAACTAATACTGTCAAACATAGATTATCATGATAGAGAAATCTTCAATAGACAAAAAAAAACATAACACAACTGATCAGATATCATCAAAAGCACATACTACAAAACCCTAGAATGTATACACGAATTTTACAAATCACATCCACATATGTACAAGAGATCCATGCATAGAACCAACGTACATATTCTAAACATACTAAAAATACTTCGCAAAATATATACGTGACTACCTAGAAGCATATCCACATATGTGCATGACCTTTCAGAGGAAAACCAATCTACAAATCTGAAATCATTGAATCATACCTTCGCTGCATAACACAATATTTGTAAAACCCAAATCTCATCATACACACTATTACAATCACATATCATTATACCATCATCATAGATCTATCAAATAATACATAAAATAAGAAATATGTATTTATTTCATATCTATAAGATCTGATCCATCTCTCTACTCTCTGGTGCAAACCTGTTTCATATCAAGTCATTCATGAAAAAATCATCACTTACACCCCAAACATCTTCATCTCCATATCCTTATATAGTATCAAACTTAGTAAATACCTTAGGCTAATCCCTTAGTAATGTTGTTGGTAGCATTTAACAAGATCAAATATCCATTGTCACATTCATTACTATGGGCCAATACCATGGTAAAGGCTCCTAGTATTAAAATTACCATGGTGAAGATTATGTACACGAATTTATTTCACCATACCTACGTATGTATGCAACCTTTCTTCTCAGGAGCCATGTATATTTTCACAAATTTCACTTTTATCATTTCCCTGTATTTGAACTTGACATTCCTTTGTTCATCCTTTATGTCACATCAGTACCAACTTGCATAATCATCCTGTTACCATAATGTTGACAACTTGATCAAGTAGGTTTCGATCAAGGACAACACATTAGTGATAATTCCAAACATCTCCTCCTTTGGACTTGATGGAAACCACTTTGGTGCTTGTTCACCACCACCTGTAAATACCTAGCAAAATACCAACTCTCTCTCCCCCTTTGACATGAAGACTTCCTTCTCCCTTTTGTAGAGAGTATTGTTTTAGGTCTAAAAGATGCATACTCACCATGCTCCCCTTGAGCATATGTTGAATCTTCTGAATTACATGATTCTATAAGTCAACCAAATATGACCTTTCCTATCACCAAGGAATCATGCTTAAATTAATTACCCAACATAGTGGGTTTACATATTTGACTCATAATTACATCAAATTCCCAAAATAATGGGATTACATACGTAAATTTATTCACCCCAATAGTCCATACTTATTATTCCTCAACAGTAAATAGAGTGATGGAGATTTGTTTCTTGCTAAACCATGATACCAAGCGGGGTCCCAAATAAAATTCTCCTCCACTAGTATTCTTTCGATCATAAATATTTCCTACCAAATATGTGTCTGTGTAATCATGAAGTGAAAAGTTTACAATTTTGGCATACCATAGAAAAAAATATTAAGTTCCTTCTAGATATTTTAATATTCTCTTAACTTCTTGGAGATGAGTTTCTTTAGGATTTTCTTGAAATCTTCCAACAATCCCAATTGCATGCATAATATCTGGTCTTGTGCCTTTAAGGTAGAGTAAGCTTCTGATCATATATTTGTATTTTGATTGATTAAATGAAGGAAAATAATCATTTTGACTAATATTTCATCCTGTTACCATTGGTGTGCATACAAGCTTGCAATCTTCCATTCCATATTTCTTCAAAATCTTCTTGAGGTATTTGGTTTTAGAAAGAAAGATACCATCATTTTTTTGAACTTGAAGACCAATAAAATATGTTAGTTCACCAAGTACATACATATCAAACTCTTGTAGCATAAATGAAGGAAATTATTGACTCATAGATTCTACCTTACTTCCAAATATGATATCATCTGCATAAACAACAACTATCAAAGGTTTTACTGTATCAAATTTTATATGTAGGTTTCTATCTGTAGTCCCTTTTGTGAAGCCTTGTTGTTGAAGATACCTATCAAGATGATAATACCACACACGAGGAGATTGTTTTAACCCATACAATGCCTTCTTAAGTTTGGAAACAATATTTTTATCATTTCCTAGAATGAATCCTTCAGGTTGTTCAATATAAACTTCCTATTCTAGATCCCCATTTAAAAATGCATATTTAACATCCATTTTATATAATTTAAAGTTATGAAATCTTGAAAATGCAAGAAAAATTCTTATGGATTCATGTCTAGATAAATGTGCAAATGTTTCTTCAAAGTTTATTCCTTCTTATTGAGCATAGCCTTTGCATAAGAGTCTTGATTTGTTTCTAATTACTTCTCCATTTTTATTCAATTTGTTCTTGAACACCCATTTTGTCCCAATAACACTATTATCATGAGGCCTTGGTACTAATTCCCATGTATGGTTATTTTCTATTTGATCAAGTTATTCATTCATTTTGTTAATCCAACATTCATCTTTAAATTCTTGATTCACATTTTGAGGTTCAATTGCGGATAGTAAGGTAATGTAACTACGAGTTCCAACAAGATTTCTTCTATTTTGTACTCTTGATTCCTTTTCACCTAGAATTTGGGATTCAAGGTTATTTTTATGAACATTCCTTAATGGAGTCTTTTCTAATGTTTCTGTGTTTTCATTTCCTTCTTTAGATGCTTCACTAATTTCCTTTCCTACAACATTTTGACTTGTAGTAGGAACAATTTTGTCATCTGCTAGTGCTTCAGTTTTGGTCCTTGTGGATGCTTCATCAATCACAACATCAATGTATTCCACAATATTTTAAAGCCTTTTATTATAGCATTTATATACCTTTCTTATAGAAGAGTATCCAAGGAGGATTCCTTCATCAACTCTAGATTAAAACTTTCCAAGCTTATCATTGTTATTCTTCATGTAGCATTTGCTTCAAAAAAGTCCAAAGTGTTTGATAGTTGAAGTCTTACCAAACCATACTTCATAAGGAGTTTTATCACTATTTACAAGAACATGAGATTTGTTAAGGATATTCACAGTTGTATGTGCTTCTTCTCCCTAGAATGTGTGACACATTCTAGAATCATCAAGTATGAAAGATTCCATTTGTTGGATTGTTCTGTTCATTATTTATGCCACTCAATTTTGTTGAGGAGTCTTAGCTATAGAAAAATGTCCTTTGATGCCATGTTGTTCACAAAAATTGGAAAACTCATTTGATATAATCTCTACTCCTCTATTAGATATAAGAAATTTTATTTTCAAAACTAACTCATTTTATACCAAAGCCTTGAATAATTTAAATTTATCAAATTATTCATATTTATGTTTAAGTAATCCAATCCAACACATTCTATTAAATTCATCAATGAATAATATGAAATATTGTTCAGCTCGAGCAAAAATTTTTCTCATAGGACCACACAAATTAGTATGAATAATTTCAAGTGGATTAATTGAAGTACATTCTTTAGTATGAAACTGAACTCTGCTTTTATTATGCTATTTTCTGGTAGATAGATTTGCATATGCTATTTTATGGTAGAGAGATGTTGGGAATGTCACAAACTACTTCCATTTTTATTGACTTGTATAATTTAGATAAGCTTAGATGTACCAACTTTCTAAGCTTAGATGTGTCAAACTTCTTGATTTGACATGATTTGCATATGCTATTTTCTGGTAGAGAGATGTTGGGAAAGTCACAAACTACTTCCATTCTTCTTGACTTGTGTAATTGATAAAATCTTAGATGTACCAACCTTTTGTGCCAAATACACCTTTCTTCTAATTTTCTTAAGTATCAATGCTCTTGGCTACATTTTAAGCAAAGACATTGCTTGGAGTTCTTGTTCCCTTTATTATGATATTACCTATATTTATATTATGTACCACACAATTCTTTAATCTAAAAAAAACCTCATGTCCTTGGCCACACATTTGACTAACACTTAGCAATTTATATCTCAGTCCATCAACAAATAAAACATTTCCATCATTGACCCTTTCCTTTAACAATACAGTTCCTTTCCCTTTAATAGTAGCAGGTGAATTATTACCAAACGTTACATTCTTTTCTTTATTTAATTAATTAAGAGAAATAAACTTATCTTTGTCACCTATCATATGCTTTGAACATCCACTATTAGTGTAACATAGAATTTATTGATCTCCTGCATACAAAGCTAGGCCACAATGATTAGTATCTATGGTTTTATTTTTCCATATATTAGGGGGTATTGCCTTTTGTTTATGCTGGTAAGATGATCCCATTTTGTTTCTGCATTGATATTATTTATGACCAATTTTATTGCAAAGAGGGAATTCAATTTCATCTTCAAGTGGTGATAAAACATTATAAAAACATTTATTTAACATGATCTCATTCTTTTGTTTTCTTGCTTCTCTAGTCATAATAGTTTTATAAGAAACACATAGAGCAACTTTTTGAAAAAAATTGTGGCAAGTAAAGAATTTACCATTGAATTAGGGATAATTGGTAGTATAGTACATTCTTGAGTAGATTTCCATTTTATGTTGTCTTGGTTGAGAATTATTTTATCCTTCATTATTTTGCTGAGATCTATGACTTTGATGACTGCTTTCTTTTACGGTATTGGCATAACTTCATGTACCTGCTTCAGAAGATTTTATATTTTTTTATGATTCACCATTTGAACTGCATCCAAGACTTGTCTTTATTAGGGGAGATGATTGCAATTTCACAATTTCTTCTAAAGTCTCGGGTCCTTTAGCAAATTTCAAATTTAGAGCCTTTTTTTCCAGTTCCTTCCTTAGGTTCACTACTTCAAGTTCTAAATTTTTGCAAATTTTCAAGAATTTATTTCTTTAGAGATTCAACTAATTTAGCTTATTCTAGATAGATTTTTAGTTGAGTTATTTCTTCAACAAAAGAGTTTTCCTTGTATATAAATTTTTCCTTTTCTTGTTTTTTGTTTATAATCGTGAGTCTATCAATTTCATCTAGAGCATCCATAATAATTTCATCATATTCATCTATGCATTAGTATTAAAATGCCATAAGTAACTGATAATCTTGATCAAATTCATTATCCTCATTATTAGAATAATATTCACTATCTTCATGGATATAGAAACTCTTATGCTATCAAATCTTCTTTTAATATTTCCTTTTGAAGCATTTTTTCCTTTATCATGATTTTCTCTATGAGGAAATTCAGCAGTATAATGACCAACCTTTCCAAAAGAAAAATATTTAAAGGGAATCTTACCTCTTAATTTTCATGTTCCTACTTGTAACTTTCTCACTAATTTTTCTTCTTCGTCATCTGATATGTAGCTTGTGTCTTTGGGTGTTTCTTTCTCTTTCAATTTATATGTGGTTTTGAAGGTTGTTTCTCTCATTTCTGACAAACCAACCTTCCTCATCTCAAATTCTTTCAAGATTCCATGGAGTTGTTCAAGTGTAAGACTCTTCAAATACTTCATTTCTTCAATGGTGAAGGTTTTGGAATCGAACTTCGGAGTTAGTGATCTGAAAATATTATCAACGAGAGTAGCATATTTTATTTCATCACCAATATTTCTCATATAATTAACAACCTCATTTACTGTAAGGAAAAAAAACTCTAATGTTGTCATCATCATGCATTTTAACAGTCTCATATTGTCTTCTAAATGATTTCAGTTTAACACTTTTTACCTTGGTGTTTCCTTCATAACTTTGGATAAGTTTATCCCACATAGCCTTTCTAGTGTTAAGCTACATGAATTACACAAACTCAGACTCGAAAAAACTTCCCAAGATGGAATTCACGACCTTTGCATTGGTTTCATATTGTTTCTTCCTTGCATGATCTGTGGGAATGGATGCTAGATATTAATATCCACTTCCATTAGGGTAGTTTTGAGGTCTAAAATGGGCCTCATAAGGAAATTATAAAATAATAGTTGAAATAATAAAATAATATTAGATTATGTCATCAAAGTTTAGAGGGAAAAAAGAAAAAACAACTTTTTTCAGCTCGTATTTTCAACTTATCTCCCTATGGTTTTACTTATATTTAGAGCTGGAACACTTGTTGTATGCATAATTCGATTCCTCATCCAAGGATTACCCATTCTGCATACTTTCAATGGACCCTTCTATATGAAAAATGAGAAATACATGAAAAATCATGATTGCAATCATGTTTTCACGTATTTCTCATTTTTCATGTAGTAGGGTCCATCGAAAGTATGCAACATGGGGCAATCACGTTTTCATGTATTTCTCATTATTTCTATAGTAGGTTACATCTAAAGTATGCAACATGGGTACTCCTTGGACGAAGAATTAAATTTTTTAGGGCAATCATGTTTTCATGTATTTCTCATTATTTCTATAATAGGTTACATCTAAGGTATGCAACATGGGTACTCCTTGAACGAGGAATTAAATTTTTCATCCAACGAGTACCCCTACTCGAAATTTGAGTAAAACCTTAGAGAGATAAGTTGAAAATACAAGTTGAAAATATAGTTTTATTATTTTATTATTTTTTAATCTTTTTACTTTTTTACCCCAAAAATGGTGAATCACCACACATGGTTGACATCATAATCTTGAAACCCATTGGTTCTTATAAATTTTATTTTGGCTATACATTTTTCGTAGGAGGCCAGTTTTAGACCTCAAAAGTTCTCTAATGCAATGATTTCCCATACATTGGATCCTAGTGAATGCAAGTATGCTATCATTTCGAATTTCCAAAAGACAAATTTAGTTCCATTAAATAAAGATGGTCTGATAGAAGATAATCCATATTGACTGCTCATCTTGATTAATCTCCCTTCACGAAAACAAGCTTATTCTGGGAGACTTTCCTTGATACAAATTGTTAGCAAAAATATCGTGAGTGGGGGTGAATCAGTATTTTTAAACTCACTTTAACTTTTCTTTCATACGTTATTTGTTAAGTCCCTCTATTAATAGTGTAGTCCCTTATTATGTTAGTGTAGCCCCCCTTATTGTTATTTTTGTACCCCTGTAACCGCCATATTGTTATTATTGTGCCCTTACATTATTATTGTTAGGTTGGCTAGGAATACATTGTGGCCCCACTAAGATTATATTATGGCCCCATGGACTCCTATATATAGAAGGAGTTTTTGGTAATTTGTATCATCCAAGAATTGTTCATTCATGTAATGTATTGGAGGTTTCCCCCTCGAAGTGGCTTATTTATAAGGTGTTGATATCTCTTTTCTTCTATTTTTGGAGCTGCTTTCACAACATTTGGTATCCGAGCTTTGGATTCTACGGTTTCGCTGCTCCAAACAGGTCATCATGGCATTTGCGCTATAAAAAAATTTCTACGAAGGTTAAGAAGCTAAAATTTTTAAAGTGTGAAGCAGAAATCTTGAGGAACATCATCACAACATTTCTGAGCTTGGTTCAAAATATTTCGGAGATATGATCTGTGGAATTTAGGTCTTTTTGCAGGCTCTTGAATTTCACTTAAAAAGTTCATTGTGGAATTATCACTATAACTTTTTTTCTAAGAGGGTTTAGAAGCTGAAATATTTAGAGCGCGCATCTGAAATCCTAAGGAAACTTTCTGCAAAATTTTAGAGCTTGGTTCACAATATTTTTGGAGATATGATTTGTGGAAGTTAGGTCTTTTTCAGGCTCTCGAATTTCATCTCACAAATGTGATTGTGGGAAAATCCTCATAACTCTCTCTCTGAGCATCGGATTGGAATGATGTAAAAAGTGGCCACAAGTACACGAACTGTAGTTTCCTGTCTATAAATTTTAGAGACAAAAGAGCAAACAGTGACACATGGCAAGTCGTACAATTTCGCTCTACTGAACTAGTCCATAATTAGGTCATTGTGGGAGATTGGACATAACTTTGCCTTGAAGAATCCAAATCAGGTCAGACCTGTGTCATTCGAAAGAGGATTAATAGGGCTATCGAAAGGCCAAATTTCAGTTATTGAGGATCTGAAATTACATAGAAAATTTAGTTTCAATATAGAGCTTTTCAAAAGTAAGAAAACTTTGTGTATTTGGTTTTTAAAATTCCATAATGTTTGTTTGAAAAAGCAGTTTGAAGTGATTCCAAGGGCATATTTTAGAATTTTTATCATTATTAAGTTCTAAAATACCTCAAAAAAATAATTCCATAACCATTAAGCCCTCAAAAATTTATACTATGACGCATGAAGAGGAAGAATTGCAGTATGAGATATCAAAATTACGGTACCAAGTGCAACAAATTTAAATCTTACGAAGAGAAACCGAAGATGACATAGATGGTTTAAAAGAAGAAATGAAGGCTAATTTGGATGGTTTGAAGGATCAAATAATCGCTAATATGGATGATAAATTAGTGGAAGATCACATTGAGCATCAACAACAAGTTCTCCAACTCTCAAAGGATAACCTAAATTTGGTGCAGAATCTAATGAAACAACAGGAAGATCAACAATCACATCGAAATAATTTCTGAACTAGTCATATAAATAAGAACTCGACAAGTACGATCAATTTTAGAGAATCTCAGCAAGTGGAAGAAATTTCTTGTATAAGATTCCACATAGGAGGATGAGAATTTTATACAGAAGCATCAAGAAATAATCAAGCGTTGAGGACAACACTTGTTTGAAGGAGAGGGACATGTTAAGTCCCTCTATTAATAGTGTAGTCCCTTATTATGTTAGCTAGCCCCCCTTATTGTTATTGATGTACCCCTGTAACCCCCATATTGTTATTATTATGCCCTTAAATTATTATTGTTAGCTCGGATAGGATTACATTGTGGCCCCACTAGGATTATATTGTGGCCCCATGGAATTCTATATATAGAAGGAGGTTTTGGTCATTTGTATCATCCAATAATTGTTCATTCATGTAATGTATTGGAGGTTGCCCCCTCGAAGTGGCCTATTTCTAAGGCATTGATATATCTTTTCTTCTATTTTTGGAGCTGGTTTCACAACATTATTGTTTTTCAAGTAACCTACGTATGTACGTGAATCTGCTGAATATAAACTGCTTATATCTAATTAAGTATTTTTTAATATTGAACCAGTGCATAATTACTTCATTAATCATTCATTAGGAAGAAATTATGCGCAATTAGATGATCAACACATAAGAAACAAATCAACACACACGAACATGATTATTTTAGGTGGAAACCAAATGTGGGAAAAAACCATCGATGATGTCATCTTTGTCTTCTTATTTTATTGTAAAGAAAAAAATATTACAATATTGTATTGGCGTTGACTCAAACCAGTACGTAGGCACCCACCTGCAAAAGGATACAACCTTTTCTCACTCTCCAGTACCTACTGGAAGGGAGAGCCAACCACCTAACTTTGTTTACCAACTCCTACTTGAAGGTTGGACCACATTTCACAATATTTCAGACTGGATCCACTATCATCGTTAATACCAAGATAAAAAATAAATCATTTATTCAACTGACCCAATAAATGAACTAATTGAATCACCAAATCTCAATCAACCAATGAAACTAGATCAAACCAATTCATATCAGATCATATCAATGCAAAACCATTCATAAGTATACATACCATACTTTGTTCGTTATAGAAACTAGTTTTTGTCACTATAAACCTTGATAAAAAATACATTAGAATGTATACACTATTTTTCTGAACAATACTCGTGTATGTACACACTTCCCCTAAAGAAGATCTGCATATAGATCTCAAATCACTAACAACTGAGTCCGAATCACTGTAAAAATGTATCATATATTGAATCCATCACAAATTACTGAACCAAATACATGTCACCATATAGTAGCATTAACACTAATCAAAATTCCATTCCATAATAAATTCAACCCAACCAGTATTGTGAAACACATATTATCATGATAGAGACATCATTGATAGATAACAAAAAACATAATAGAATTGATCAAATATCATCAATAGCCCATACTGCAAAACCATAGCATCTATACATGACTTTTACAAAGCACATCCACGTATGTACGTGAGATCCATGCATAACACCAGTGTGAAGATTCTGAACATACTGAAAATACTTTGCAAAATATATACGTGATTGTTCAGAAGCATATCTGCATATGTACACGAACTTTAAGAGGAAAACCATCATACAAATATGAAATCACTGAATCATACCTTCACTGCACAACACAATATCTGTCAAATGAAAATCTCAACATACACACTGTTACATTCAAATATCATTATACAATCATCATATATCTATCAAATCATAAAAAAACTAAGAAAAATGTATTCATTTCAGATATATTAGATCTGATCCATATCCCTGCTCCCTCGTGCACACCTTTTTCAAATAAAGTCATTCATAAACAATTCATCACTTACACCCCAAACACTTTGATCTCCATCTCCTTATATAGTATTAGTCTTAGTCGATACCTTAGGCCAATCCCTTAGTAATGAAAATTATATTCTTTGACGAGATCAAATATCCATTTTGGCATTTATTACTATGGGTTAATACCATTCTAAAGAACTCTGGTATTCAAATTACCATGGCGCGGATTATGTACGCGAATTTATTTCACCATACTAGCGTTTGTACACGACCTTGTTTCTCAAGACCCGTCTATACTTTCCCAAAATTCACTTTTATCATTTCTCTATCTTTGAACTTGAAATTCCTTTGTCCATCAATTTTGTAACATCTATACCAACCTTCATAATCATCAAGCAAAATTTCAAGGATAGAATTTTATCTTAAAGTTTAGAAACCTTGACGAATCTTACTAGTCCGTAATATGCAAATTGTAAAATGCTTGGAAATATTTCTGTAAAAATATTTATATTTCTAATGATTTTATATTTGTCTATATAAAATTTTGGTGATTTTTATGGTAAAATAATTATGATACTATAAAATTTAGGCGAATCATTTTTAGAAAAAAATGGAAATTAACAAATCTTTTTTTTGGAAAAAACCTGGAAAACTAGCGCACCTGCGAATATTAGTCTGTAAACGTTTCCTTGATAATCATTATGCTACCATAATGTTGAAAACTTGATCAAGTAGGTTGCCATCAAGGACAACACATTAGCCATAATTCCAATAGAGTGTGACATGGAAACATAAATGGTTATTGACATGGTGATGAACTAACATTATATCACAACAATTTTCAATATAACAAGAGTAAACATTATTAAATAAACCCTAATTCTATTTTCCCTACTTTTTCTCAATACATATGCTCTTGGAATATTTTCAATGTAGAAATAAAATATTGCTTGAAACAAAATACAATGCAGAACTAAATAACGCACATGGTACCCATGCGCTTGGTGGGCTAAAGTTGAGCATTACTTCGATGAGTTTTTTTCTCGTATATGAATCCAACCGTACTTAATATTTAAATTCCAGATATGTGAATGAAATTACCTGAAAAATAAAGGAAGGAGGATAAGTTAGATGCGAAAAATAATTAATAAATTAGAATAAAAATCATATCAGTTCCTTGTTTACAATTTTTATAGTAGAAAGTTTCTCTTACTGCCCTACATGAAAAATGACAGTTTATGGTCTTTCACTCAAATAAAAACACAATTTTCAAAGAAAGACAAATACTACATGAATTTTTTTCATGGAAAATATTTTTATTTCTTATAAAAATTTATGTAACTCCCTCTCAGCCAAGACATACAAGACAAATATCAAAATAAAATTGTTGTCTCACCTAAACCCTTACCATCTCGAGCTCTTTGCTTTAGATAGTTATTCCACTTCAACTGTTAGGTCCCTATATTACTAGTGTAGTCTCTTATTGTTGTTAGTGTAGCCCCCTTATTATTATTGGTGTACCCCTATAGTCCCCATATTTTTATTATTGTGCCCCATAAAATCCCATTGTTGTTATTGTTGCGCCCTTACATTATTATTGTTAGGCCGGCTAGGAGTATATTGTGACCCCATGGACTCCTATATATAGAAAGGAGGTTTTTTCATTTGAATCATCCAAGAATTGTTCATTTATGTAATGTAAAAGAGGTTTACCCCTTGAAGAGGCTGATTTTTAATGCATTGATCTATCTTTTCTTCTATTTTGTGAGTTGGTCTCTTAACATTTGGTATTGGAGCTTTGAATGCTAGGGTTTCGCTGCTTCAAATAGGTCATGGTGGAATTTTTTCTATAATTTTTTTTTACAAAGGTATAGAAGCTAAAAAAAAAACCATTTGCAAAGAAATCATAAGGAACGTCATGTAAAAATTTTTAGATCTTGTTTCATAATATTTTTGGAGATATGATATGTGGAAGTTGGGGTTTTTGCAAGCTCCCGAATTTTATCTCAAACAAGTGAACTTCGAAAAATATTTATAACTCTCTCTCTTAGCATCAGATTGGAATTCTCTAAAAAGTGAACGAAATTATATGGTATTTAGTTTCTGGTGTATCAATTTCAGAGTTGAAGGAGGAAACAGTGACACGTGGAACGTCATACAAATTCGCTCTACTAAACCAATCCATAATTAGGTCATTGCGGGAGATTAGGCATAATTTTTCTTTGAAGAATATAAATCAGGTCAAACCAATGGCATTGGAAATAAAAGTCAGAGGGATACTAAAGGGCCAAAGATAAAATATTGGGGATCCAAAATTACAGAGATACATAAGTTTGAATATCGAGCTCCTCCAAAGTAAGAAAAAGGTGTGTATTGTTTTTTCAAATTGCATAAGTCTTGTTTGAAAAATCAGTTTGAAGTGATTCCAATTGCATACTGAAGCATATATATCAGTATTGGGTTATAAAGCAACCCCTAAAAAGAACTCAACACCCATTAAGCCCTCAGAAGGTTCAACTATGACTCATGAAGAGGAAGAAGTGCAACATGATATATCAAAATTACAAGACCAAGTGCACGAAATTTTTCTCTCGCAAAGAGTAACTGTTATAGCATCATTTTTCGCCCTCATGTGATTAATGATTGTATCTTTGGCCTTGGGCACCCTTTCCCCCTAGACTTGAACAAATTCATAAAAAACAGTTTCTAAAAACCCATACACGACTATGCCCATACTTTTCCACCTATATACATGAGTCCATTCATACTTTTCTGCGTATGCAATTTAAATAATTAAAAAATATATAAAATTCCTTATTTTCGAGGCAGGGTTGATGGTTATTCCCATAATTCAACAACCCCATCACGTGGCCTAAATGTTTCCAATTGTTGAAACTAATTTCGAGGAGTATAAAATCCCCTCATATGCATGGCCTAAGGGAGAGAGAAAATTATAGATATTATACTTTGTTGGAGCCCTATTTCAAGTCTCATATTCCTGTGCCTCCTGCACTTCCTAGGTATATTCAGAAAACCCTTGTTTCCTTAAGATGCTCATCATCCTATATGACATCTAGTGTGCACACATCTTAGAAGAATTCTTGTGAGTCGAGGGCTAGACAGATCCAGATGACGGTATGCTCGAAGATTGTGGAAGGATTCAGGTGATCTCTCCACATTTCTATTACTGTACGTGCCATTTCTAATAAGAAGAACCATCTTGTTCCCGATATTCATGTGTTTATATCTCTTTATATATGTGTAATGATCATTAATTGAATGTTTGATATTGTTCTTATGATATTACGCATGAGTTAAACTGACATTTAGGGACTATATATGTTGTACAACTAGAGTTTCGTGTTTGTTCTTTCTTGATTTCGAGGTTACGAAGCACGAAGGGTTGTTGGAGGTTTGCACCCCGTGGGATCTACATCAAACGTTGGACTTTTGGGTAAGTTCTACAACTTGTTATATCTAGTTTTTAGTATAAAAGATAGGTTAAGTGAGTCATTCTTGAATGGTATGCCCCTAATCTGTGAAGGTTGCTGACCCAAAAACCTTTAAGGTAGTATATCCCGAAACAGAAATGGTGACTCCACTGGGGATCAAATTCTTGTGATTTCCTTTTTGGGTTGTTTCATCTGTCTTGTGGGTTCCCAACAGTTTCTATCACTTTTTCCAGTTCAGTGAATCTTTTTCCAGTCAGACTGAAGACCTGGTCTCCTAATCAGGGTTAACCTTTTTTGTTTTTCCTTATTTACTTTTCCATACGCACTTTTCCTTCTGCACAGTTGCATATACACGCTGTTTTTTGCAAAGGGACCCACACATACACAAGTTTCCTTCGACACAGTCACATATGCATGCTGGTTTTAAAACTGCAAAATCACGTATGCTTGAGTAAAACTTGAAATTTTTGGTTTTAAGCTTTTTTTGTTCTTGTTTGCTTGTGGTGACTTGTTCCTTTAGTATCTTTGAAGTCTCTGGACTGTGTTTAAAGTGATTTTTTGCCTGTTTCTCTCTTAATTTTCTGAAGACCAACTCATTTGGTGAAATCTTTGTTTGTTGTGCTTGCAATTCTGGCTTGAGCACCAAGATCTTTTTCTGAATTCGGGACAGAGATATTTTTCTCATTTTCCCTTTCCTAACTTTATGTGTTGCTTTGAATTTTGATTTTTTCCTGTTTTTCCATTTGGTTTTCTTGATTTCATTGACTAGGTCTTGTTGCAATTTTTTAAGAGTCTCTTTTTTGATTCTTTGGAGTTTTTGTTTGTCGCAAGTTTATGCTATTATGCTGATTTTATCTATTGGATTTCTTGTCTCCCTCTTGCTCATAAAAGTCTAGCTACGATAATAGCACGGTTGCCTTAGGGCATTTTGTTGAAGTTTTTCTTGAAATTCGAAGTTTTCTTGACTCAGTAACTAGATAGTTTCTTTGTCTCTTCGAAGTCTCTTTTCTTTATAAACTCAAAAGCCCAAAAAAAATTTTGTTTCCATTGCTTTTGTTTTCATTTTGTTTGATGGTTTCTTTTCATCTTTTGAAGCTTTGTTGAGTGTCTAATCTTCGGTTATTGACTTGATCAGGAAGGGAATCTTATTTAGGTTTCTTTCTCTCATTTCAAGTATGTTTTGGCATTTTTATACATAGAGTTTTGATTTGAGAACTGAATCTGTTGATTGCCAAAAAGTGATTGAACCTTGGTGTCTTTAGAGACTTCTCTTCGCTTGTTCAGATTCAGCATATTAGGATTTACATGGAATTGGTAATTTGCATTAGGTGCACATAATCATTTTCTTAGTCTTTTTCGTTGTCTGGAGTGTGAATATCTGAAAAGAAAATAAAATATAGTCTCATAGAACATGTGTAGAAATCACTCTTCATCGAAAGGAAATCAGTGCATTTGAATGTATTTTGTTTTTCATTGGTTTCTTTTTGTGTCATACAAACATCATCTGTTTCATTTCTATATGCCCTTGAAATAAATAAACAGCCAATTAAAATAAGCGATATAATTTAAAAACAAATAGAAATTTTTGTATTGGTGTCATACATCAACTAGCTAGGTTGTAGGGCCTTGGATTAGGTGAGTGGAGAGTTAACTCTCCAAGGCCGCTCAAATTTTGAAAAATTGAAGTTTATTAATGAGAAAAATCCAACACTGTTAGGTGAACTGGGAAAGCTCTCTTACAGAGAGTCAAGTGAGAGGGAAAGTGCAGACAGAGAAGAGACTGTTTCTGAAAGATTTGCATTTGACAATATAGGAAAGGCCATCTCCGAAGCCCCAATCTTAGCTAGTCTGAACTACTTAGAACCTTTCAGCATATTCTCTTTTGCCTCTAAAACCACCCTTGCAGCTCTCCTTTTGCAAAAGAATGAGGATTACCATGATCAACCTATAGAATTATTTAGTAAGGTCATGAGAGATGCTGAACTCAGATATGATATTATTGAAAAACAAGCCTATGCCTTAGTTAAAGCTCTAAATTCTTTTAGAATGTATATCCTCCATTCCACTATCATTTCCTATGTTCCCAATAACGTTGTTAGAACAATCCTCACACAAATGGACACTGATGGAATAAGGGGAAGATGGATAACTCAAATCCCTAAGTTTCATCTTACCATCAGAACTACCAAGTTAGTAAAGGGGTAGGGTTTAGCTAAGTTGTTAGTTGAATCCAATTGTAAAGTCTTGGGCATAAACTCTCTTCTTGAACTTTCAAATAAGCATCCACAAGAACCTTCTTCAAATTTGAAAGGGAGAATCCACAAGAACCTTACTTGAATGAAGAAGGGGATAATCCACAAGAAACTTCTCCTTCAACTCAGACAGTCCCTATTCATATTGATGAGAAGTTTGTTTTATCAGATTGGTATGCAGACATTGTTCATTTTCTGATTCATTTTGAATGTCCAACTTAGTTTTCAAAGAACCAATGCAAAACACTCATGTTGAAATCCATCAAATACTATATCATCAATGCCAACTTATACTAGAAGGATCCTCCTAATATTTTACTACTTTGCCTAACAGAATCAGAGACTGAAGGAATCATTGATCAGTTTCATGCAGGAATTTGTGGAGGCCAATATGCTTGGAGAGAAACAACATATAATATATGAAGGGCATGATTTTATTGGCCTAATTTGTTTTCATAAGTAGGATCAAAAGTCATAGCCTATGTTCCATGTCATATGTTTGCTAGTAAGAAAAAATTAGCAACCCTTCCACTAGTTCCAGTAGTTGTTTCAACACCATTTCTTTAGTGGGGATTAGATTTTATAGGTGAAATCCACCCAACCTCTAGTAATCAGCACTGATGGATATTGGCTACTAATTACTATTTCACTAAGTGGGTGGAAGCAATTCATATAAGAAATGCTACAAATACAATTACAATAAAATTCATTGAAGAGAATATTTTATCCAGATTTGGTTTCCCACAAAAAATAGTCACTAATAATGCCACAATGTTCAACAACATAAAAATGATATAATTCTGCCAGAAATATTAGATTTTGCTGCATCACTCAACTCCCTATTATCCACAAGGAAACGGTCTTGCAGAATCGTCTAACAAGATTTTAGTGAAAGTAATCAAGAAAAATTTAGAAGACCACAAAAAATACTAGGACAACCATTTGATTTATGTATTTTGGGAAAACAGAATTTCTCCCAAAATATCAAAAGGTAAATATCCATTCCAATTAGTTTATGGCAAAGATGTTATTTTTCCTACAAATTTATCTTTCCCCGTGCTTACGTTTCTACAAGAATATATAGAAGGATTAATTAGAACATTGAATTGAAGGAAAATAAAGATGAGATTCAACACAAAATAAAGAAATATTAGAATAAAATGAAGAGTCTCTTTGACAGAAAGACAAGGGAAATATATTTTAGAGAAGGAGATATAGTTCTAAGATGGGATGTTAGGAGAGAAGAAAAAGGAAAACATGGAATGTTTGACAATTTATTGTTTGGGACACTCAGCATTGCAGAGGGAAAAGGAAACAACACATTTGTTCTACAAAATCTTGAAGGACAGTTTTCAACAATGCTTGTCAATGGCATATTTTTGAAAAACTACATCCAGTAATGAAGGAGATCCTACATCATCATTGTACATAATAATTTTCTTTTATCACTTGAAGTCTATCTTTTTTCTAAATAAATACTCCATAGCCCGAGGAGAAGGCACATGGAACTGCTTGTTCTTTGCATCCCATAGGGGGAAGCAATCCCCAGCTAGAGCTGATGTTGTAACATTACTTGTTTTTGATAATTTAGCATAAGTAGTCAAATAATTTTGAAAATGTTAAGGTAGAAGAATAAAAAATTAAAAATCTTAGGAAAATTTGATTGTGTTATAGACATCCATATAAATAAAATGATAGGTATTAGCTGCCCTAAATAAAGAAGGCAAATGAAATAAAATGTTAGGGAAGCACAAATAAAAGGAAAGCTTCATTTATGTTTTAAAATTTTCACTGGCTACTAGTCTAAATGCGCCCAATAAAGAATATTTATTTATATGCTTTAAAAACACTATCCTAAGAATTTTTTCCCATATTCCAAATTTTAAAACCATATAAAAAAAAATCACACTGCCATTTATCCCTTTTCATTTTCATTTTCCCTAAGTCATTCCTTTTTTATTTTCATTACCGTAAACTCAAATTTCTTTTTGCATCGGCCAAATCGCAAAGTCCTTTAATTGTTGTCTCCTACAAACCTTCCAAAATGCAATATGCAATGATGGTGGGACCCATTCACCCGTCGTGTGCAAATAAACCTTACCCTTTTCTGCCTTTCCGCTTTATATTTCTACTTTACCTTTTTCACATCGCTATATCATTTTTTTCACTTACCTCCACCTTCCCGATTCCCCGATTGCGATTAAAGTGGGGACATTTCTCCCTGTCATGTCACCCTTTCCCCCACCATCCATCGAACATCGCAAAATATACCACTTCGCAAATTGGCAATTATAACTTTTCGCACTTTGCCGCAAAACCTTAAAACTTGCGATGTGTGATCTCCTTCGCATCGCAATATCACAAATTTACTTTTTTAACCACACCCTTTTGCATCAAAAATAATATTTCACAGATTGGAAAACATACCTCATTGCATATTGGCGAAAATAACTTATTCCATTTCAGCCAAAAGTTAAATCTTGTGATCGTCGATGTGCGATATGTATCACATCACACATATCTTAACTTTTTTCTCATCACATTTCGAAAATGTTAAAGTTTAACCATATTTCTAAAACCTATCTAATCCCAATTGTGATTTGCGATGCAGTTTGCCCCACCTTAACACTTCGCTCACCGCTAAATGACATTCCTTCACTACCATTCCCATTCCATTGATCCACCTCATTGAAACTATCACCGTCCTGCCACGTCACCTTCGTACTTTGCATCGCATCGTCGATTCCATTCTTCATATCATAAACTATATAACATGTGATATGTGATATTTCTATTGATGTGATAAAGTTTAGAACTAAAGTCTACATAATTTCAAGTACGGGAATATGGTTTTTTACACTGTTTTATTTTAAAAAAGGGTTAAACATGGCAGAAAGGACTCAGGTTGCAGGTAGACACCACAGGTCAAGATAGGAAAAGGGAATTCATACAACAGATTTCGCCATCACATCACTTATTTTTCCAGCATAGTACTAAAAAAGTGGTGACTCAACAAGAGTCTTCCAGCAGAACAAGGCCAGAAACACAGATGCACTCATTTTAGATCTATTTATTTCCTTTCAGTTAATTTTGAGAAATTATAGATTTCTTTGTCACATAGGCATTGATTGCAATTTTTTTTCATTTTTATATAAATACTTAATTCATAGAAGTATTCGAGGTTGCACCGTTGCATGAGAAGATTTTGTAAAGCAGAAATTGTATTAAGTCTTTCTGATCATCATTAATACAAGAAGGATTATGAACTTATTTCATACAACTCTGTTTTTCCTATATAAGTTTTTCTGGTTTTCTTAAATCGTTTTGTTTCTTCATATATTTAATTATTGTCAAGATAACTAGGTGAGTTTGACTATGTTTCAGTAACCTTATAATTCCTCCTGAAGTTATTATCATTATAAAGACTAATTTACTTAACAAGTTATTAATGTAAGTCCCTTTTATTTATTAATTGTCAGTGTCTTCATGATATTAGATATATTTTGTTGAATCTTTGAACATTGTTTAAAGGTTTTCTGGCTTATGATTTATTGAAAAATTCAATCTGAATATTTAATAATCATATTCTCTTACACAAGTCCACTTAATCGAACCATTAAATCTTAATTATTGTGTGATATAAACAAGCAGCCCTCACTTATAATTACTGATATTATCTATAAGATTTAAAAACCTTAACTGTTTGATTAAATTTTATCTTATGCATTGGTCCTCCAAATGTTTCAAAACCCAAACAAAACATTTTAGATTGTTTGGCATGATTATTGACTACAATCATCTCAAAGGACGACACGTCCCATTCACTCAAGGATGAAATGGTGTACTCTTTCGATGGTGCATTTGAAATTATTCATTTAGTGCCTCAATAGTCTTATGCAAGAAATGTGAACCCCAGTCACTCATCAATATCTTCGGACACCCAAATCTGGACAAAATATACTCAAATATAAAATTCATGGTAATGACTGTGGTGAAATCCTTCACTGTATTTTCCTTGGCCCATCTCATTCATTAATATATTTGAGTGTTCTTTCCTAGTGTATTGATAGGTCCAACAAAGTAAATCACCCACTTATCAAATTCCTACAATGTTACTTCTGGATTCAAGGGCATTTCATCCCTTTTAGATGACATTCTTTTTCTTTGGCACGTATCACAAGATAAAAAATACTCCTTGGCATTCTTATGCAACATGGGCCACCATAATCCAGCTCTCAAAATCTTAAACGCAATGTCCTTCCTTGCATAATGCCCTCCTTCAACTCCTCTATGAGCTTCTGCCAATATATGCTTCCTTTCATGCTTCGAGACATATCTACGCAGCATTTCATTTGGTCCCATCTTATACAAATGTCCTGCAATCAATGAAAAATAATCTACCTTGATTACCAACTCCTTCTTCTACTTTGTAGTGTACTTCGCAAGTGCCATTCCTATAGCCAAAAGCTGAATAATATCCGAGAATTGATCATCTGCAACCCTAATTATGAATGGTTGCACATCTTGAAGGTTCTCCTCAATGATTGTGGGTTCTTTTCCTGTTTATATTCTTGACATTTAATTAGGTCCAACGTTCAACCTCCTTGGTTTGACCATAAATTCAAAATCATACCCTTGAAACAATAACAACCACCGAAAAATATTTCCTCCTAGAACATGCTTATTCACTAAATACTTTAGTGTAGAGTGATCAGTGAACATCTTGAAATGCGCTCTCAACAAATAGTTCCTAAACTTGTCTAATTCATAAACCATATCCAACCCCTCTCTTTTCTATTGTAGAATAGTTCTTCTCTAACTTGGACAGTTTTCTGCTTGCAAAAACTATGGGGCTATCAATATCTCCTTCTCTTATTTGTGTCAATACTGCACCCAATGCTATACAAGTATGCAGGTCGACATGAAATAAAAGGTGCAGGCCAAGGTTACAATGTGGTGGGCCGAATCATGCAAGAGACGTGACCCTCTTAAATGAACCATGTACAAAGGAATATATATATATGCGGAGGTGGAAGGAGTTCAAGGAAATCAAAAAATTCAAACAACATTCAAAAAAGGAGCTTGAATAGCTCAGTGAGAATGCAAAGAAAGGAGGCAAGGCAACATGCGAATGACATTTGTGCAATGCCTAAGTTAGCATAGCCACATTATTTAAGGTTTCTATAATTTTGGTACCAACAAGTTAGTTCAGTCAAGGAAGGCACCCATGACTATGCAGACTAGAGCAAAGTCGGGTCAAGCACAAAGTGTCCTGCTTCACCACAGTTGTAACAAATGAGATGGCCACATCCAAAACTAGTGCCTCGTACTCATCCTCGTCTGATCTGAGTATGAATGTTAGTTTTTTTGTGCTAATTTCATCTTCATATTTAAAATTTATTTGCTAATCTTATGCTTGATGTAGATAGGTTTCCTTGTTGTTTATGTGTGTCAAAAAAGTAAATTAGATGAGTTTTATAAATGAATTAAAGAGCATAAAGAATGAAATAAATATGTTGAACAACAACAAAAAAAACAATAACAAACCTTCACAATTGATCCATCAACACAGAGTTTTGATGGAGTTCACGCCTCCTCGACTACATCTCCTTGGTCTAGCTTCCATGACTTGGGCCTCTGTATTATCTCAAAAGCTCAAATTTTTTGTTTACATTCACCTACAGCTCTTGAAACATACTTCAATGAGTCTAGAATGTCCAAATCTATCATAAAGGACTCTTATTTCTCCCAATTTGGTCGAACATTTCTCTAGATATGGACAAAACAAATTTTCCTAGGAAATCTTCTCCAAATTTGGAGAAGACTCCAGTTAAGAGCGCCAAATTTGGGGGTAGATCCTAAAATGGCAGTTCCGTCGAAAATTCTGCCATACTAATCTCCTGTTAATTAATGCTACTACTTCACTTAACTGTGGATAAGTGTGATTAGCACTATAAGCGAAGATTAAATAATATCACGGATTACAATATGCATTAGCGCTAAGCATGGATTATGGGTTTTAATTAAAATCCATTAAAATATTAATTTCGTGGATTTAAAAATCTCCACGTTGTTGGTCTAGTGACTTGGTCTCATGGGGAGGAGGCTGGAACCCTCCATTCCCTTGCTATCGTAATATTTGAACTTCAAATAGAAGTCGAGCACTATAATTTTCAAGGACTAATGGTATGGCTCATCGGTAAAGGTGGATGGTTGACGCATGGGAGGTCGCGGGGTAGACCCCGACCTCCGTCCATCCGATACATGAATTTTGATCTGTAGTATTAATTTCTATTTACCAAAGTTAAAAACTTTGGTATATATAAAATAATTCAGATTTCATATAATACACCAATGTTGATATATAATTTGAATGTAGAGTTTGGTTCTATGATTTGGACTTTGGCTTATCATAAAAAATTTCAACCACCACGTTAAACTGCAATTTGACCTTGGATAGGGTCCACCAGATGGGGCACGTGGCAACACCTGGTTGCACCATGTGTCAGCCTCTAGTTGGGTTGTCCCTAACCATATATATAAAAAAATAAAATTCAACCTTAGGAGCCAAAATATAAAAAAAATCACCTTCAAACCAATTTGGTGAATCCTGCAATGACACTTGTCAAGTGTCATTGGGTGAAATTGAAGAATATTCCTAGAATATACCTTGTATGCTAACTGGGCTACCATGTCGTCAACCTGTCATTACTCTCCAAATTTTTTAGCTGTTTAGGAAAACGAACAACAGGCTCTATCTTCTTCATCTCGACTCTATTTTCAATGAAATGAATTGCGCTGAATTCCTGGCGATGAGCTCTTTTTCATCATTCAGTTTCTAATCAATTTTGAGAACTTTCATTTTTTCGATTTAACACTAAGCACTTGATCATTCCTCCCCACTAGAATCATTTTAGACTCCAAAATATCTTTGATTACTAATCATGTGGATGAGGGTACTATTCCCTCACCCTTCTATTCTCTATCCACTGAAATTTTCCCATTTTCATCAAATTGATCTTTTTACAAAAAAATAGCTTTTTCATTGACTCTTGCGACCTTCTCTTGCTGTCATTGACATCGTCATGCTGAAATTTCCATGAATTTTTAAAGCAGCAAGCTATTCTTGTAGAAACCATCTTGTTCCTACCTTGGTCATTAATCAAATGAATCTTAAAACATGTCTCACCTTGCACATTTTCATCATGGTGATTCTTAACTGATCTTTATTTTTTACTTGCGTCGACTCTTGAAAAAGTATCTTCGCCATTTCCATGTACCCTTTGGGAACCAAAAACGAGCACTTTTGGAACCCATGCATTCTTTTTCAAACTAATTTTCTTCTTTCTCTTTGACCTTTGCACTCGCTTGCACCAACATCGTGTTTCCAACACTGCTCAACACTGATGTTGACTACTGCAAATGTGTCACATATTTTTCACCTCCTTTCAAAGGAATCCTGTTAGAGTCCTAAAACATATCATTAAAATCATAAGAAACCTTAATGAGATCAACATTTTCATTCGATGCATATTTTTAAAAGGTTTTATTCAAAACACCTCTTTGTTTGATCATTAAGAATGTAAAATTTTAACTTGCATTCACTTTCCTCTTCATTTCTCCTGCATGTATAAGAGACAAAATTGTCTTCTTCTTATGTCCTCTAACTATTTGCTCAATACGATATTTAAACAAGTGATACCTATTCTCATGGTGATGAAAATTACTTTCCTATCATAAATATAAGGACTTCCCAAAACAATACCTGATATCTCAAGTGGCATCACATCAAGTTCAACTTCATCAAGAAAGTTTGAATTGATGGTGAATATTAGTATGCAGTTCCTTGTAACATGCAAGTTTTCATTCTTTCATATCCACCGTAAAGGACAAGGTCCTAGATGTCTAATAGTTTCAAGGTCTAGCTACTTTACCAAGTCCTTAGAAATCAAGTTAGCTTGTGACCCACAATCAAAAAGTGTGTCTATCTTGGTATGTTTAGAGACAACTCTAATATGGAAAATTTATATTCTTGTATATTCATCTTGAGTGACATTGGAAAAAATTGAAGAAATATTTCTTTCTATGTTATTACCTTTCAAACCCATGGTTGTAATCTTTGTCTCATCTCTTGAATCTGAACCTAAGTCATGTTCAATTATAGCAAAAGTTTTTCCCTTCTCTTTGGCTTTTAGTTTGTTTGAATTCAACTTTGGATGAAGTTTCCAAAAATGGTATTCATCATGGCCATTCTTCAAACAATGTTTACATGTGAGTATCTCATTCTCTATTTTTACACAGCTATTTCTCTTTCCTCTCCCATTAAACTGACCCTTTCATTTACCCTCACTATCAATTTTCTTATCTATGTTTAGTTTCACTCTTGCTTCTAAATGTGTGGCTTGAACACAGCCTCATCTATGTTTGTGGGATTAAACATGAGAATAGTGTGCCTAAGGTAACTCTACAAACCCCCAATGTACTTTAACAAAGTTTCTTGAGAATACAAATTAATACTTGAATTAAGAGCTCTTCTGCTAAATTTATGAGTATAATCTTGCATACTTTTCCCTTTCAACTGTCTAAAATTTTTCCAACCCATAATGGCCTTTTTCATGTAGATAATGGATATAATTTCCATTTAATGGCAGCAATAAAACTTGACCAAGACATAGATATCTTACCGTATTTTTAATCTCTTCTTGAGTCCTTGCTTCCCACCATAAAAGTGTCGATCCTTCCATCCTCAAGGAAGCCAATTGAACCTTTATGTCATCTTCATGAAGGTTTTGAATTCTGTAGTACACCTCCAATTGATGTATCCAATTTTCCAACATCCCTGCATTTACCTCGCCATTATACATTGGAAGCTAAAATTTGACTTCAAGTTTGAGTAAGGGAGTCTTTCCTTTTTTTGCCTTTGAGTGAGTATGAGTGGTTTTTGTGGTGGAAGTGGAAGATGGTGGTGATGGTGATGATGAGGACGATAAAGATGCTGGAAATGGAAGTGGATTTCCTCCACTACCCTTTGAATCCTTCTATTAATAGTTCATATCATCTGAAGTTTCGTCTGCATGTGGAGGCTTAGAACCTTCTCCTACCATCCCAACAGTAAATGCATCAAACATAATTTTAACCATCCTATTTATGCCATTGAAGTCTTTCTTGACATCATCCTCTTCTGAATGAACTTAAATTTCTGCAACACCTGGACTTAAATTTCTACAACACCTCGCATGATTGCTATGGAATCAAGCTCAGCTTCTAGTGCTTGTACCTCTTCAATCAACTCAGCTTCTGGTGCAACTTGTACCTCCTCAATCTTAGCTTCTTGAGACAAAACGTGAGGTGCTTCAAGTGAAGTTGTGAGTGAAACTTTGGGTGGATATGGTGCCCTTGTGGCTCTCCTTCTTCCAGTCCTAATCTTAGGTCTTGAAACCAACAATTTCCATTTACCTCTCTGCAACTTTAACCTTGTCAGCATCACAAATTTGCAACCATTAAAACAATAATTGCACAAAACTCAAGCAACTATCAAGAAAATAACCTTTCCTTTCAACCAGGCTCTGATACCAACTTGATTTTAGTATGAATGTTAGTTTTGTTGTGCTAATTTCATCTTCATATTTAAAATTTATTTTCTAATCTTATGATTGATGTACATAGGTTTCCTTGTTTTTTTTGTGTGTCAAACAAGTAAATTAGATGACTCTTATTGCTATGAAGCCAACTCCAAAAATAGAAGAAAAGAGAGATCAATGCCTTATAAATAAGCCACTTCGAGGGGGAAACCTCCTTTACATTACATAAATGAACAATTCTTGGATTATACAAATTACAAAACCTCCTTCTATATATAGGAGTTAATGGGGTCACAATATAATCCTAGCCGACCTAACAATAATAATGTAAGGGCACAATAATAACAATATTGGGGTTATAGGGGTACATCAATAACAATAAGGGGGTTACACTAATAAAAATAAGGGACTATACAAGTAATATAGGGACCTTGCATGCCCTTCTCCTTCAAAAAAGTGTTGTCCTCAAAGCTTGAGTAGCTTTGGATGCTTCTGTATAAAATTCTCATCCTCCCATGTAGAATCTTTAGTGGGTAATTTCTTCCATTTCATGAGATACTCTAAAATTGATCGATTTCATAGATGTCGAGTTCTTGTTTCCATGACTACTTCAGGTTCCAATATGATTTTTCCTTCCTCATCAAGTTCTGGAAATATTTGTTGAACTGGAATTTTGTCCCCTATAACCTTCTATAAGCATGAAACATGGAAAACTAGATGCACTCGCCAAGAAGTAGAAATCTCCAATTTGTATGCCAATGTACTAAGCTTTTGCAACACCTTGTAAGGACCATAGTACTTTGGCGATAATTTATTATCCTTCTTATCTTGCTCGAGGGACATTTGTTTGTATGTTTGTAGCCATAAAAATAACTAGTCTCCTACATCAAAAATTCTCTCATTGTGATGTTGATATGTCTGTTGTTTCATTTGATTTTGTGCCAAATTTAGGTTATCCTTTAAGAGTTGGAGAACTTCTTCTTGATGTTCAATGTGATCTTCCACTACTTGAACCTTAGAATTTTCTCTTAAATAATATGTGATGGACGGTGGATGATATCCATAAAGTGACATAAATGGGGTCATTTTTGTTGCAGTATGGAAGGAAGTGTTATACTACCATTCAGTGAGAGGTAACCACTTGAACCATTGTGTTTTCTTATCAGATACAAAACAATGAATATATCCTTCCAAAAATTTATTCACTATCTCAGTTTGACCATCATATTGAGGATGATAAGATGAGCTATGAGCTAGTTGAGTACCCAAACAAGAAAATAATTCCGTCCAAAAATTTTCAGTAAAAATGGGATCTCTTTCACTTACAATAATCTTTGGGCTTCCATGTAGCTTTTGAAATGTTTCCATAAATGCAGTATCAACTGTACTTTCTTTAAATGGATGAGATAATTCACATAAGTGTGCATACTTGGTAATTCTATCAACTACCATAATGATGACACTCTTTCCTTCGGACTTAGGTAAACTTGTGATAAAATCCATTGAAATATCTTCCCAACGTTGACTTGGAATGGATGAAGGTTGTAGGAGACATATTAATTGTCTCAAATTTATTTTGTTGGAAAAACAAACATTCCGCCAAAATTTTTTGAATATCAGATTTAAGGCCATCCCAAAAAAATTATTTCTTCAACCTATGGTAAGTTTTTAAAAATCCCGAGTGTCCTCCTAAAGGAGAAGTATGTAATTCCAAAAGAATATTTTATTTTAGTTGGGAATTCTTGCAAATATATAAGTGATATGTGTACCATAAGGAATCAATTTTTTAACTAAATGTATCATATGCACTAGGATATTGTTGCAACTTTTGAATGAGTGTCCACACTTCTTTGTCCTTCTTCCATTCATCCCTTGCTTCGATTATCCAATCTGGTTGGATAATAGAAATGGCACAAAGCAATGCTTCCACCTCTTCATCCTTTCTTGAGAGTGCATTTGCAACAACACTTAGCTTCCATTTTTTTGTAGATGATTTCAAAGTCATAACCCAACATCTTTGTGACCCATTTTTTCTACTCTTCTAAAGATGGTCTTTGTTCCAAAAAGTGTTTAAGACTATCATGATTAGTTTTTACCTTGAAATGTCTTCCCATTAGGTAAGGTTGACATTTATTTAGTGCATGAAGTATTGCCAACATTTCCTTCTCATAAATAGCTTTCTGTAAATACTTTCCTCTGATTGGACGACTTTGAAAAGCAATGGGTCTTCCTTATTTCATTAAAACAACAACAATTCCATTTATTGAGGCATCACATTACACAATAAATATCATTGTGATGTCTGGTGTAGCAAAGACTGGTGCTAGGCACATTGCCTCTTTAAGATGTTCAAAGGCCTTAGTTGCTTCAGGAGTCCATGGAAATGCATCTTTCTTTAGTAATGTTGTTAGATGTGCTGCTATTCTCCCATAATTCCTCACAAACTTGCAATAATACCCTGTTAACTCGAGAAATCCTCAAAATTGTTTTATGGTTGTGGGGGCTTTCCATTCCTTAATGGATTTAATTTTGTTAGGGTCTACCTTAACACCCTCGTGAGATACAATATGACCCAAATATTACACCTCTTGTACTCCAAAGAAATATTTGGATGTTTTTGCATATAATTGTTTCTCCTCCAATAGTTTGAGCACCCTGTCAACATGTTGAACATGATCCTTCCAAGACCTGTTGTAGATTAGTATGTCATCAAAAAATACTAGCAAAAATTTTCTAAGGAAGGGTATGAAAATGGAATTCATCAACCCTTGAAATGTATAATTTTCACTGGTAAGGCCAAAAGGCATGACCAAAAATTCATAATGACCCTCATGCAATACTAGTATATCCAATTATATGAAACACTTCCATCTTTATAGATGTGAGTGGGAGGCTTCCTTGTCGCCATAACTTTACATTCAATTTTTCTTTCTAACCTGAATTCCTTATCCAATGAATCAGGTTCCCAAACGCGAACTTCATGTTGGATGCTATCCTTTAAATTCCCTATTAAGACATCAATCATGTGTTCCTCTGGAATACCAGTTACCCTTATATTCAATTTTTGGAAGTCCCCAATGTGCTCTGCCACTGAACCCTTTTGTTTGATATTTATCAATTGGCTAAAGAAGGTGTTGCTCTTTGTATCCTCATAATGTGCTATCATTTCCTTCGTAAAAATTGACCAAGTGACAATTTTTTTACGAGAGAAAAGCCATCGATACCATATAAATGTATTTTTTTCTAAATGTAAAGTTGCAATGCGTAACTTTTGTGTGTTGTGCACATTACTGAGATCAAAATATTGATCCATCTGTAGTATCCATGTTATGGGATCCTTGCCATCAAACTTCATCATATCCATCTTTGGAATATGGTGGTTCTTCAATCCAAAATTAGACTTTATGAAATCACGATTAACATTTATTTTTTTCTCATCATGAGTTTTCTCTAATATCTTTCCATCATTAGGAATAATTTCTTGTATTAACCTTGTCATCAAACCTTCCATGTTTTCTTTTATATCATTCTTCATGTCTTCCATGTTGTCTTTCATTTTTTCATCGATCTTAGCTTCCATGTCATCCATCTTAACTTCCATGCCAACTTCAATGCCATCCATCTTAGATTCCATGCCATTATTCAAACCATCCATGCCTTTCTTCAAGCCATCCATCTTAGCTTCCACACCTTTATTCAAAACTTCCATTTCATTTTTTTTTTCTCTTTGCGAGAGTATAATTTGGTGCACTTGCTCTTGTAATTTTGATATGTCATGTTGCACTTATTCCTCTTCATGAGTCATAATAGAGCCTTCTAAAGGCTTAATGGGTGTTGAATTCTTTTTAGGTGATATTTTAGAACCCAATACTGATATGTATGCTTCAATATGCCCTTGGAATCACTTCAAACTTATTTTTCACACAAGAATTATGCAATTCGAAAAAAAATATATACACACCTTTTTCTTGCTTTTGAGGAACTTGATATTGAAACTGAATTATCTCTGAAATTTGGCCCTATAGTATCCCTTTGAATATTATTTCAAATTCCAGAGGTCTGAGCTGGTTTGAATTCTTCAAGGAAAATTTATGCCCAACATCACACAATGACCTAATTATGGACTAGTTCAATAGAGCGAACTTGTACGACGTTCCACGTGTCACTATTTCCTCCTTCAGCTCTGAAATTGATACACAGGAAACTACAGTCTGTGTACTTGCGACCAATTTTTACATAATTCCAATCCGACGCTCAAAGTGTGAGTTATGATGATTTTTCCATGGTCACCTTTTTGAGATGAAATTCAGGATCTTGAAAAAACCATAACTTCCACCAATCATATCTTCGAACATATGGTGAACCAAGATATAAAATGTTTACAGGATATTTCTCAGGATTTTGAATTCGCTCTGTAACAATTTCAGCTTCTAAACCTTTGTAGAAACAAATTTATAGCACACATGCCACGATGACCTATTTTAGGTAAAATTTAGGATCATGCAAAAACCCTTACTTCCACAAATTATATGTCCGCAAATATTGCGAACCAAGATATAAATTTTTTACAAGACGTTCCTCGGGATTTTGGCTTCGCTCTATAAAAATTTTAGCTTCTGAAACTTTGTAGAAACAAATTTATAGTGAAAATTCCATGATTACCTACTTGGAGTAGAAAAACCCTAAAATCCAAAGCTCTGATACCAAATATTATGAAACCAGCTCCAAAAATAGAAGAAATGAGAGATCAATGCCTTATAAATAAGCCACTTTGAGGGGCTGACCTCCTTTAAATTACATAAATGAAAAATTCTTGGATGATACAAATGAAAAAACCTCCTTCTATATATAGGAGTCCATGGGGTCACAATATAATCCTAGCCGACCTAAAAATAATAATGTAAGGGCACAATAATAACAATATTGGGGTTACTGGGGTACAAAAATAACAATAAGGGGGTTACACTAACAAAAATGAGGGACTATCATAGTAATATAGGGACCTAACACATATGAGTGAATTCAAGAGCATAAAGCATGAAATAAATATGTTGAACAACAGAAAAAACAAGAATATAAAACTATCACAATTGATCCATCAACACATATTTTTAATGAAGGAGTTCACCCCTCCTAGGCTGCATCTCCTTGGTCCATATTCCATGGCTTAGGTCTTTGTATTAGCTCAAAAGTGAAAAATTGATGTTTACATTCAGCTACAGCTCTTGAAACCTACTTCAATGATTCCAAAATGTCCAAATCTATTAGAAATGACTCTTCTTGCTCCCAATTTGGTCGAACATTGCTCCAGATATGGTCGAAACAAATTTTCCTAGGAAATATCCTCCACATCTGGAGAAGACTCCAGTTAAGAGCGCCAAAAATGGGGGCAGATACTAAAATGGTGGTTCTGCTGAAAAGTCTACCATATTAATCTCCAGTTAATTAATGCTAAGACTGAACTTAATTGTGGATAAGTGCGGTTAACACTATAAGCATGTATTAAAAAATAACCCAGATTACAATATGCATTAGCGCTAAGCATGGATTATGGTTTTTAATTAAACTCCATTAAAATATTAATCCCCGCATTTAAAAATATCGGCATCATTGGTCTAGTGACTTGGTATCATGGGGAGGGGGCCAACCCCCTCCATTCCCCCGCCGTTGCAATATTTGAACTTCAAATGGAAGTCGAGCACTATACTTTTCAAGGACTAATGGTATGGCTCATTGGTAAAGGCGGATAGTTAGCACGGGGGAGGTTGCGGGGTCGACCCAGACCTCTGCCCATCCGATACATGAATTTTTCTCTATAATATTACATGCTCTTTACCAAAGTTAAAAAATTTGGTATATATAAAATAATTTGGATTTCATATAATATGCCAGTGTTGAAATATAATTTGAATGCGTACTTTGAGCTTTTACACTGAGTACATGATCATCATCCTCGTCCTTGGAATCCTCCTCAACCAACATACTCACCTTGATCCTCCTGCATAAGACCCTCAACGTTCATTCTATAAGTTCCTGCACTTTTCTCTATCATCAAATAATAACTGCGACAATTATTCTTATCGTCCCCCACCGAGCTACAAATATTACAAAAAAAAAAATTCGGGCTCAGCACATTCTTCTACAAAAAATAGAATTATTATGTGCAATGTTTACTTGCAAATTTATATAAGTCCCACCATGCACTAGATCCTAGGTGCAATGGATTAGTTCCTCCAATATTGATGTAGTCTCCGAATTATAGGGCATTGATCCTTATAGTGGCCCTCTACCTTACACTTTATGCACCATACTTCTGATTGAATTTATGACCTAACTTCCTTAACCTTATTTAGATAGTGTAACTCCAAATGTATTATTTCTAGTTGGTTCTGAATTTGTTGTACTCCTGAATGATTATTTCCCACCGACGAATCTTACATTTTCATTGCAATTTTTAGAGCTTCATCTTCTATTGATATCTTCTATTATGTCAAAGGTAGCTTGATATGTGGAAATAACGTAGCTATAAACCACTCATGTTGTTCTTCAAGTATTTGAAAGCTTACTTGACCCATTAACATCTTGAACCTTTGATCTAATTCCCAAACTGACTCAGTTAGGAATTTATTAATCTCATTTAATTCTGTAATACATTGTGACTATGATTTTGGCTTCTTAAACTCTGTAGTCAGTGATTTCTTTGTATCATCCAATGAAAAAACCCAATTAATCATAGATTAATTCATGTACCATGCCAGTTCTCTTTCCTATAGTGTTGTGACAAGTTGCACCTTCTTCACATTGTCTTCAATAATCTGTCTTGCTTTCCATACAACTTCAACTACAAACAAGAATTGCTGAGGATCCTCTGATATGAGTCCTCTAAAGATAGGTAGCTTGATATCATTCACCATGTTTGCTGTGGGTGGGAGAGTTAGAGGTGGATGGAAATTGTAAGTAGTGGGATGTGGGGTGAGGGGTGTTGCGGGATGGGGAATCCTAGAGGTGCCCTGATTATTCTCAGTTCCCAACTGCAACACACCTCTAGGGGTTGTGGGATTACTTTTTTCTCCATCGCTCTCAGATCCAATCAACAACAAACTATAATTAGTCTCAATATAATTTTCGTGACTACTTTGTATCGTTTCCTACTTCATGTAGATCCGCCTCTAGACTTAAGCCCAAGAATTAATTTGATTTCATTCATAGTACACCCTTTTCAAATAAAATAATTTTAATCCAAATCTTCAAATATTTTAGATACCTACCACGTGGACCTTTAAAAAATATTTTCTCAGATTTTTTGTAAGATAAAAAATTGTCTATTGCAAACTCAGTAATAAATCTTCCCAAGATGCTATCAATCCATAAATCAAAAACTCTTGATATCTTGTTATTGATCTCCTTAAGTCAGTATAATAATTCAGGGCTCCATGCAGTAGGCTCGTTGTTCTTAAAACAAGTCTTTTTCTCACTCAGCTTTGATAACCATTCATGGAGTTCATTAGAAATCGTCGCAAAAAAAATCTCATGTTGTTCTATAAAAATATACCTCTGCAACCAAGCTTCAGTCGACAGTCACAAATTTCTATTTTCTTGAGTTGTGAACTCCTTCTCTTTCAATTCTACCCAATATTGTATTTCCTTCTTGTTCAAGTGCCACATCCACATATCCATCAACCTGAGCCCAATCCCAGAAATAGAACCATTTTTTGGCTCAAAGGGGTCTTGAGCTAGGTTTGGAGTTGCTGCACAACCAACAAAACCCTCTATAATCGGCCCTTTCAACAATGACTTGTAGCACAGATCATAGTCTCATTCGAGCCAATATTGGGGGATTTCCGAATTAGGTTTCTACATCTAGAGGGGCAATAGGATGTGGATCTACTACTAAAATAATCCCTTATGCTTTCATGAAGTGCGTAGAGGCAATTATCTACTTTCATAGTTTATACCCTATTCGTCCCTTAATGTTATTGTGCACTACGCTTTTATCACTAATATGAAATATTCAATATATTATGATGCATATAAACAATATGGAATAAATTGTTATGCATAAAACAACATAAAAAATTTCTCGATGCATAAAACATCTGCAAATATAGGTAAAAAACAGATTGCACAATTAACATAGAAGTACTTAAGAACCTTCCTTCTCTTTGTTAATGATGAATATTTTCAGTACAATCCTTATTCACCCCACGCACACAACTGCGGGTGGTCTGCGCACACAGCTACAGATGAAGGCCACTGTGCACACAGCTATGGAGCCTTTCCTTCTTCCCAAAGCACAGAAGATAACGCAAAATATAGACTCAATACATGGATCTATCTATTCCGTCTATATCTCATGACTTAGAAATACATCGCTTTATATAACCTTTGCATATTACAATACCATGGTCCAAATAACATGGGCAGAATAAAAAATAACAAAATTAACTTCATGCAGTTGATTTATCCTTGCTACATTGTGCACTTTTCTCCTTGAATTGTAGAGTCTTTTGACCAGAATTGGACCAATTTGGGCCTCACCCAACAAATACAAAACTAATAATGGGACAAAGTCTCATCAAATTAAAAAAGCATTTGCTTCCTCACGGAGATAATTTTTTATGTATGGTGCCATGTTCTCAACTCTGTAGAGATGGCTTTGACCTAAGTTGGTAAGTCCCCTACATAACACATATTTTCCTCCAGTTCCTTCGCCAATAGGGTCTTGGAGCTTGATTGTACATTATTCCATAGCCATGAAATTTTAATATGAGATTTGACTGGTGCAATGGTTTACTGTAGAATAATGTCTTTGGTGATCTCTAAACCTTCCTCTTTTGTTTCTTTCTTCATCTGTTCAATGTACTGCTTGATATCCTAGAAGATGATTTCCCCACCTATGATCATTTCAAGTGATCCTATTGAAGGCATCCCATGCTTCTATGCTAAATACCCATAGCCATTATGTAGATGATTGTAAGCGAAAATAGTGCTAATCAACTATTCCATAAGACACATATATTTATGATGGGGGAGTCTCAGCTGAACTCTATCTATCCTAATGGAAATCATATATTTTATTTCCAAATTTTTTGGAGCATCTGGATGCTTGGTAGTCGATTATTAAAGATGGTATTCAGAAGAGAGCACAATAACAAGAGACACCACTTGTTGTAGAAGTATCATCTCCTCATACGATCATGCTATGTTGTCCTCCGTTGGCTCTAGTTCCTCATGGATGGTTGACTGCCATTTTGCAGCATTGAAGCTCTGTGAAGATAATTGTTGATTCTCTGTTGCAAGGTGTTCCACCTATTTCTTCATTGTAACATGTTCTCTCCTTAATCTATAAATCTAAGTCAGCTGATATTTTGAGTTGTCCTGTGCTGTTGTAGCAAAAGAAACATTTTCAGCCATGATTTCCCTAGGATTACTGCTAGTGTTGGAAGTTATCACCTTATTTGTAGATACCGAAACTAGATTCTGAGATCATTTTGGAAGTATCTATGCCTCTGTTGCACATTCCTCTTCTTGAGTTGATCAAACATGACAATGCACACATCTGTGACTCTATCTGTAGGCGGAGGTGTGATTCCCATTTCTCCAAATGGAATATGACCTCTCGTGAGAGGAGGTTCTTTTGGATAACCTGGTTCATCATCCATGGGTTTGATGGTATCCTCCTCCTCTAACTATTCTTCTATCTCCAGAGTCAATCATTATTCTTCTAGTCTCTATGATTCTTCTTCCTCCTGGGACTACCTTTTTTGTTCCTCTTCTATTCTTCTCCTTCCTTTTTCTTCTTCATGTTGCTTCCTTAGAAACCCATCTTTCGTCCTCTTCTCCTCTTATTTTTCTTCTTTCCTATTGTGTTATGATTGAATAACTCCTATGTTCAAAAAATAGTATAAATGTGGCCAAATATGATGGCGAATAGTTGGATATGCGACCTATGGGTATCAGATATCTGATAGATTGGTGTTTATCAAATCACAATTGGAATTTGGTCGAAAAATCGACAAATTAGTAACCATCGGATATGTGATGGTATAATTGTCGATTATACAATGTAATATCCCAAAGGGGAGAATGCATCAATACTGAAACATAATATAAGAACTGCAACAAAGTAAATAATAAATCTATATACACATCCGAATGCACAGAAATAGCTGAGCCATTTTATTATACTGGAGGTGAAAAAGAAAGTACAACAGTGCTCAAAATATGAGACACTCAAGCCACAAGGGTGGCCCAGAATGACCCTACAATGATTTCCCAAGAGGGGCTGCGTAACTGCTGAACTGCTGGAAGGTAAAATACATTGTCCCTATTGCAACTGTTGGGACTACAACTTCCTGAAAGATAAAAATTCAAATCTAGGCAGAATGGGATCTCCGATGATCCTGAAATTGTAGATCTAGGCTCAATGATGGATTCCCAAGATAACCCAAAAAGGGTTTCTCATATATGTAAGTCTAAGAAAACCACCCTCTTAGGGCTTCAAATATATGCTGCTGGGAATGCAGATCTGAAGCTAGATCTGATGATATGATGGCTGCAATGGTACATAATCAGATCTATGCAAGAAGGGCTAACCCTTTCATTAGATCCTTGGGATAAAATCTCAAGATCTAGCTCCTCCAATCTCCTCCACTGAAAATAACTGTTGGATGAACAACAACTTTAGAAAACTGCACTATCAGAGAGGGAGGCTCAATAGCCTACTGCTAGATATGTCAAATCATCTCTTGAATGATGGAAACAATAGATCCAATGTGAGGAGATGATCCCTAACAGGATTTCTAGCTGAAATACTAGAAACTTCCTTCCTCCTATAGATCTACAGGACTGAACTATGCAATCCTTGAAGGGACTGCTACTTCATGGTGGTAAAACCCAATGTCTTGAATGCCGGATGTAGATCTGATGCTCCTAAAAGGCTGAATGTGAATAACAAAGTGGTCGGATGAATCCTCCACTGGTTACCTAGCTGAATGCTAGAAACAACCTCCTGAAGATGGCGTCAATGTCTGATAAGGAACGAAGAACAATCCTCTTCCAAGAGCTTCTCAATGAAAGAGGTGGGATTCCCTCTCGGGAACACCCTGTGCTAAACAACACTATAAACTCTGCTAAATGGCCCAAGCTTACATAGAAATGTCCTAAGACAAATCTAGATCTAAACAGATCAAGAAATGAATAATCCAAATCATGCCTTCAATTGTGCCTTCACCTTCATTAGATGCATGAGCCTTCCATATCCTAGGCCCACTCGAAAACTGTGCTATACATGTGCACATAGTCTCCACGTTTGACTGTTCTATGGCTTCTTGTCCTCCATCATGTTCACATGGGGTGATCACCCTCTCCATCATATGTGCATTAAATGCACCACATCCTCGACTATCTTATCATAAGTGCTTCATGATATTCTTTGAATGCACTATGATCTCAATTGACCTTATCAAAGATCCTCAAGATTTTATATTTAAAATCCATGATCCTATTTGACTGTTTCATCCTCTATAATCTATCTCATAAATGAGACATGATCTCCATTAGTGGAGCTGCTCCACTACTCCATGATTTTATATCTATATCTAGAATATCCACATAAACACATTAAAAGTGTATTTTATTCATCTTTGAGTCCCTCCACCCTTTTATTTACTTAATTCATTAATAAAATCAAGAACTCTAATATTCCAAATATGATGTGAAAATTTTGGAATATTAGAGTCCCCCCCCTCGGGAAAATGTTTCATGTCCTCAAGAAACTCCAAAAGTAGATGCAAAGCCATCTATTCCCCTCCAAATGGCATCCACATAAGGAATGCTTCCACCATTTGCTGCAATGTGTTATGCATGTTTGGTTCCAAATTTGTCTTTCAAAAATATATAGGATGACCTCTAACTATATGGTTAGATGTCCTCCTTCTCCCATCAAGTACCAAGTGACAACCATATGATGCCCCATATCATCATTAATACATGAGATACATAAAATAAAGTCGCTATTTCCACAAAGGAAAAGCCCCATATCACAATACATCTCTTCATCCCAAGATTTATGAATTTGATTGAGCATTGACATGCTCTCATCCTTAGCCCTGTTGGCCTTGTTGGATCCAAGCATAATTCCAACATTATGAAAAAGAAGAAAATGGGACATATGGGTAGAAAAATATGTCAAACCATACTCTCCCAATAGTAGCCACGAGAGTAAGGCCCTCTGCTGCCATCCTCCATCTCCTTCATGTAATATGGACAAGCCAAACTCCCCCAAAACCAACCAAACCAACAAGAGATCTTGATGCTTTCTCTCATCCTCGTGTGCATCATGGAGTAAAAACATACTGATAGACATGTAGAATTTCAAATCAGCCCAATACAAGCAAACACCATCAATACAGATCATGAGAGTATCATGCCCAAGTTCTACCCAATACAAAACACATAGACATAGGATATGTCATGTGGTGGCGAAACTCTCTCAAGGGAACCCAAAATGAACATGCCTTCTTTTACTGCATTCTATCATTGATACACAAGGCTTGAATCAGAAAAATATGAGCTATTGGGTGGTAACCATACTTACCCAAGAGCAGCCACCGTAGCCATGCCTCCTTCTTCATTTGATAAGTGTTTTTCAAGGCATGGATCAAAGAAATAGGAACCTTTGGGTAGTGACAAGAATATCCCAAGAGAAACTAACGTAAAATATTTCTGGCCCATGTCATATCTCTGCAAGTGGTCATGCATCCCCTTTCTTATCATCCTTACCCACTCATCCCAATGTGGATGATGAATGATGTACTGCATAATCATTGTATCATCCCTTTGTAGAATATCATCCTCCCCAAACTGATGAAGAACTTTGCACTTCATGAAATGTTGAAGTGCACCTCCAATGAGAACTCTCAGGGAGATTCTCTTTTCAACAAAGGCCCTCCAAAACCAATG
This sequence comes from Pinus albicaulis, assembly GCA_034641835.2. Classification (NCBI taxonomy): domain Eukaryota; kingdom Viridiplantae; phylum Streptophyta; class Pinopsida; order Pinales; family Pinaceae; genus Pinus; species Pinus albicaulis. The sequence continues at coordinate 103,186,795 of CM076570.1, read as the reverse complement.
AAGTTTTGGATCTACTGGAGGTAGAAGCTTCTCTTTGAGCAGTGAGATTCTTATTGAGAAAGTGTCAAATAGAAAGGAGAAAATATTTCTCATCTCAAGATGTCTACCATTTATCACCTTTACCTCCATTTCTTCATGAGTGAAGCTACCTTCAGAATTCTCCAAGAATGATGGGGTCTCTTCATTTTTACAACTACTAAGTGACAACATTGTAGATGTGCATGGTAATACATGTGTTGTCTCAACACAAGGCACATTACTGATCTAATAACTAGTTATTGTACATATGATCATGCTCATCCCATTTTCTGAAACTCTACACTTCAACTCAAAGGGTTGAATGTAGCTAAAAAATGATGAACTGGGATAGTTATTAATCTCCTCCTCTATTATATCAAGGGTCCTTTGTGCTCTGATATGTTGCTGCTTCAAATCAGCATTTTGTTCTAACCCTTAGTTATGCATTGGCCCTAATGGCATGTCCTCATAAGTCTCAATAATATCTACTGAAACAATATGTGATGAAAGTTCATGCATACCTTGGATCTACTGATGTGTGGAAACCTCTTGCTAGAACATAAGAGTTCATCCAACTGGGACAATAGTGTCTCCAACTATTGGTAAGAGTGATGGCTTCTCTTCTCCAAGTGTACCAGTGCTGGAATCTTCCTCCTCTTCCTCATCCATCTCCTTAATCATGGATGGGAATCTATGTGTCAAGAGCTCAAGACTATCTTGCAAAGTTGCAAGTGTCTCTACTTCGGATGAAATTAATTCTGCAGCTGGTGGTGAATGTAGTGACTTATTCTCCATAGTGACAAGATGGACATCCTCCTTTGTTTCCTTAGGAAATGTCTCTTTGTGATCCATCTCTAGTTTTCTCATATCAAACTTCTTCCTTAACTTGTGAAATAAATCTGAATATTTGGTCACCTTTGCATGCTCCATGTGACCAAACCACCAATCATTGGCTTCACCTAAAAGATGAAGTGTTGCAATTTGAACAATCTCTCCTTCAGCTACAGGATGTAGCCTAAAAAATGCATCTAACTCTTTCCTCCAAGCCTTAAAAGTGCTTTAGGAAGATCCATAAAATGTATGAAAATAGAATCTATTGTGCCTCTTTCTTCTATTGCTGCTATAGTATCATCTTTCTTCTTTGATTTGGAAGAATTATTGGAGAGTTATAATCTCCTTGAATGCTATAGGGTATGCTTTATACTATTCAAGATACAGACTGAGAGTCTCATGAGTCTCAGGTTCTTTCCTTTCTTCATTTCTACACCCTTCACCTTCTTCAGAGTAAATGGGCATAGTAGATCTATGAGGAGATCTATGATTCTCCAGTCTTCTTTTCTGCTGATAGGAAGTGCTTAGACCTTCCTCATCAAATCTTCTTCCTAGATCTTCTTTTTGTCTTTCTCACTTAATTTGATAAACCTCCTTGGAGAGATCTTGCTTGGATCTAAAGAGAGGAATGGGAAAATACTCCTTCATGATAGATCTTATCATCCGCTTCTTCTTTTGATGCAAAAGATGAAGTGTCCACAAGCTGAGCCAAAGATCATGCTCTGATACCACTATAATGTCCCAAATGGGAGAATGCAGTAATACTAAAACACAATATAAGAACTGCAACAAAGTAAAAAATAAATCTATATACACATCAAAATGCATAGAAATATTTAAGCCATTTTATTATATTGGAGGTGAAAAATAAAGTACAACAATGCTCAAAATATGAGACACTCGAGCCACAAGGGTGGCCGAGAATGACCCTGTAATGATTTCCCAAGAGGGATTGCGTAAATGCTTATCTACTCGAAGGTAAACTGCATTGTACTTGCTGCAACTGTTGGGGCTGAAACTACCTAAAAGATAGAAAGTAAGATATAGGCACAATGGGAGCTCCGATGATGCTGAAATTGTAGATCTAGGCCCAATGATGGATTCCCAAGATAACCCAGAAAGGGTTTCTCGGATCTGTAAGTCTAAGAAAACCATCCTCCTAAGGCTTCACATATATGTTGTTGGGAATGCAGATCTAAAGCTAGATCTGATTATATGATGGTTTCAATGGTGCACAATCATATCTATGCAAGAAGGGCTAACCCTTTCACTAGATCCTTGGGCTAAAAGCTCAATATATAGCTCCTCCAATCTCCTCCACTAAAAATAATTGTTGGGTGAACAAAAACTTCAGAAAATTGCGTTGTCAGAGAGGGAGGCTCAATAACCTACTATTGGATATGTCAAATCAGCTCCTGAATTATGGGAACAATAGATCCAATGTGAGGAGATGATCCCTCATAGGATTTCCAGCTGAAATACTAAAAACTTCCTTCCTCCAATAGATCTATAGGACTGAACTACACAATCCTTGAAGGGACTGCTGTTGCATGGAGGTAAAACCCAATGGCCTGAATTTCAGATGTAGATCCACTGATCCTAAAATGCTGAATGTGAAGAACAAATTGGTATGATGAATCCTCCACTGGTTTCCTAGCTAAATGCTAGAAACAACCAACTGGAGATGGCACAAATGCTTGATAAGGAATGAAGAACAATCCTCTTCCAAGAGCTACTCAATGAAAGAGGTGGGATTCTCGCTCGGGAACACCCTGTGCTAAAAAAAAATGCAAACTCTACTAAACAACCCAAGCCTGCATATAAATTTCCTAAAACAAATATATATCTAAACAAATCAAGAAATGAATAATCCAAATCATGCCTTCCATTGTGCCTTCACCTTCACTATATGGATGAGACTTCCATAGCCTAGCCCCAATCCAAAATTGTGCTATACATGTGGACATAGTCTCCATGTTTGACTGCATTGTGGCTTCATGTCCTCCATCATATTCACATGGGGTGATCACCCTCTCCATCATATGTGCATTAAATGCACCACTTCCTCCACTATCGTATCATAAGTGCTTCATGATCTTCCTTGAATGCACTATGATATTAGTTGACCTTATCAAATATCCTCATGATTTTATATTTCTGATCCATGATCTTATTTGACTGTTTAATCTTCCATAATCTATCTCATAAATGAGACAATGTCTCCATTAATGGAGCTGGTCCACTACTCCATGATTTTAGATCTAGATCTAGAATATCCACATACACACATTAAAAGTGGATTTTAATCATCTTTGAGGTTTGTGGGTCCCTCCACGCTTTTATTTACTTAATTCATTAAGAAAATCAAGAACTCTAATATTCCAAATATGATGTGAAAATTTGGGAATATTACATCCAACACATAAAAAGGCCAAAATGGACATTAAAAAATCTATGTTTTTAGGTCTATTTTTGGACATAATAAATTTTCAGATACTTGATGGTCGTAACGTCGAATAGACAACAAGTCTCAAACCAGTCCACACTCAGATATTTGACACATAAGTCATTTTTTCTAACGGAACAAATCGATGTTCACGTGTTAGTTAACTGGCTGAATAAGTAAATTGTGCGAGAAAATTGTTGTCGCTATGATGCTTTCGAGTTGACGGTAGAGCATCAAATAGGTGACAGAAGGAAGTTATGTCTGACGAGAGGGTTAAGGTACTGGCGTTTGTTTCGATCGACCCAGACATTGAGTATCCAATGAGGACTTTGATAAGATATTTTCAAATATTTGATGGCGCAATACACACACACACACACATCAATATATATATATATATATATATATAAACACACAAATATACATACACACACACATAGACTGTGAGTTTTCTCGATGGCTCTGATCCCTTATACATTTTTGGCATGCCATAGAATTTTTTTTTTCATAGACTAAGTTATATAGGTGGATCCGCTCCCTTATACGTTTTTGGCATGACATTTCATATGGTTTTCACATAGACTATGAGTTTTCTCAATGGCTCATCTCCCTACATTTGATTCGGCATGTGCAAGTTTGTTCAAATATGAATTAGAAAATGAATCCTCTCTTTTATTGTCTTATTTGTTACTTCCATTAGACACTAGTTTCCTACATATTTTTAAAGGCAACAATGACATTGGTATGATGACATACTCAATATGTAAGTGTATTCTAGTATAGTAACCAAAATCAAGCATATCATCTTCATCATAAATGGACTATATAGAGACATACATTACGAGAATATCTAAATCACATTACAAATAACCGAGTATTGGTGGTAAGCCAACATTCAAGCAAAAGTATAAGCACAATCTAGGTTTCTTTCATCAAATTGACCAAAGTGGATGATGTAATCTAGCACCTCAACTGTACTTGATGTGATTGTGAGGAGAATATGACGAACAAACAATTAAAAAAATATATAATACACAAGTTTGTTCACTGATGATGGATATATATATATATATATATATATATATATATATATACAGTAATATTTTGAATACTATAAGAATTCCATCACACATAACATCCTTCATTATTTATCACCTAGAGTTGAAGGCATAGGATATTGTGGCTTATAGAGTTATGGTTATCAACAATAATACGAGGAGAGAGTATTTTGTGCTAGAAATATAATCTAGAACATAAGAATGTGTAAAAAATATTTTTCCATAAAAACCCATGTATATAAACCTAGTGATGTAAATTATTTATTTGTGAAAATAAATTGATGAATGACTTGAATGGAGGGACATAAAAATCCAAATTTCTAAGAGGGAAAGGATGTGGTGGGTTTTCGCATGAATATTGAATTCCTGTTGCATATTGGTTGGTTTCCCCATGGCGTTTTGTGAGCAGTTCCATACAAACCACCCTTAATTGTCATAACTATCTACCTAATAAAGTACTAGCATATGTTGACATGCATTGAAGTCAGAGTGGAAAACCTGAGTGGAGGATGACATCATACTTCCCCCTCTACTTATGAAATGTGGATAGGGAAAGATGGAAATGGAAATTAAAGGCCCTGAGTGTGAAGGAATAAGGATTGAGAAACTTTAGTCTTCTGGCATTGTGGAAAGGATAATGGTCAAAGTGTGTGAATAAGACATAGAAAAATTGGTGCAAAACGTTTACTGTGTAGAGAGCACTTATACAAGTTGAGTATCAAAATAACTATTTATAATCATGCCTCACATCATGAATTTTTCAATGAGTTTGGTTGATCACCCCAGAACATAACTTAGCATGGGTGATGAGTGGGTGCAGTTAGTTAAAGGAACACCCCAACCAGCACTTGAGAGAATGGTTATGTATATTGCATGGAGGAGATGTGTGTCAGCCAAAGAATTTTTGTGAGTCAAATTGCATGGGTGTAATGTGTCAACCACATAGGACTTGAAGGGACATGACCCTTTTCTCTCCATTAAACCCATATATATAGCCAAGCCTGTGGAGAGGAGAAGGCATAAGAACTTGCTAGGTCCCATAAACTTGAATAATTGGTTCATGGTGAAGAAGGATGCATATTGTCTTGTAACAAATCAAAATATTTCATGGGGATATTTCTGGAGTTTTTGGGCATGTAATTAAGGTTAATCTTCAACCTGAGTTGCATATTGGTTGGAGAAGGGGACCAATAGAAAGTTTAAAACATGTGGTTTTTTGGTAGGTCTGTGCCACTGAGTGGTGTTGTTTAGTGGTGCATGTAGCTGAGTGGAAAATGTATTGGCAACCGACCCAAGTTTTTTTTGTAGGTATTGTAGGTAGGGTAAGGTGAGAAATTATCCCTTGGTATTTGAATCATTTTATATTTATATGTAGTTTTAGGTTGTGGGATGATTCATATAATATGTTTTGAAAAAAATCACATTAAGATGCTAGTAGTGTAGAACACATGGATGTCACATGGAGCCACTTGGGATTATCACACCCAAAGTAAGATGTGCTTCATGACATGTTAACGGATGTGGCTATGGTTGTGTCACTAATGATGTGGAAAATACACATAGGATGAACCCAACTAGAGTGTGTTAGGAAAAATACACAGAGGGGGGTGAATCGGTATTTTTAAACTCACTTTAACTTTTATTTTCATACACTATTGTTATTCAGGTAAAATGTGTATGCACATGACTATGATGAATATAAACTACATATATCTAGTCAACTATTTTTTTATATTTAAACATTTCATCATTGCTTCATTATTTATTCATTAAGCTGAAATTATGAACAAGTAGATCACCAACACATAAGAAACAAATCAACACACATGAACACCAAGATTTTAGGTGGAAAACCAATGTGGGAGAAAACCACCATTGTTGTCGTCTTTGTCTTATTCTTTTATTACAAGGAAAATAATCTTACAACAATGTACTGACACATACTCAAACGAGTATGCAGGCGCACACCTACAAAAGGCTATAACCTTCTGTCATTCTCCAATACCTACTGGAAGTGAGTTCCAAGCCCCTAACTTTTTTTACTGGATCCTACCAAAAGGGTGAACCATATTTCATAATATTTCAGACTGGATCCACTTTCATCATTAAGCCCAATATCAAAAACCAATCACTAAATCAACTCACCCAATCACTAAACTAATTGAATCACCAAATCAACCACTAAATCTCAATCAACCAATGGAACTAGAATAAATGAATTCATATAAGATCATATCAATGTAAAACCATACATAAGTATACCAACCATACTCTGTTGATCACATAAACTATTTTTTGTCACTATAAACCCCGATAAACATACATCAAAATGTATACGTTAATATTATGAATCATACCTTCATATGCATGCGCTTTCCCTGAAGAAGACTTGTGTACAAATATCAAATCATTGAAAACTGAGTCTGAATCACTATAACACTAAATCAATCACTGAATCATATACTGAATCTGTCATATATCATTGAACCAAAGAAATATCACCATATATTATCATCAACACTAGTCAACATTCCATTCCATAATCAATTCAACCCAACTAGTACTGTCAAACATAGATTATCATGATAGAGACATCTTCAATGGACAAAAACAAACATAACATAACTGATCAGATATCATCAAAAGCACATACTACAAAACCCTAGTATGTATACACAACTTTTACAAAGCACATCCACATATGTACAAGAGATCCATGCATAGCACCAACGTACATATTCTAAACATACTAAAAATACTTCGCAAAATATATACGTGACTACCTAGAAGCATTTCCACATATGTGCACGACCTTTCAGAGGAAAACCAATGTACAAATCTGAAATCACTGAATCATACCTTTGCTGCATAACACAATATCTGTAAAACCCAAATCTCATCATACACACTGTTACAATCACATATCATTATACCATCATCATAGATGTTGTGTAACCAGCTCCAAAAATAGAAGAGAAGAGATATCAACGCCTTAGAAATAAGCCACTTCGAGGGGGCAACCTCCAATACATTACATAAATGAACAATGGATGATACAATTTACAAAACCTCCTTTCTATATATAGGAGTCCATGGGGCCATAATGTAATCCTAGTGGGCCACAATGTAATCCTAGCTGACCTAACAATAATAATTTAAGGGCACAATAACAACAAAATGGGGGTTACAAGGGTACAATAATAACAATAAGGGGGTTACACTAACAACAATAAGGGACTATACTAGTAATATAGGGACCTAACATGCCCCTCTCCTTCAAAAAAGTGTTGTCCTCAACACTTGAGTAGCTCTGGGTGCTTCTGTATAAAATTCTCATCCTCCCATGTAGAATCTTCAGTGGGTTAGTTCTTCCACTTGATGAGATACTTTGAAATTGATCGATTCCATAGTTGTCAAGTTCTTGTTTCCGTGACCACTTCAGGTTCCAATATGATTTTTCCTTCCTCATCAAGTTCTGGCAATATTTTTTGAACTAGAAGATTTTCACCTATAACCTTCTTTAAGCATGAAACATGGAAAACTGGATGTGCTCGTGAAGAAGCAGGAAGCTCCAATTTGTATGCCATAGTACCAATCTTTTGCAACACCTTGTAAGGACCAAAGTACTTTGGCAATCATTTATTATCCTTCTTAGCTTGATTGAGGGAAATTTGTTTGTATGGTTGTAGCCGTAAAAATACCCAATCTCCTACATCAAAACTTCTCTCGCTGCGATGTTGATCTGCCTGTTGTTTCATTCGATTTTGTGCCAAATTTTGGTTATCCTTTAAGAGTTGGAGAACTTCTTGTTGATGCTTGATGTGATCTTCCATTGCTTAAACCTTTGAATTTTCCCTTAAATATGATGTGATGGATGGTGGATGATATCCATAAAGTGCCATAAATGGGGTCATTTTTGCTACCGTATGGAAGGAAGTGTTATACCACCATTCAGCAAGAGGTAACCACTTGACCCATTGTGTTTGTTTATCAGATACAAAACAACGAAGATATCCTTCCAAACATTTATTTAGGATCTCAGTTTGACCATCAGATTGAGGATGATAAGATGAGCTATGAGCTAATTGAGTACCCAAACAAGAAAATAACTCCGTCCAAAAATTTCCAGTAAAAATGGGATCTCTGCCACTCACAATAACCCTTGGGCTTCCATGTAGCTTTTGAATTCTGTCCACAAATGTAGTAGCAATTGTACTTGCTTTAAATGGATGAGATAATGCACAAAAGTGTGCATACTTGGTAAGTCTATCAACTACCACCATGATGACATTATTTCCTTCGGACTTAGGTAAACCTATGATAAAATCCATTGAAATCTCCTCCCAACGTTGACTTGAAATGGATAAAGGTTGTAGAAGTCCCGGGGTCTTAATTGTCTCCACTTTATTCTGCTGGCAAACCAAACATTCCGCCACAAACTTTTGAATATCAGATTTAAGGCCATCCCAAAAAAATTCTTCTTCACCCTGTGGTAAGTTTTTAAAAATCCTGAGTGTCCTCCTAAAGGAGAAGTGTGCAATTCCAGAAGAATATTTTGTTTTAGTTGGGAATTCTTACAAAGATAGAAGCGATCTTTGTACCATAAGGAATCATTTTTCCAACTAAATGTATCAGATGTACTAGGATCTTGCTGCAACTTTTGAATGAGTGTCCATACATATTTTTCCTTCTTCCATTCATCTCTTGCTTCGGTTATCCAATCTAGTTGGATAATAGAAATGGCACAAAGCAATTTTTCCACCTCTTCATTCTTTCTTGAGAGTGCATCTGCAACAACATTAAGCTTTCCTTTTTTGTAGATTATTTCAAAGTCATAACCCAACATCTTTGTGACCCATTTTTGCTGCTCTTCTGAAGATATTCTTTGTTCCAAAAAAATTGTTTAAGACTATCATGATCAGTTTTTACCTTGAAGTGTCTTCCCATTAGGTAAGTTCTCCATTTCTTTAGTGCATGCAGTATTGCTAACATTTCCTTCTCATAAATAGGTTTCTGTAAATACTTTCTTTTGATTGGATGACTTTCAAAAGCAATGGGTCTTCCTTCCTGCATTAAAACTGCACCAATTCCATTTCCTGAGGCATCACATTCCACAATAAAGGTTTTTGTGAAGTCTGGCGTAGCTAAGACCAGTGCTAAGCACATTGCCTCTTTAAGATGTTCAAAGGCCTTAGTTGCTTCAGGAGTCCATGAAAATGCATCTTTCTTCAATAATGTTGTTAGAGGTGCCGCTATTCTCCCATAATTCTTAACAAACTTGCGATAATAGCCTGTTAACCCGAGAAATCCTCGCAACTGCTTTATTGTCTTGGGGACTTTCCATTCCTTAATGGCTTTAATTTTGTTAGGGTCTACTTTAACACCCTCGTGAGATATAATATGATCCAGATATTCCACCTCTTGTACTCCAAAGAAAAATTTGGATGTTTTTGCATATAATTGTTTCTCCTGCAATAGTTTGAGCACCCTGTCAACATGTTCAACATGATCCTTCCAAGACCTGCTGCAGATTAGTATATCATCAAAAAATACTAGCACAAATTTTCTAAGGAAGGGTTTGAAAATGGAATTCATCAACCCTTGAAATGTAGAAGGTCCATTGGTAAGGCCAAAAGGCATGACCAAAAATTCATAATGACCCTCATGAGTTCGAAATGATGTTTTTGGAATATCTTCAGTCTTCATTCTAATTTGATGATATCCCGAACGAAGATCCAACTTGGTAAAATAAATTGCTCCATGTAATTCATCCAATAATTCATCAATCACAGAAATGGGAAATTTATCTTTAATGGTGAGCTTATTGAGCTCCCTATAATCCGGACACATTCGCCATGATCCATCCTTCTTGTGTACCAATACTACAGGAGCAGAGAAAGAACTTTGACTAGGTTGAACTATACCCGCCTCTAACATTTCTGCAATCATACGTTCAATTTCGCTCTTTTGGACGTAAGGATATCTATAAGGCCTGATGTTTGGAGGAACACTTCCTGGAATCAAATGAATAGCATGATCATGATAATGAATAGGTGGGAGTCCTTTGGGAGTTTCAAACACCTTGGAATGATTGTCCAAGACTTGTTGGAGATCTGCAGAAATAGATGATTTTGATGTCGGAACTTCTAGTGAGCATAATTGTGCAATTACGCCTCGTTGTTCTTTCTTTAGAAGCTTTGTCATGACATTAGAGCTTATTATCCTTCCCTGCTTCCCTTCAATACCCCGTAATTCGACTTCCTTTCCTTCTGAAAAAAATTTCAAGAAAAGTTCTTGAAAATTAAAAGCTACCGTCCCCCAAGATTGTAACCATTGTACTCCTAGTACAACATCAGCACCTCCCATAGGAATGGAAAGCATTGGACTAGTCAATACATATTCCCCCATGGTTAGCTTGATATTATGGCATTTCCCAGAGCAATTTATAGTTCCTCCATTTGCAACCATCATTTGGCATTCTGGTGCTGGGTATAGGAAACAATTTAATTCCTTGGCTACCTTACAATGAATAAAATTATGCGTGCTACCTGAATCAATCAACACTATTACCTTTTTCTTCTTGATTTGTCCTGCTATCTTGAGAGTTTGAGGAGTAGTAATTCCTGCTAGTGCATTAAAAGATATGGTTAGATTCATTTCTTCCTCTTCTAGGGCTGGTTCCTGGTGTATATCCTCTTCTTGTTCATTTTCTTCTTCCTCTTCACAATCTATGTAAAATAATTTCTTCTCAGCACACTTATGAACTTTAGTGTATTTGCTATCACAAATATAGCAAAGCCCTTTTGCTCTTTTTTATTCTAATTTTTGTGGTGTCAAACTTGTAGGTTGTGGAAATCTAGGCGTAGCAACACTTCCTTCTTTATAGAATTGAGTGGTAGGCTTCCTTGTCGCCATTATTTTACATTCAACTTTTCTTAGCAACCTGAATGCCTTCTCCAATGAATCTGGTTCCAAAATGCGAACTTCATGTTGAATATTATCCTTGAAAGTGCCTATGAAGAGATTGATCCTATGTTCCTTTGGAATATCAGTTACCCTTATATTCAATTTTTGGAATTCCTCAATGTGCTGCCCCACTAAACCCTTTTGTTTGAGATTTATCAATTGGATAAAAAAGGTGTTGCTCTTTGTATCCTCATAATGTGCTATCATTTCTTCCGTAAAAATAGACCAAGTGACAATTTTTTTACGGGAGCAAAGCCATCGATACCATACAAATGTATTTTGTTCTAAATGTAAAGTTGCAATGCGTACCTTTGTGTGTTTTGCACATTATGGAGATCAAAATATTGCTCCATCTGTAGTATCCATGTTACAGGATCCTTTCCATCAAACTTCCTCATATCAATTTTTGGAATATGGTGGTTCTTCCCACCAACATTAGAGTTTATGAAATCACGATTAACATTTATTTTGTTCTCATCATGAGGTTCTTCTACTATCTTTTCACCATTAGGAAACATTTCTTGTATCAACTTTGTCAAACCTTCAATGTCTGTTTTTAGATCATTCTTCATGTTTTCCATCTTAGCTTCCATGCCAGCTTCCATGACATCCATATTAGCTTCCACGCCATCCATATTAGCTTCCACGCCTTTCTTCAAAACTTCCATTTCATTTTTTGTTTCTCTTTGCGAGAGTAAATTTTTTTGCACTTGCTCTTGTAATTTTGATAGATCATGTTGCAATTCTTCATCTTCATGAGTCATAGTAGAGCCTTCTGAAGGCTTAATGGGTGTTAAATTATTTTTACGAGGCATATTTTATAACCCAATATTGATATCTATTCTATAATATGCCCTTGGAATCAATTCAAATTGATTCTTCAAATAAGACTTATGCAATTCGGAAAAAAACACACACCTTTTTCTTGCTTTTGAGGAGCTCGATATTGAAATTGGATTATATTTGTGATTGCAGCACTTCAATATTTTATTTTTGGTACCAACGTAGCCCTTTGAATTATCTTTCGAATGCCACAGGTCTGACCTGATTTGGATTCTCCAAGACAAAGTTGTGTCCAATCTCCCACAATGACCTAATTATGGACTGGTTCGGTAGAGCAAACTTGTACGACTTGCCACGTGTCACTATTTTGTCCTTTGTCTCTGACATTTATAGCCAAGAAAATACAGTCTGTGTACTTGTGACCACTTTTTACGGCACTCCAATCCAATGCCCAGAGAGAGAGTTATTGAACTTTTCCCACGATCACCTCTTTGAGATGAAATTCCAAAGCCTGAAAATGCACTACCTTCCATAGATAATATCTCCAAAAATATTGCGAACCAAGCTCTGAAATGTTTTGATGAATTTCCTCAGGATTTCAGCTTCGCACCATATGAATTTCAGATTCTGAACCTTCGTAGAAAAAACGTTATAGTGCAAATTCCATGATGACCTGTTTAGGAGCTTGAAAAACAACCTAACTTCCACAGATGATATCTCCGAAAATATTGCGAACCAAGCTCTAAAATGTTTAGACAATCTTCCGCAGGATGTCGGCTTTGCACCCTAAAAATTTCAGCTTCTGAAACTTCGTAGAAAAAAATTTATAGTGCAAATTCCACGATGACATGTTTGGAGCAGCAAAACCCTAGAATCCAAACCTCTGATACCAAATGTTGTGTAACCAGCTCCAAAAATAGAAGAAAAGAGATATCAACGCCTTAGAAATAAGCCACTTCGAGGGGGAAACCTCCAATACATTACATAAATGAACAATTCTTGGATGATACAATTTACAAAACCTCCTTTCTATATATAGGAGTCCATGGGGCCATAATGTAATCCTAGTGGGCCACAATGTAATCCTATCCAACCTAACAATAATAATTTAAGGGCACAATAATAACAAAATGGGGGTTACAAGGGTACAATAATAACAATAAGGGGGTTACACTAACAACAATAAGGGACTATACTAGTAATATAGGGACCTAACAATAGATCTATCAAATAATACAAAAACTAAGAAATATGTATTTATTTCAGATCAATAAGATCTGATCCATCTCTCTTCTCTCTCGTGCAAACCTGTTTCAGATCAAGTAATTCATGAAAAAATCATCACTTACACCCCAAACACTTTGATATCCATATCCTTATATAGTATCAAACTTAGTAAATACCTTAGGCTAATCCCTTAGTAATGTTGTTGGTAGCATTTAACAAGATCAAATATCCATTGTCACATTCATTACTATGGGCCAATACCATGGTAAAGGCTCCTAGTATTAAAATTACCATGGTGAAGATTATGTACACGAATTTATTTCACCATACCTACGTATGTATGCAACCTTTCTTCTCAGGAGCCATGTATATTTTCACAAATTTCACTTTTATCATTTCCCTGTATTTGAACTTGACATTCCTTTGTTCATCCTTTATGTCACATCAGTACCAACTTGCATAATCATCCTGTTACCATAATGTTGACAACTTGATCAAGTAGGTTTCGATCAAGGACAACACATTAGTGATAATTCCAAACATCTCCTCCTTTGGACTTGATGGAAACCACTTTGGTGCTTGTTCACCACCACCTGTAAATACCTAGCAAAATACCAACTCTCTCTCCCCCTTTGACATGAAGACTTCCTTCTCCCTTTTGTAGAGAGTATTGTTTTAGGTCTAAAAGATGCATACTCACCATGCTCCCCTTGAGCATATGTTGAATCTTCTGAATTACATGATTCTATAAGTCAACCAAATATGACCTTTCCTATCACCAAGGAATCATGCTTAAATTAATTACCCAACATAGTGGGTTTACATATTTGACTCATAATTACATCAAATTCCCAAAATAATGGGATTACATACGTAAATTTATTCACCCCAATAGTCCATACTTATTATTCCTCAACAGTAAATAGAGTGATGGAGATTTGTTTCTTGCTAAACCATGATACCAAGCGGGGTCCCAAATAAAATTCTCCTCCACTAGTATTCTTTCGATCATAAATATTTCCTACCAAATATGTGTCTGTGTAATCATGAAGTGAAAAGTTTACAATTTTGGCATACCATAGAAAAAAATATTAAGTTCCTTCTAGATATTTTAATATTCTCTTAACTTCTTGGAGATGAGTTTCTTTAGGATTTTCTTGAAATCTTCCAACAATCCCAATTGCATGCATAATATCTGGTCTTGTGCCTTTAAGGTAGAGTAAGCTTCTGATCATATATTTGTATTTTGATTGATTAAATGAAGGAAAATAATCATTTTGACTAATATTTCATCCTGTTACCATTGGTGTGCATACAAGCTTGCAATCTTCCATTCCATATTTCTTCAAAATCTTCTTGAGGTATTTGGTTTTAGAAAGAAAGATACCATCATTTTTTTGAACTTGAAGACCAATAAAATATGTTAGTTCACCAAGTACATACATATCAAACTCTTGTAGCATAAATGAAGGAAATTATTGACTCATAGATTCTACCTTACTTCCAAATATGATATCATCTGCATAAACAACAACTATCAAAGGTTTTACTGTATCAAATTTTATATGTAGGTTTCTATCTGTAGTCCCTTTTGTGAAGCCTTGTTGTTGAAGATACCTATCAAGATGATAATACCACACACGAGGAGATTGTTTTAACCCATACAATGCCTTCTTAAGTTTGGAAACAATATTTTTATCATTTCCTAGAATGAATCCTTCAGGTTGTTCAATATAAACTTCCTATTCTAGATCCCCATTTAAAAATGCATATTTAACATCCATTTTATATAATTTAAAGTTATGAAATCTTGAAAATGCAAGAAAAATTCTTATGGATTCATGTCTAGATAAATGTGCAAATGTTTCTTCAAAGTTTATTCCTTCTTATTGAGCATAGCCTTTGCATAAGAGTCTTGATTTGTTTCTAATTACTTCTCCATTTTTATTCAATTTGTTCTTGAACACCCATTTTGTCCCAATAACACTATTATCATGAGGCCTTGGTACTAATTCCCATGTATGGTTATTTTCTATTTGATCAAGTTATTCATTCATTTTGTTAATCCAACATTCATCTTTAAATTCTTGATTCACATTTTGAGGTTCAATTGCGGATAGTAAGGTAATGTAACTACGAGTTCCAACAAGATTTCTTCTATTTTGTACTCTTGATTCCTTTTCACCTAGAATTTGGGATTCAAGGTTATTTTTATGAACATTCCTTAATGGAGTCTTTTCTAATGTTTCTGTGTTTTCATTTCCTTCTTTAGATGCTTCACTAATTTCCTTTCCTACAACATTTTGACTTGTAGTAGGAACAATTTTGTCATCTGCTAGTGCTTCAGTTTTGGTCCTTGTGGATGCTTCATCAATCACAACATCAATGTATTCCACAATATTTTAAAGCCTTTTATTATAGCATTTATATACCTTTCTTATAGAAGAGTATCCAAGGAGGATTCCTTCATCAACTCTAGATTAAAACTTTCCAAGCTTATCATTGTTATTCTTCATGTAGCATTTGCTTCAAAAAAGTCCAAAGTGTTTGATAGTTGAAGTCTTACCAAACCATACTTCATAAGGAGTTTTATCACTATTTACAAGAACATGAGATTTGTTAAGGATATTCACAGTTGTATGTGCTTCTTCTCCCTAGAATGTGTGACACATTCTAGAATCATCAAGTATGAAAGATTCCATTTGTTGGATTGTTCTGTTCATTATTTATGCCACTCAATTTTGTTGAGGAGTCTTAGCTATAGAAAAATGTCCTTTGATGCCATGTTGTTCACAAAAATTGGAAAACTCATTTGATATAATCTCTACTCCTCTATTAGATATAAGAAATTTTATTTTCAAAACTAACTCATTTTATACCAAAGCCTTGAATAATTTAAATTTATCAAATTATTCATATTTATGTTTAAGTAATCCAATCCAACACATTCTATTAAATTCATCAATGAATAATATGAAATATTGTTCAGCTCGAGCAAAAATTTTTCTCATAGGACCACACAAATTAGTATGAATAATTTCAAGTGGATTAATTGAAGTACATTCTTTAGTATGAAACTGAACTCTGCTTTTATTATGCTATTTTCTGGTAGATAGATTTGCATATGCTATTTTATGGTAGAGAGATGTTGGGAATGTCACAAACTACTTCCATTTTTATTGACTTGTATAATTTAGATAAGCTTAGATGTACCAACTTTCTAAGCTTAGATGTGTCAAACTTCTTGATTTGACATGATTTGCATATGCTATTTTCTGGTAGAGAGATGTTGGGAAAGTCACAAACTACTTCCATTCTTCTTGACTTGTGTAATTGATAAAATCTTAGATGTACCAACCTTTTGTGCCAAATACACCTTTCTTCTAATTTTCTTAAGTATCAATGCTCTTGGCTACATTTTAAGCAAAGACATTGCTTGGAGTTCTTGTTCCCTTTATTATGATATTACCTATATTTATATTATGTACCACACAATTCTTTAATCTAAAAAAAACCTCATGTCCTTGGCCACACATTTGACTAACACTTAGCAATTTATATCTCAGTCCATCAACAAATAAAACATTTCCATCATTGACCCTTTCCTTTAACAATACAGTTCCTTTCCCTTTAATAGTAGCAGGTGAATTATTACCAAACGTTACATTCTTTTCTTTATTTAATTAATTAAGAGAAATAAACTTATCTTTGTCACCTATCATATGCTTTGAACATCCACTATTAGTGTAACATAGAATTTATTGATCTCCTGCATACAAAGCTAGGCCACAATGATTAGTATCTATGGTTTTATTTTTCCATATATTAGGGGGTATTGCCTTTTGTTTATGCTGGTAAGATGATCCCATTTTGTTTCTGCATTGATATTATTTATGACCAATTTTATTGCAAAGAGGGAATTCAATTTCATCTTCAAGTGGTGATAAAACATTATAAAAACATTTATTTAACATGATCTCATTCTTTTGTTTTCTTGCTTCTCTAGTCATAATAGTTTTATAAGAAACACATAGAGCAACTTTTTGAAAAAAATTGTGGCAAGTAAAGAATTTACCATTGAATTAGGGATAATTGGTAGTATAGTACATTCTTGAGTAGATTTCCATTTTATGTTGTCTTGGTTGAGAATTATTTTATCCTTCATTATTTTGCTGAGATCTATGACTTTGATGACTGCTTTCTTTTACGGTATTGGCATAACTTCATGTACCTGCTTCAGAAGATTTTATATTTTTTTATGATTCACCATTTGAACTGCATCCAAGACTTGTCTTTATTAGGGGAGATGATTGCAATTTCACAATTTCTTCTAAAGTCTCGGGTCCTTTAGCAAATTTCAAATTTAGAGCCTTTTTTTCCAGTTCCTTCCTTAGGTTCACTACTTCAAGTTCTAAATTTTTGCAAATTTTCAAGAATTTATTTCTTTAGAGATTCAACTAATTTAGCTTATTCTAGATAGATTTTTAGTTGAGTTATTTCTTCAACAAAAGAGTTTTCCTTGTATATAAATTTTTCCTTTTCTTGTTTTTTGTTTATAATCGTGAGTCTATCAATTTCATCTAGAGCATCCATAATAATTTCATCATATTCATCTATGCATTAGTATTAAAATGCCATAAGTAACTGATAATCTTGATCAAATTCATTATCCTCATTATTAGAATAATATTCACTATCTTCATGGATATAGAAACTCTTATGCTATCAAATCTTCTTTTAATATTTCCTTTTGAAGCATTTTTTCCTTTATCATGATTTTCTCTATGAGGAAATTCAGCAGTATAATGACCAACCTTTCCAAAAGAAAAATATTTAAAGGGAATCTTACCTCTTAATTTTCATGTTCCTACTTGTAACTTTCTCACTAATTTTTTTTCTTCGTCATCTGATATGTAGCTTGTGTATTTGTGTGTTTCTTTCTCTTTCCATTTATATGTGGCTTTGAAGGTTGTTTCTCTCATTACTGAAAAACCAACCTTCCTCATCTCAAATTATTTCAAGATTCCATGGAGTTGTTCAAGTGTAAGACTCTTCAAATACTTCATTTCTTCAATGGTGAAGGTTTTGGAATCGAACTTCGGAGTTAGTGATCTGAAAATATTATCAACGAGAGTAGCATATTTTATTTCATCACCAATATTTCTCATATAATTAACAACCTCATTTACTGTAAGGAAAAAAAACTCTAATGTTGTCATCATCATGCATTTTAACAGTCTCATATTGTCTTCTAAATGATTTCAGTTTAACACTTTTTACCTTGGTGTTTCCTTCATAACTTTGGATAAGTTTATCCCACATAGCCTTTCTAGTGTTAAGCTACATGAATTACACAAACTCAGACTCGAAAAAACTTCCCAAGATGGAATTCACGACCTTTGCATTGGTTTCATATTGTTTCTTCCTTGCATGATCTGTGGGAATGGATGCTAGATATTAATATCCACTTCCATTAGGGTAGTTTTGAGGTCTAAAATGGGCCTCATAAGGAAATTATAAAATAATAGTTGAAATAATAAAATAATATTAGATTATGTCATCAAAGTTTAGAGGGAAAAAAGAAAAAACAACTTTTTTCAGCTCGTATTTTCAACTTATCTCCCTATGGTTTTACTTATATTTAGAGCTGGAACACTTGTTGTATGCATAATTCGATTCCTCATCCAAGGATTACCCATTCTGCATACTTTCAATGGACCCTTCTATATGAAAAATGAGAAATACATGAAAAATCATGATTGCAATCATGTTTTCACGTATTTCTCATTTTTCATGTAGTAGGGTCCATCGAAAGTATGCAACATGGGGCAATCACGTTTTCATGTATTTCTCATTATTTCTATAGTAGGTTACATCTAAAGTATGCAACATGGGTACTCCTTGGACGAAGAATTAAATTTTTTAGGGCAATCATGTTTTCATGTATTTCTCATTATTTCTATAATAGGTTACATCTAAGGTATGCAACATGGGTACTCCTTGAACGAGGAATTAAATTTTTCATCCAACGAGTACCCCTACTCGAAATTTGAGTAAAACCTTAGAGAGATAAGTTGAAAATACAAGTTGAAAATATAGTTTTATTATTTTATTATTTTTTAATCTTTTTACTTTTTTACCCCAAAAATGGTGAATCACCACACATGGTTGACATCATAATCTTGAAACCCATTGGTTCTTATAAATTTTATTTTGGCTATACATTTTTCGTAGGAGGCCAGTTTTAGACCTCAAAAGTTCTCTAATGCAATGATTTCCCATACATTGGATCCTAGTGAATGCAAGTATGCTATCATTTCGAATTTCCAAAAGACAAATTTAGTTCCATTAAATAAAGATGGTCTGATAGAAGATAATCCATATTGACTGCTCATCTTGATTAATCTCCCTTCACGAAAACAAGCTTATTCTGGGAGACTTTCCTTGATACAAATTGTTAGCAAAAATATCGTGAGTGGGGGTGAATCAGTATTTTTAAACTCACTTTAACTTTTCTTTCATACGTTATTTGTTAAGTCCCTCTATTAATAGTGTAGTCCCTTATTATGTTAGTGTAGCCCCCCTTATTGTTATTTTTGTACCCCTGTAACCGCCATATTGTTATTATTGTGCCCTTACATTATTATTGTTAGGTTGGCTAGGAATACATTGTGGCCCCACTAAGATTATATTATGGCCCCATGGACTCCTATATATAGAAGGAGTTTTTGGTAATTTGTATCATCCAAGAATTGTTCATTCATGTAATGTATTGGAGGTTTCCCCCTCGAAGTGGCTTATTTATAAGGTGTTGATATCTCTTTTCTTCTATTTTTGGAGCTGCTTTCACAACATTTGGTATCCGAGCTTTGGATTCTACGGTTTCGCTGCTCCAAACAGGTCATCATGGCATTTGCGCTATAAAAAAATTTCTACGAAGGTTAAGAAGCTAAAATTTTTAAAGTGTGAAGCAGAAATCTTGAGGAACATCATCACAACATTTCTGAGCTTGGTTCAAAATATTTCGGAGATATGATCTGTGGAATTTAGGTCTTTTTGCAGGCTCTTGAATTTCACTTAAAAAGTTCATTGTGGAATTATCACTATAACTTTTTTTCTAAGAGGGTTTAGAAGCTGAAATATTTAGAGCGCGCATCTGAAATCCTAAGGAAACTTTCTGCAAAATTTTAGAGCTTGGTTCACAATATTTTTGGAGATATGATTTGTGGAAGTTAGGTCTTTTTCAGGCTCTCGAATTTCATCTCACAAATGTGATTGTGGGAAAATCCTCATAACTCTCTCTCTGAGCATCGGATTGGAATGATGTAAAAAGTGGCCACAAGTACACGAACTGTAGTTTCCTGTCTATAAATTTTAGAGACAAAAGAGCAAACAGTGACACATGGCAAGTCGTACAATTTCGCTCTACTGAACTAGTCCATAATTAGGTCATTGTGGGAGATTGGACATAACTTTGCCTTGAAGAATCCAAATCAGGTCAGACCTGTGTCATTCGAAAGAGGATTAATAGGGCTATCGAAAGGCCAAATTTCAGTTATTGAGGATCTGAAATTACATAGAAAATTTAGTTTCAATATAGAGCTTTTCAAAAGTAAGAAAACTTTGTGTATTTGGTTTTTAAAATTCCATAATGTTTGTTTGAAAAAGCAGTTTGAAGTGATTCCAAGGGCATATTTTAGAATTTTTATCATTATTAAGTTCTAAAATACCTCAAAAAAATAATTCCATAACCATTAAGCCCTCAAAAATTTATACTATGACGCATGAAGAGGAAGAATTGCAGTATGAGATATCAAAATTACGGTACCAAGTGCAACAAATTTAAATCTTACGAAGAGAAACCGAAGATGACATAGATGGTTTAAAAGAAGAAATGAAGGCTAATTTGGATGGTTTGAAGGATCAAATAATCGCTAATATGGATGATAAATTAGTGGAAGATCACATTGAGCATCAACAACAAGTTCTCCAACTCTCAAAGGATAACCTAAATTTGGTGCAGAATCTAATGAAACAACAGGAAGATCAACAATCACATCGAAATAATTTCTGAACTAGTCATATAAATAAGAACTCGACAAGTACGATCAATTTTAGAGAATCTCAGCAAGTGGAAGAAATTTCTTGTATAAGATTCCACATAGGAGGATGAGAATTTTATACAGAAGCATCAAGAAATAATCAAGCGTTGAGGACAACACTTGTTTGAAGGAGAGGGACATGTTAAGTCCCTCTATTAATAGTGTAGTCCCTTATTATGTTAGCTAGCCCCCCTTATTGTTATTGATGTACCCCTGTAACCCCCATATTGTTATTATTATGCCCTTAAATTATTATTGTTAGCTCGGATAGGATTACATTGTGGCCCCACTAGGATTATATTGTGGCCCCATGGAATTCTATATATAGAAGGAGGTTTTGGTCATTTGTATCATCCAATAATTGTTCATTCATGTAATGTATTGGAGGTTGCCCCCTCGAAGTGGCCTATTTCTAAGGCATTGATATATCTTTTCTTCTATTTTTGGAGCTGGTTTCACAACATTATTGTTTTTCAAGTAACCTACGTATGTACGTGAATCTGCTGAATATAAACTGCTTATATCTAATTAAGTATTTTTTAATATTGAACCAGTGCATAATTACTTCATTAATCATTCATTAGGAAGAAATTATGCGCAATTAGATGATCAACACATAAGAAACAAATCAACACACACGAACATGATTATTTTAGGTGGAAACCAAATGTGGAAAAAAACCATCGATGTTGTCATATTTGTCTTCTTATTTTATTGTAAGGAAAATAATATTACAATATTGTATTGGCGTTGACTCAAACCAGTACGTAGGCACCCACCTGCAGAAGGATGCAAACTTTTCTCACTCTCCAGTACCTACTGGAAGGGAGAGCCAACCACCTAACTTTGTTTACCAACTCCTACTTGAAGGTTGGACCACATTTCACAATATTTCAGACTGGATCCACTATCATCGTTAATACCAAGATAAAAAATAAATCATTTATTCAACTGACCCAATAAATGAACTAATTGAATCACCAAATCTCAATCAACCAATGAAACTAGATCAAACCAATTCATATCAGATCATATCAATGCAAAACCATTCATAAGTATACATACCATACTTTGTTCGTTATAGAAACTAGTTTTTGTCACTATAAACCTTGATAAAAAATACATTAGAATGTATACACTATTTTTCTGAACAATACTCGTGTATGTACACACTTCCCCTAAAGAAGATCTGCATATAGATCTCAAATCACTAACAACTGAGTCCGAATCACTGTAAAAATGTATCATATATTGAATCCATCACAAATTACTGAACCAAATACATGTCACCATATAGTAGCATTAACACTAATCAAAATTCCATTCCATAATAAATTCAACCCAACCAGTATTGTGAAACACATATTATCATGATAGAGACATCATTGATAGATAACAAAAAACATAATAGAATTGATCAAATATCATCAATAGCCCATACTGCAAAACCATAGCATCTATACATGACTTTTACAAAGCACATCCACGTATGTACGTGAGATCCATGCATAACACCAGTGTGAAGATTCTGAACATACTGAAAATACTTTGCAAAATATATACGTGATTGTTCAGAAGCATATCTGCATATGTACACGAACTTTAAGAGGAAAACCATCATACAAATATGAAATCACTGAATCATACCTTCACTGCACAACACAATATCTGTCAAATGAAAATCTCAACATACACACTGTTACATTCAAATATCATTATACAATCATCATATATCTATCAAATCATAAAAAAACTAAGAAAAATGTATTCATTTCAGATATATTAGATCTGATCCATATCCCTGCTCCCTCGTGCACACCTTTTTCAAATAAAGTCATTCATAAACAATTCATCACTTACACCCCAAACACTTTGATCTCCATCTCCTTATATAGTATTAGTCTTAGTCGATACCTTAGGCCAATCCCTTAGTAATGAAAATTATATTCTTTGACGAGATCAAATATCCATTTTGGCATTTATTACTATGGGTTAATACCATTCTAAAGAACTCTGGTATTCAAATTACCATGGCGCGGATTATGTACGCGAATTTATTTCACCATACTAGCGTTTGTACACGACCTTGTTTCTCAAGACCCGTCTATACTTTCCCAAAATTCACTTTTATCATTTCTCTATCTTTGAACTTGAAATTCCTTTGTCCATCAATTTTGTAACATCTATACCAACCTTCATAATCATCAAGCAAAATTTCAAGGATAGAATTTTATCTTAAAGTTTAGAAACCTTGACGAATCTTACTAGTCCGTAATATGCAAATTGTAAAATGCTTGGAAATATTTCTGTAAAAATATTTATATTTCTAATGATTTTATATTTGTCTATATAAAATTTTGGTGATTTTTATGGTAAAATAATTATGATACTATAAAATTTAGGCGAATCATTTTTAGAAAAAAATGGAAATTAACAAATCTTTTTTTTGGAAAAAACCTGGAAAACTAGCGCACCTGCGAATATTAGTCTGTAAACGTTTCCTTGATAATCATTATGCTACCATAATGTTGAAAACTTGATCAAGTAGGTTGCCATCAAGGACAACACATTAGCCATAATTCCAATAGAGTGTGACATGGAAACATAAATGGTTATTGACATGGTGATGAACTAACATTATATCACAACAATTTTCAATATAACAAGAGTAAACATTATTAAATAAACCCTAATTCTATTTTCCCTACTTTTTCTCAATACATATGCTCTTGGAATATTTTCAATGTAGAAATAAAATATTGCTTGAAACAAAATACAATGCAGAACTAAATAACGCACATGGTACCCATGCGCTTGGTGGGCTAAAGTTGAGCATTACTTCGATGAGTTTTTTTCTCGTATATGAATCCAACCGTACTTAATATTTAAATTCCAGATATGTGAATGAAATTACCTGAAAAATAAAGGAAGGAGGATAAGTTAGATGCGAAAAATAATTAATAAATTAGAATAAAAATCATATCAGTTCCTTGTTTACAATTTTTATAGTAGAAAGTTTCTCTTACTGCCCTACATGAAAAATGACAGTTTATGGTCTTTCACTCAAATAAAAACACAATTTTCAAAGAAAGACAAATACTACATGAATTTTTTTCATGGAAAATATTTTTATTTCTTATAAAAATTTATGTAACTCCCTCTCAGCCAAGACATACAAGACAAATATCAAAATAAAATTGTTGTCTCACCTAAACCCTTACCATCTCGAGCTCTTTGCTTTAGATAGTTATTCCACTTCAACTGTTAGGTCCCTATATTACTAGTGTAGTCTCTTATTGTTGTTAGTGTAGCCCCCTTATTATTATTGGTGTACCCCTATAGTCCCCATATTTTTATTATTGTGCCCCATAAAATCCCATTGTTGTTATTGTTGCGCCCTTACATTATTATTGTTAGGCCGGCTAGGAGTATATTGTGACCCCATGGACTCCTATATATAGAAAGGAGGTTTTTTCATTTGAATCATCCAAGAATTGTTCATTTATGTAATGTAAAAGAGGTTTACCCCTTGAAGAGGCTGATTTTTAATGCATTGATCTATCTTTTCTTCTATTTTGTGAGTTGGTCTCTTAACATTTGGTATTGGAGCTTTGAATGCTAGGGTTTCGCTGCTTCAAATAGGTCATGGTGGAATTTTTTCTATAATTTTTTTTTACAAAGGTATAGAAGCTAAAAAAAAAACCATTTGCAAAGAAATCATAAGGAACGTCATGTAAAAATTTTTAGATCTTGTTTCATAATATTTTTGGAGATATGATATGTGGAAGTTGGGGTTTTTGCAAGCTCCCGAATTTTATCTCAAACAAGTGAACTTCGAAAAATATTTATAACTCTCTCTCTTAGCATCAGATTGGAATTCTCTAAAAAGTGAACGAAATTATATGGTATTTAGTTTCTGGTGTATCAATTTCAGAGTTGAAGGAGGAAACAGTGACACGTGGAACGTCATACAAATTCGCTCTACTAAACCAATCCATAATTAGGTCATTGCGGGAGATTAGGCATAATTTTTCTTTGAAGAATATAAATCAGGTCAAACCAATGGCATTGGAAATAAAAGTCAGAGGGATACTAAAGGGCCAAAGATAAAATATTGGGGATCCAAAATTACAGAGATACATAAGTTTGAATATCGAGCTCCTCCAAAGTAAGAAAAAGGTGTGTATTGTTTTTTCAAATTGCATAAGTCTTGTTTGAAAAATCAGTTTGAAGTGATTCCAATTGCATACTGAAGCATATATATCAGTATTGGGTTATAAAGCAACCCCTAAAAAGAACTCAACACCCATTAAGCCCTCAGAAGGTTCAACTATGACTCATGAAGAGGAAGAAGTGCAACATGATATATCAAAATTACAAGACCAAGTGCACGAAATTTTTCTCTCGCAAAGAGTAACTGTTATAGCATCATTTTTCGCCCTCATGTGATTAATGATTGTATCTTTGGCCTTGGGCACCCTTTCCCCCTAGACTTGAACAAATTCATAAAAAACAGTTTCTAAAAACCCATACACGACTATGCCCATACTTTTCCACCTATATACATGAGTCCATTCATACTTTTCTGCGTATGCAATTTAAATAATTAAAAAATATATAAAATTCCTTATTTTCGAGGCAGGGTTGATGGTTATTCCCATAATTCAACAACCCCATCACGTGGCCTAAATGTTTCCAATTGTTGAAACTAATTTCGAGGAGTATAAAATCCCCTCATATGCATGGCCTAAGGGAGAGAGAAAATTATAGATATTATACTTTGTTGGAGCCCTATTTCAAGTCTCATATTCCTGTGCCTCCTGCACTTCCTAGGTATATTCAGAAAACCCTTGTTTCCTTAAGATGCTCATCATCCTATATGACATCTAGTGTGCACACATCTTAGAAGAATTCTTGTGAGTCGAGGGCTAGACAGATCCAGATGACGGTATGCTCGAAGATTGTGGAAGGATTCAGGTGATCTCTCCACATTTCTATTACTGTACGTGCCATTTCTAATAAGAAGAACCATCTTGTTCCCGATATTCATGTGTTTATATCTCTTTATATATGTGTAATGATCATTAATTGAATGTTTGATATTGTTCTTATGATATTATGCATGAGTTACACTGACATTTAGGGACTATATATCTTGTACAACTAAAGTTTCGTGTTTGTTATTTCTTGATTTCGATGTTACGAAGCACGAAGGGTTGTTGGAGGTTTGCACCCCGTGGGATCTACATCAAACGTTGGACTTTCGGGTAAGTTCCGCAAAGATAGGTTAACTAAGTCATTCTTGAATGGTATGCGCCTAATCTGTGAGGGTTGCTGACCCAAAAACCTTTAAGGTAGTATATCCCGAAACAGAAATGGTGACTCCACTGGGGATCAAATTCTTGTGATTTCCTTTTTGGGTTGTTTCATCTGTCTTGTGGGTTCCCAAAAATTTATATCACTTTTTCTAGTTTAGTGAATCTTTTTCCAATCAGACTGAAGACCTGGTCTCCTAATCAGGGTTAACCTTTTTTTGTTTTTCCTTATTTACTTTTTCATATGCACTTTTCCTTCTGCACAGTTGCGTATACACGCTATTTTTTGCAAAGGGACCCATGTATACGCGAGTTTCCTTCGACACAGTCGCATATGCATGCTAGTTTCAAAACTGCAAAATCGCATATGCTTGAGTAAAATTTGAAATTTTTGGTTTTAAGCTTTTTTTGTTCTTGTCTGCTTGTGGTGACTTGTTCCTATAGTATCTTTGAAGTCTCTGGACTGTGTATAAAGTGATTTTGTGCCTGTTTCTCTCTTAATTTTTTGAAGACCGACTCATTTGGTGAAATCTTTGTTTTTTGTGCTTGCAATTCTGGCTTGAGCACCAACATCTTTTTCTGAATTCGGGACAGAGATATTTTTCTCATTTTCTCTTTCCTAACTTTATGTGTTTCTTTTCATTTTGATTTTTTCATGTTTTTTCATTTGGTTTTCTTGATTTCATTGACTAGGTCTTGTTGCAATTTTCGAAGAGTCTCTTTTTTGATTCTTTGGAGTTTTTTTTTGCCGCAAGTTTATGCTATTATGTTGATTTGATCTATTGGATTTCTTGTCTTCCTCTTGCTCATACAAGTCCTGCTACGAGAATAGCACGGTTGGCTTAGGGCATTTTGTTGAAGTTTTTCTTGAAATTCGAAGTTTTCTTGACTCAGTAACTGGATAGTTTGTTGGTCTCTTTGAAGTCTCTTTTCTTTATAAACTCAAAAGCCCAAAAAACATTTTGTTTCCATTGCTTTTGTTTTCATTTTGTTTGATGGTTTCTTTTCATCTTTTGAAGCTTTGTTGAGTGTCTAATCTTCGGTTCTTGACTTGATCAGGAAGGGAATCTTATTTAGGTTTCTTTCTATCATTTCAAGTATGTTTTGGCATTTTTATACATAGAGTTTTGATTTTGGAACTGACTCTGTTGATTGCCAAAAAGTGATTGAATGTTGGTGTCTTTAGAGACTTCTCTTTGCTTGTTCAGATTCAGCATATTAGGATTTACATGGAATTGGTAATTTGCATTAGGTGCACATAAGCATTTTTTTAGTCTTTTTCGTTGTGTGGAGTGTGAATATCTGAAAAGAAAATAAAATATAGTCTCGTAGATCCTGTGTACAAATCACTCTTCATCGAAAGGAAACCAGTGCATTTGAATGTATTTTGGTTTTCATTGGTTTCTTTTTGTGTCATACAAACATCATCGGTTTCATTTCTATATGCCCTTGACATAAAACAACAGCCAATTAAAATAAGCGATATAATTTAAAAACAACTAGAAATTTTTGTGTTGGTGTCATACATCAACTAGCTAGGTTGTAGAGCCTTGGATTAGGTGAGTGGAGAGTTAACTCTCCAAGGCCGCTCAAATTTTGAAACATTGAAGTCTACTAATGAGAAAAATCCAACACCGTTAGGTGGACTGGGAAAGCTCTCTTCCAGAGAGTCAAGTGAGAGGGAAAGTGTAGACAGAGAAGAGACTGTTTCTGAAAGATTTGAATTTGACCATATAGGAAAGGCCATCTCCGAAGCCCCAATATTAGCTAGTCTGGACTACTTAGAACCTTTTAGAATATTCTCTTTTGCCTCTAAAACCACCCTTGCAGCTCTCCTTTTGCAAAAGAATGAGGATTACCATGATCAACCTATAGAATTATTTAGTAAGGTCACGAGAGATGCTGAACTCAGATATGATATTATCGAAAAACAAGCCTATGCCTTATTTCAAGCTTTAAATTCTTTTAGAATGTATATCCTCCATTCCACTATCATTTCCTATGTTCCCAATAATGTTGTTAGAACAATCCTCAAACAAATGGACACTGATGGCAGAAGGGGAAGATGGATAACTCAAATCCTTGAGTTTGATCTTACCATTAGAACTACCAAGTTAGTAAAGGGGTAGGGTTTAGCTAAGTTGTTAGTTGAATCCAATTGTAAAGTCTTGGGCATAAACTCTATTCTTGAAGTTTCAAATAAGCATCCACAAGAACCTTCTTCAAATTTGAAAGGGAGAATCCAAAAGAACCTTAATTGAATGAAGAAGGGGAGAATCCACAAGAACCTTCCCATGAGTGCAAGGGAAAAATACACAAGAAACTTCTCCTTCAACTCAGACAGTCCCTATTCATATTGATGAGAAGTTTGTTTTATCATATTGGTATGCAGACATTGTTCATTTTCTGATTCATTTTGAATGTCCAACTTAGTTTTCAAAGAACCAATGCAAAACACTCATGTTGAAATCCATCAAATACTATATCATCAATGCCAACTTATACTGGAAGGATCCTCCTAATATTTTACTACATTGCCTAACAGAATTAGAGACTGAAGGAATCATTGATCAGTTTCATGCAGGAATTTGTGGAGGCCACTATTTTTGGAGAGAAACAACATACAAGATATGGAGGGCATGATTTTATTGGCCTAATTTGTTTTCATAAGTAGGATCAAAAGTCATAGCCTATGTTCCATGTCATATGTTTTCTAGTAAGAAAAAATTATCAACCCTTCCACTAGTTCCAGTAGTTGTTTCAACACCATTTCTTTAGTGGGGATTAGATTTTATAGGTGAAATCCACCCAACCTCAAGTAATCAGCACTGATGGATCTTGGCTGCTATTGACTATTTCACTAAGTGGGTGGAAGAAATTCCTGTAAGAAATGCTACATATACAATTATAATAAAATTCATTGAAGAGAATATTTTATCCAGATTTTGTTTACCACAAAAAATAGTCACTAATAATGCCACAACGTTCAACAACATAAAAATGAGAGAATTCTGCCAGAAATATTAGATTCTTTTGCATCACTCAACTCCCTATTATCCACAAGGCAACGGTCTTGCAGAATCGTTTAACAAGATTTTAGTGAAAGTAATCAAGAAAAATTTAGAAGACCACAAGAAATACTAGGACAACCATTTGATTTATTTAGTTTGGGCAAACAGAATTTCTCCAAAAAGATCAACAGGTAAATATCCATTCCAATTAGTTTATGGCAAAGATGTTATTTTTCCGACAAATTTATCTTTCCCCATGCTTACGTTTCTACAAGAATATATAGAAGGATTAATTAGAACATTGAATTGAATGAAAATAAAGATGAGATTCAGTACAAAATAAATAAATATTAGAATAAAATGAAGAGTCTCTTTAACAGAAAGGCAAGGGAAATATATTTTAGAGAAGGAGATCTAGTTCTAAGATGGGATGTTAGGAGAGAAGACAAAGGAAAAAATGGAATGTTTGACAATTTATGGTTTGGGCCACTCAGCATTGTAGAGGGAAAAGGAAACAACACATTTTTTCTACAGAATCTTGAAGGATAGTTTTCAACAATGCTTGTCAATGGCATATTTTTGAAACACTACATCCAGTAATGAAGGAGATCCTACATCATCATTGTACATAATAATTTTCTTTTATCACTTGAAGTCTATATTTTTTCTAAAGAAAAGACTCCATAGCCCAAGGAGAAGGCACATGGAACTGTTTGTTCTTTGCATCCCACAGGGGGAAGCAATCCCCAGCTAGAGCCGATGTTGTAACATTACTTGTTTTTGATAATTTAGCATAAGTAGTCAAATAATTTTGAAAATGTTAAGGTAGAAGAATGAAAAAATAAAAAATGTTAGGAAAATTTGATTGTGTTATAGACATCCATATCAATAAAATGATAGGTATTAGCTGCCGTAAATAAAGAAGGCAATTGAAATAAAATGTTAGGGAAGCACAAATAACAGGAAAGCTTCATTTATGTTTTAAAAATTTCACTGGATGCTAGTCTAAATGTGCCCAATAAAGAATATTGATTTATATGGTTTAAAAACACTATCCTAAGAATTTTTTCCCATATTCCAAATTTTAAAACCATATAAAAAAAAATCACCCTGCCATTTATCCCTTTTAATTTTCATTTTCCCTAAGTCATTCCTTTTTTATTTTCATTACCGTACACTCAATTTTCTTTTTTCATCGGCCAAATCACAAAGTCATTTAATTGTTGTCTCCTACAAACCTTCCGAAATGCAATATGCAATGATAGTGGGACCCATTCATCCGTCGTGTGCAAATAAACCTTACCCTTTTTTGCCTTTCCGCTTTATATTTCTACTTTACCTTTTTCACATCACTATATCATTGTTTTCACTTACCTCCACCTTCCCGATTCCCCGATTGCGATTAAGGTGGGGAAATTTCTCCCTGCCACGTCACCCTTTCCCCCACCATCCATCGAACATCGCAAAATATACCACTTCCCAGATTGGCAATTATAACTTTTCACACGTTGCCGCAAAAACTTAAAACTTGTGATGTGCGATCTCCTTTGCATCGCAAGATCGCAAGATCACAAATTTACTTTTTTAACCACACCTTTTTGCATCACAAATAATATTTCACATATTGGAAAACATACCTCATTGCATATCGGCGAAAATAACTTATTCCATTTCAACCAAAAGTTAAATCTTGTGATCGTCGATGTGCGATATGTATCACATCACACATATCTTAAATTTTTTCTCATCACATTTCAAAATTTTTAAAGTTTAACCATATTTCTAAAACCTATCTGGTCCCAATTGTGATTTGCGATGCAGTTGGCCCCACCTTAACACTTCGTTCACCACTATATGACATTCCTTCACTACCATTCCCCTTCCATTGATCCACCTCATTGAAACTATCACCATCCCGCCACGTCACCTCCGTACTTCACATCACATCGTCGATTCCATTCTTCATTTCATAAACTATATAACATGTGATATGTGATATTTCTATTGATGTGATAAAGTTTAGAACTAAATTCTACAGAATTTCAAGTACGGGAGTATGGTTTTTTACACTGTTTTATTTAAAAAAAGGTTAAACATGGCAGAAAGGACTCAGGTAGCAGGTAGACACCACAGGTCAAGACAGGAAAAGGGCATTCATACAATAGATTTCGCCATCACATCACTTATTTTTCTAGCATAGTACTAAAAAAGTGGTGACTTAAAAACAGTCTTCCAGCAGAATAGGGCCAGAAACACAGATGCACTCCTTTTATATCGATTTATTTCCTTTCAGTTAATTTTGAGAAATTGTAGATTGCTTTGCCACATAGGCATTGATTGCAATTTGTTTTCATTTTTATATAAATACTTAATTCATAGAAGTATTAGAGGTTGCACCCTTGCATGAGCAGATTTTGTAAAGCAGAAATTGT
Organism: Pinus albicaulis; assembly: GCA_034641835.2. Classification (NCBI taxonomy): domain Eukaryota; kingdom Viridiplantae; phylum Streptophyta; class Pinopsida; order Pinales; family Pinaceae; genus Pinus; species Pinus albicaulis. Next base: position 103,154,606 of record CM076570.1, on the reverse strand, counting down.
ATTAAGTCTTTTTGATCATCATTAATACAAGAAGGATTATGAACTTATTTCATACAATTTTGTTTTTCCTCTATAAGTTTTTCCGGTTTTCTTAAATCGTTTTGTTTCTTCATATATTTAATTATTGTCAAGATAACTAGGTGAGTTTGACTGTGTTTCAGTAACCTTATAATTCCTCCTAAAGTTATTATCATTGTAAAGACTAATTTACTTAACAAGCTGTTAATGTAAGTCCCTTTTATTTATTAATTGTCAGTGTCTTGATGATATTAGATATATTTTGTTGAATCTTTGAGCATTGTTTAAAGGTTTTTTGGAATATGATTTATTGAAAAATTCAATCTGAATATTTAATAATCATATTCTCTTACACAAGTCCACTTAATCGAACCATTAAATCTTAATTACTATGTGATATAAACAAGTAGTCCTCACTTATAATTACTGATATTATCTATAAGATTTAAAAACCTTAACTGTTTGATTAAATTTTAGCTTATGCATTGGTCCTCCAAATATTTCAAAACCCAAACAAAACATTTTAGATTGTTTGGCATGATTATTGACTACAGTCATCTCAAAGGACGACACATCCCATTCACTCGAGGATGAAATGATGTACTCATTCGATGGTGCATTTGAAATTATTCATTTAGTGCCTCAATAGTCTTATGCAAGAAATGTGAACCCCAGTCACTCATCAATATCTTCGGACACCCAAATCTGGACAGAATATACTCAAATATAAAATTCATGGTAATGACTGTGGTGAAATCCTTCACTGGATTTTCCTTGGCCCATCTCATCAAATAATATATTTGAGTGTTCTTTCCTTGTGCATTGATAGGTCCAACAAAGTAAATCACCCACTTATAAAATTCCTACAATGTTACTTCTGGATTCAAGGGCATTTCATCCCTTTTAGATGACATTCTTTTTCTTTGGCACGTATCACAAGATAAAAAATACTCCTTGGAATTCTTATGCAATATGGGCCACCATAATCCAGATCTCAAAATCTTCAGCGCAATGTCCTTCCTTGCATAGTGGCCTCCTTCAACTCCTCTGTGAGCTTCTGCCTATATATGCTTCCTTTCATGCTTCCAGACATATCTATGCAGTATTTCATCTGGTCCCATCTTATACAAATGTCTTGGAATCAATGAAAAATCATCTACCTTGATTACCAACTCCTTCTTCTACTTTGTAGTGTACTCCGCAAGTGCCATTCCTATAGCCAAAAGCTGAATAATATCCGAGAATTGATCATCTGCAACCCTAATTACGAATTGTTGCACATCTTGAAGGTTCTCCTCAATGATTGTGGGTTCTTTGCCTATTTATATTCTTGAAATTTGATTAGGTCCAATGTTCAATCTCCCTGTTTTGACCATAAATTCAAAATCATACCCTTGAAGCAATAACAACCATCGAAAAATATTTCCTCCTAGAACATGCTTATTCACTAAATACTTTAGTGTAGAGTGATCAGTGAACATCTTGAAATGCGCTCCCAAAAAATAGTTCCTAAACTTGTCTAATTCATAAACCATATCCAACCCCTCTCTTTTCTGTCGTAGAATAGTACTTCTCTACCTTGGACATTTTTCTGCTTGCAAAAGCTATGGGGCTATCAATATCTCCTTCTCTTAGTTGTGTCAATACTGCACCCAATGCTATACAAGTATGCAGGCCGACATGAAATAAAAGGTGCAGGCCAAGGTTACAATGTGGTGGGCCGAATCGTGCAAGAGTCGTGACCCTCTTAAATGAACCATGTACAAAGGAATATATATATGCGGAGGTGGAAGGAGTTCAAGGAAATCAAAAAATTCAAACAACATTCAGAAAAGGAGCTTGAATAGCTCAGTGAGAATGCAAAGAAAGGAGGCAAGGCAACATGCGAACGACATTTGTGTAATGCCTAAGTTAGCATAGCCATGTTATTGAAGGTTTCTATAATTTTGGTACCAACAAGTTAGTCGGGTCAAAGAAGGTGCCCATGACTGTGCAGACTAGAGAAAAGTCGGGTCAAGCACAAAGTGTCCTGCTTCACCGCAGTTGTAACAAATGAGATGGCCACGTCCACAACTAGTTCCTCGTACTCATCCTCGTCTGATCTGAGTATGAATGTTAGTTTTTTTGTGCTAATTTCATCTTCATATTTAAAATTTATTTGCTGATCTTATGCTTGATGTACATAGGTTTCCTTGTTGTTTATGTGTGTCAAACAAGTAAATTAGCTGAGTTTTATAAATGAATTAAAAAACATAAAGAATGAAATAAATATGTTAAAAAAAAAAAAAAAAAAAAACAAGAAACCATCACAATTGATCCATCAACACAGAGTTTTGATGGAGTTCACGCCTCCTTGACTACATCTCCTTGATCTAGCTTCCATGACTTGGGCCTCTATATTAGCTCAAAAGTTCAAATTTTTTGTTTACATTCACCTACAACTCTTGAAACGTACTTCAATGAGTCTAGAATGTCCAAATCTATCATAAAGGACTCTTATTGCTCCCAATTTGGTCGAACATTTCTCCAGATATGGTGAAAACAATTTTTCCTAGGAAATCTCCTCCAAATTTGGAGAAGAATACAGTTAAGAGCGCCAAATTTGGGGGTAGATCCTAAAATGGAAGTTCCACCAAAAATTATGCAATACTAATCTCCTATTAATTAATGCTAAGACTTCACTTAACTGTGGATAAGTGCGATTAGCACTATAAGTGAAGATTAAATAATATCACAGATTACAATATGCATTAGCGCTAAGCATGGATTATGGGTTTTAATTAAACTCCATTAAAATATTAATTCGTGGATTTAAAAATCTCCACGTTGTTGGTCTAGTGACTTGGTCTCATGGGGAGGAGGCTGGAACCCTCCATTCCCCTGCTATCGCAATATTTGAACTTCAAATAGAAGTCGAGCACTATACTTTTCAAGGACTAATGGTATGGCTCATCGATAAAGGCGGATGGTTGACGCAGGGGAGGTCGCGGGGTAGACCCCGACCTCTGCCCATCCGATACATGAATTTTGATCTGTAGTATTACTTTCTCTTTACCAAAGTTAAAAACTTTGGTATATATAAAATAATTCAGATTTCATATAATACACCAATGTTGATATATAATTTGAATGCAAAGTTTGGTTCTATGATTTGGACTTTGGCTTATCATAAAAAATTTCAACCACCATGTTAGACTACAATTTGACTTTGGATAGGGTCCACCAGAGGGGGCACGCGACAACCCCTGGCTGCACCATGTGCCAGCCTCTAGTTGGGTTGTCCCTAACCATATATATAAAAAAATCAAATTCAACCTTAGGAGCCAAAATATAAAAAAAATCACCTTCAAACCAAATTGGTGAATCCTGCAATGACACTTGTCGAGTGTCATTGGGTGAAATTGAAGAATATTCCCAGAATATACCTTGTATGCTAACTGGGCTACCATGTTGTCAACCTGTCATTACTCTTCAAATTTTTTAGCTGTTTAGGAAAGTGAACAACAGGCTCTATCTTCTTCATCCCGACTCTATTTTCAATGAAATGAATTATGCTGAATTCCTGGCGACGAGCTCTTCATCGTCATTCAGTTTCTAATCAATTCTGAGAACTTTCATTTTTTCGATTTAACACTAAGAACTTGATCATTCCTCCCCACTAGAATCCTTTTGGACTCCAAAATCTCTTTGATTACTAATCATGTGGATGAGGGTACTATTCCCTCACCCTTCTATTCTCTATCCACTGAAATTTTCCCATTTTCGTCAAATTGATATTTTTACAAAAAAATAGCTTTTTCATTGACTCTTGCGACCTTCTCTTGCTATCATTGACATTTTCATACTGAAATTTCCATGAATTTGTAAAGCAGAAAACTATTATTGTAGAAACCATCTTGTTCCTACCTTGGTCATTAATCAAATGAATCTTAAAACCTGTCTCACCTTGCACATTGTCATCATGGTGATTCTTAACTGCGTCGACTCTTGACCAAGTATCTTTGCCATTTCCATGCACCCTTTGGGAACCAAAAACAAGCACTTTTGGAACCCATGCATTCTTTGTCAAACTGATTTTTTTCTTTTTCTTTGACCTTTGCACTCGCTTGCACCAACATCGTGTTTCCAACACTGCTCAACACTGATGTTGACTACTGCAAATGTGTCACATATTTTTCACCTCCTTTCAAAGGAAACCTGTTAGAGTCCTGAAACATATCATTACAAGCATAAGAAACCTTAATGAGATCAACATTTTCATTCGATGCATCGTTTTGAAAGGTTTTATTCAAAACACCTCTTTGTTTGATCATTAAGAATGTAAAATTTTAACTTGCATTCACTATCCTCTTCATTTCTCATGCATGTATAAGAGACAAACTTGTATTCTTCTTATGTTCTCTAACTATATACTCAATACCATATTTAAACAAGTGATAATTATTCTCATGGTGATGAAATATTTCTTTCCTATCATAAATATAAGGACTTCCCAAAACAATACTTGATATCTCAAGTGGCATCACATCAAGTTCAACTTCATCAAGAAAGTTTGAATTGATGGTGAATATTAGTATGTAGTTCCTTGTAACATGCAAGTTTTCATTCTTTCATATCCACCGTAAAGGAAAAGTTCCTAGATGTCTAATAGTTTCAAGGTCTAGCTACTTTACCAAGTCCTTAGAAATCAAGTTAGCTTGTGACCCACTATCAAAAAGTGTGTCTATCTTGGTATGTTTAGAGACAACTCTAATATGGAAAATTTATATTCTTGTATATTCATCTTGAGTGACATTGGAAAAAATTGAAGAAATATTTCTTTCTATGTTATTACCTTTCAAACCCATGGTTGTAATCTTTGTCTCATCTCTTGAATCTGAACCTATGTCATGTTCAATTATAGCAAAAGTTTTTCCCTTCTCTTTGGATTTTAGTTTGTTTGGATTCAACTTTGGATGAAGTTTCCAACAATGTATTCATCATGGCCATTCTTCAAATAATGTTTACATGTGAGTATCTCATTCTCTATTTTTACACAGTTGTTTCTCTTTCCTCTCCCATTAAACTGACCCTTTCATTTACCCTCACTATCAATTTTCTCATCTATGTTTTGTTTCACTCTTGCTTCTAAATGTGTGGCTTGAACACAGCCTCATCTATGTTTGTGGGATTAAACATGAGAATAGTGTGCCTAAGGTAACTCTACAAACCCCCAATGTACTTTAACAAAGTTTCTTGAGAATACAAATTAATACTTGAAATAAGAGCTCTTCTCCTAAATTCATGAGTATAATCTTGCATACTTTTCCCTTTCAACTGTCTAAAATTTTTACAATCCATAATGGCCTTTTGCATGTAAGCTAATGGATATAATTTCCATTTAATGGCAGCAATAAAACTTGACCAAGACATAGATATCTTACCGTATTTTTAATCTCTTCTTGAGTCCTTGCTTCCCACACTAATAAAAATAAGGGACTATACAAGTAATATAGGGACCTTGCATGCCCTTATCCTTCAAAATAGTGTTGTCCTAAAAGCTTGAGTAGCTTTGGATGCTTCTGTATAAAATTCTCATCCTCCCATGTGGAATCTTTAGTGGGTAAGTTCTTCCATTTCATGAGATACTCTAAAATTGAACGATTTCATAGATGTCGAGTTCTTGTTTCCGTGACTACTTCAGGTTCCAATATGATTTTTCCTTCCTCATCAAGTTCTGGAAATATTTTTTGAACTGGAATTTTGTCCCCTATAACCTTCTTTAATCATGAAACATGGAAAACTAGATGCACTCGCCAAGAAGTAGAAATCTCCAATTTGTATGCCAATGTACTAAGCTTTTGCAACACCTTGTAAGGACCATAGTACTTTGGAAATAATTTATTATCCTTCTTATATTGCTCGAGGGAAATTTTTTTATATGGTTGTAGCCATAAAAATACCTAGTCTCCTACATCAAAAATTCTCCCGTTGCGATGTTGATATGCCTATTGTTTCATTCGATTTTGTGCCAAATTTAGGTTATCCTTTAAGAGTCGGAGAACTTCTTGTTGATGCTCGATGTGATCTTCCACTACTTGAACCTTAGAATTTTCTCTTAAATAAGATGTGATGGATGGTGGATGATATCCATAAAGTGACATAAATGGGGTCATTTTTGCTACAATATGGAAGGAAGTGTTATACCACCATTCAGTGAGAGGTAACCACTTGAACCATTGTGTTTTCTTATCAGATACAAAACAATGAATATATCCTTCCAAAAATTTATTCACTATCTCAGTTTGACCATCATACTGAGGATGATAAGATGAGCTACGAGCTAGTTGAGTACCCAAACAAGAAAATAATTCCGTCCAAAAATTTTCAGTAAAAATGGGATCTCTTTCACTTACAATAATCTTTGGGCTTCCATGTAGCTTTTGAATTGTTTCCATAAATGCAGTAGCAACTGTACTTTCTTTAAATGGACCAGATAATTCACATAAGTGTGCATACTTGGTAATTCTATCAAATACTATAATTATGACACTCTTTCCTTTGGACTTAGGTAAATTTGTGATAAAATCCATTGAAATATCCTCCCAACGTTGACTTGGAATGGATGAAGGTTGTAGGAGACATCTTAATTGTCTCAAATTTATTTTGTTGGAAAAACAAACATTCTGCCAAAAACTTTTGAATATCAGATTTAAGGCCATCCCAAAAAAATTATTTCTTCAACCTATCGTAAGTTTTTAAAAATCCCGAGTGTCCTCCTAAAGGAGAAGTGTGTAATTCCAAAAGAATCTTTTGTTTTAGTTGGGAATTCTTGCAAATTTATAAGTGATTTTTTTACCATAAGGAATCAATTTTGTAACTAAATGTATCATATGTACTAGGATCTTGTTGCAACTATTGAATGAGTGTCCACACTTCTTCATCCTTCTTCCATTCATCCCTTGCTTCGATTATCCAATCTGGTTGGATAATAGAAATGGCACAAAGCAATACTTCCACCTCTTCATCCTTTCTTGAGAGTGCATTTGCAACAACACTTAGCTTCCATTTTTTTGTAGATGATTTCAAAGTCATAACACAACATCTTTGTGACCCATTTTTGTTGCTCTTATAAATATGGTCTTTGTTCCAAAAAATGTTTAAGACTATCATGATTAGTTTTTACCTTGAAATGTCTTCCCATTAGGTAAGGTTGCCATTTATTTAGTGCATGTAGTATTTCCAACATTTCCTTCTCATAAATAGCTTTCTGTAAATACTTTCCTCTGATTGGATGACTTTGAAAAGCAATGGGTCTTCCTAATTGCATTAAAACAACACCAATTCCATTTCTTGAGGCATCACATTACACAATAAATATCTTTGTGATGTCTGGCATAGCAAAGACTGGTGCTAGGCACATTGCCTCTTTAATATGTTCAAAGGCCTTAGTTGCTTCAGGAGTCCATGGAAATGCATATTTCTTTAGTAATGTTGTTAGAGGTGCTGCTATTATCCCATAATTCTTCACAAACTTGTAATAATACCTTGTTAACCCGAGGAATCCTCAAAATTGTTTTATGGTTGTGGGGGCTTTCCATTCCTTAATGGATTTAATTTTGTTAGGGACTACCTTAACACCCTCGTGAGATACAATATGACCCAAATATTACACCTCTTGTACTCCAAAGAAATATTTGGATGTTTTTGCATATAATTGTTTCTCATCCAATAGTTTGAGCACCCTGTCAACATGTTGAACATGATCCTTCCAAGCCCTGTTTTAGATTAGTATGTCATCAAAAAATACTAGCACAAATTTTTTAAGGAAGGGTATGAAAATGGAATTCATCAACCCTTGAAATGTAGAAGGTGCATTGGTAAGGCCAAAAGGCATGACCAAAAATTCATAATGACCCTCATGCAATACTTGTATATCCAATTATATGCAACACTTCCATCTTTATAGATGTGAGTGGGAGGCTTCCTTGTCACCATAACTTTACATTCAATTTTTCTTGCTAACCTAAATTCTTTATCCAATGAATCAAGTTCCCAAACACAAACTTCATGTTGGATGTTATCCTTTAAATTCCCTATGAAGACATCAATCCTGTGTTCCTCTGGAATACCAGTTACCCTTATATTCAAGTTTTGGAAGTCCCCAATGTGCTCTGCCACTGAACCCTTTTGTTTGATATTTATCAATTGACTAAAGAAGGTGTTTCTCTTTGTATCCTCATAATGTGCTATCATTTCCTCCGTAAAAATTGACCAAGTGACAATTTTTTTACGAGAGCAAAGCCATCGATACCATATAAATGTATTTTTTTCTAAATGTAAAGTTGCAATGCGTAACTTTTGTGTGTTGTGCACATTATTGAGATCAAAATATCGATCCATCTGTAGTATCCATGTTACGGGATCCTTGCCACCAAACTTCATCATATCCATCTTTGGAATATGGTGGTTCTTCAATCCAACGTTAGACTTTATGAAATCACGATTAACATTTATTTTTTTCTCAACATGAGTTTTCTCTAATATCTTTCCATCATTAGGAATAATTTCTTGTATTAACCTTGTCATCAAACCTTCCATGTCTTCTTTTAGATCATTCTTCATGTCTTCCATGTTGTCTTTCATTTTTTCATTGATCTTAGCTTCCATGTCATCCATCTTAACTTCCATGCCAACTTCAATGCCATCCATCTTAGATTCCATGCCATTATTCAAACCATCCATGCCTTTCTTCAAGCCATCCATCTTAGCTTCCACACCTTTCTTCAAAACTTCCATTTCATTTTTTTTTCTCTTTGCAAGAGTATAATTTGGTGCACTTGCTCTTGTAATTTTGAAATGTCATGTTGCGCTTATTCCTCTTCATGAGTCATAATAGAGCCTTCTGAAGGCTTAGTGGGTGTTGAATTCTTTTTAGGTGATATTTTAGAACCCAATACTGATATGTATGCTTCAATATGCCCTTGGAATCACTTCAAAATTATTTTTCACACAAGACTTATGCAATTCGAAAAAAAAAAATATACACACCTTTTTCTTGCTTTTGAGGAACTTGATATTGAAACTGAATTATATCTGAAATTTGGCCTTGTAGTATCCCTTTGAATATTATTTCAAATTCCAAAGGTCTGACCTGATTTGAATTCTTCAAGGCAAAGTTATGCCCAATATCCCACAATGACCTAATTATGGACTAGTTCAATAGAGCGAACTTGTATGACGTTCCACGTGTCACTATTTCCTCCTTCAGCTCTAAAATTGATACAGAGGAAACTATAGTCTGTGTACTTGCGACCAATTTTTACATAATTCAAATCCGACGCTCAAAGAGTGAGTTATGCCGATTTTTCCATGGTCACCTCTTTGAGATGAAATTCAGGATCCTGAAAAAACCCTAACTTCCACAAATCATATCTCCGAACATATGGCACACCAAGATATAAAATGTTTACAGGAGATTTCTCAGGATTTTGAATTCGCTCTGTAACAATTTCAGCTTCTGAACCTTTGTAGAAACAAATTTATAGCACACATGCCACGATGACCTATTTTAGGTAAAATTTAGGATCATGCAAAAACCCTTAGTTCCATAAATCATATGTTCGTAAATATTGCGAACCAAGATATCATTTTTTTACAAGACGTTCCTCGGGATTTTGGCTTCGCTCTGTAAACATTTTAGATTCTGAAACTTTGTAGAAACAAATTTATAGTGAAAATTCCATGATGACCTGTTTGGAGTAGAAAAACCCTAAAATCCAAAGCTCTGATACCAAATATTATGAAACCAGCTCCAAAAATAGAAGAAAAGAGAGATCAATGCCTTATAAATAAGCCACTTTGAGGGGGCGACCTCATTTAAATTACATAAATGAAAAATTCTTGGATGATACAAATGAAAAAACCTCCTTCTATATATAAGATTCCAAGGGGTCACAATATAATCCTATCCGACATACAAATAATAATGTAAGGGCACAATAATAACAATATTGGGGTTACTGGGGTACAAAAATAACAATAAGGGGGTTACACTAACAACAATAAGGGACTATCCTAGTAATATAGGGACCTAACACTTATGAGTGAATTCAAGAGCATAAAGCATGAAATAAATATGTTGAACAACAGAAAAAACAAGAATATAAAACTATCACAATTGATCCATCAACACAGATTTATAATGAAGGAGTTCACCCCTCCTAGGCTGCATCTCCTTGGTCCATATTCCATGGCTTAGGTCTCTGTATCAGCTCAAAAGTGAAAATTTGATGTTTACATTCACCTACAGCTCTTGAAACCTGCTTCAATGATTCCATAATGTCCAAATCTATTAGAAATGACTCTTCTTGCTCCCAATTTGGTCGAACATTGCTCTAGATATGTTCAAAATAAATTTTCCTAGGAATTCTCCTCCAAATCTGGAGAAGACTCCAGTTAAGAGCGCCAAATTTGGGGGCAGATCCTAAAATGGTGGTTCTGCTGAAAAGTCTACCATATTAATCTCCAGTTAATTAATGCTAAGACTGAACCTAATTGTGGATAAGTGCGGTTAGCACTATAAGCACGTATTAAAAAATAACGCAGATTACAATATGCATTAGCGTTAAGCATCGATTATGGGTTTTAATTAAACTCCATTAAAATATTAATCCCCACATTTAAAAATATCAGCATCGTTGGTCTGGTGACTTGGTCTCATGGGGAGGGGGCCAACCCCCTCCATTCCCCCACCGTTGCAATATTTGAACTTCAAATGGAAGTTGAGCACTATAATTTTCAAGGTCTAATGGTATGGCTCATTGGTAAAGGCGGATAGTTAGCACGAGGGAGGTCGCGGGGTCGACCCAGACCTCTGCCCATCCGATACATGAATTTTTCTCTATAATATTACATGTTCTTTACCAAAGTTAAAAACTTTGGTATATATAAAATAATTTGGATTTCATATAATATGCCAGTGTTGATATATAATTTGAATGTGGACTTTGGTTATATGATTCATACTTTGGCTTATCATAAAACATTTCAACCATCGTTTTAAACTGCAATTCGAACTTGGATAAGGTCCAGCATAGGGGGCACATGGTGGCCCCTGGACGCATCATGTGTCAGCCTCTGGTTGGGCTATCCCTAACCATATATATATATATATAAATCGAATTCAACCTTAGGAGCCAAAATATAAAAAAAAATCACCTTCAAACCAAACTGGTAAATCCTAAAGTGACACTTGTCATAGTGTCGTTGGGAGAAACTAAAAAATATTCCTAGAATATACCTTATATGCTGATTGGGCTACCATGTCATCAACTTGTCACTTTTATGCAATTTTTTTAGCTATATAGGAAAACGAACAATAGGCTCTATATTCTTCATCGAGACTTCGTTTTCGACGAAACGAATTGTTCCAGATTCCCGACAACGAGATATTAAATGTTGTTTAGTTTCCAATAAATTCTAAGAAATTTCATTTTTGAGCTTTTACACTAAGTACATGATCATCATCCTCATCCTTGGAATCCTCCTCAACCAACATACTCACCTTGATCCTCCTGCATACGACCCTCAACTTTCATTCTATAAGTTCCTGCACTTTTCTCTATCATCAAATCATAACTGCGACAATTATTCTTATCGTCCCCCACCAAGCTAAAAATATTACAAAAAAAAAAATTGGGATCAACACATTCTTCTACAAAAAATAGAAATATTATGTTCGATGTTGACCTGAAAATTTACATAAGTCCCACCATGCACTAGATCCTGGGTGCAATGGATTAGTTCCTCCAATATTAATGTAGTCTCCGAATGTAGGGCATTGATCCTTATAGTGGCCCTCTACCTTACAATTTATGCACCATACTTCTGATTGAATTTATGACATAAATTCCTTAACCTTATTTAGATATTGTAACTCCAAATGCATTATTTCTAGTTGGTTCTGAATATGTCGTACTCCTGAATGATTATTTCCCACCGACGAATCTTACATTTTCATTGCAATTTTTAGAGCTTCATCTTGTGTTGATATCTTCTGTTGTGTCAAAGGTAGCCTGATATGTGGAAATAACGTAGCTATAAACCACTCATGTTGTTCTTCAAGTATTTGAAAGCTTACTTGACCCATTAACATCTTGAACCTTTGATCTAATTCCCAAACTGACTCAGTTAGGAATTTATTAATCTCATTTAGTTTTGTAATACACTGCGACTATGATTTTGGCTTCTTAAACTCTGTAGTCAGTGATTTCTTTGTATCATCCAATGAAACAACACTATTAATTGTAGATTAATTCATGTACCATGCCAGTTCTCTTTCCTATAGTGTTTTGACAAGTTGCACCTTCTTCACATTGTCTTCAATAATATGTCTTTCTTTCCATACAACTTCAACTACAAACAAGAATTGTTGAGGATCCTCTGATATGAGTCCTCTAAAGATAGGTAGCTTGATATCATTCGCCATGTTTGCTATGGGTGGGAGAGTTAGAGGTGGATGGAAATTGTAAGTAGTGGGATGTGGGGTGAGGGGTGTTGCGGGATGGGGAATCCCAGAGGTGCTCTGATTATTCTCAGTTCCCGACTACAACACACCTCTAGGGGTTGCGGGATTACTTTTTTCTCCATCGCTCTCAGATCCACTCAAAAACAGATGATAATTAGTCTCAATATAATTTTCATGACTACTTTGTATCGTTTCCTACTTCGTGTAGATCTGCCTCTAGACTTAAGCCCAAGCATTAATTTGATTTCATTCATAGTACACCCTTTTCAAATAAAATCATTTTAATCCAAATATTCAAATATTTTAGATACTTACCACGTGGACCCTTAAAAAATATTTTCTCAGATTTGTTGTAAGATAAAAAATTGCCTATTGCGAACTCAGTAATAAATATTCCCAAGATGCTATCAATCCATAAATCAACAACTCTTGATATCTTATTATCGATCTCCTTGAGTCAGTATAATAATTCATGGCTCCATGCAGTAGGCTCGTTGTTCTTAAAACAAGTCTTTTTCTCACTTATCTTTGATAACCATTCATGGAGTTCATTAGAAAGTGTCGCAAAAAAATTCTCATGTTGTTCTATAAAAATATACCTCTGCAACCAAGCTTCAATTGACAGTCACAAATTTCTATTTTCTTGAGTTGTGAACTCCTGCTCTTTTAATTCTACCCAATATTGTATTTCCTTCTTGTTCATGTGCCACATCCACATATCCATCAATCTGAGCCCAGTCCCAGAAATATAACCATTTTTTGGCTCAAAGGGGTCTTGAGCTAGGTCTGGAGTTGCTACGCAACCAACAAAACCCTCTATAACCGGCCCTTTCAAAAATGACTTGTAGCGTAGATCACAGTCTCTTTCGAGCCAATATTGGGGGATTTCAGAATTAGGTTTCTACATCTAGAGGGGCAATAGGATGTGGATCTACTACTAAAATACTCCCTTATGCTTTCATGAAGTGCGTAGAGGCAATTATCTACTTTCATAGTCTATACCCTATTCGTCCCTTAATGTTATTGTGCACTATGCTTTTATCACTAATATGAAATATTCGATATATTATAATTCATATAAACAATATGGAAAAACTTGTTATGCATAAAACAACATAAAAATTTTCTCGATGCATAAAACATCTGCAAATATAGGTAATAAACAGATTGCACAATTAACATAGAAGTACTTAAGAACCTTCCTTCTCTTTATTAATGATGAATCTTTTCAGTACAATCCTTATTTGCCCCATGCACACAGCTGCGGGTGGTCTGCGCACATAGCTACAGACCAAGGCCACTATGCACACAGCTATGGAGCCTTCCCTTCTTCCCAAAGCATAGAAGATAACGCAAAATATAGACTCAATACATGGATCTATCTATTCCTTCTATATCTCATGACTTAAAAATACATCGCTTTATATAACCTTTACATATTACAATACCATGGTCCAAATAACATGGGAAGAATAAAAAATAACAAAATTAACTTCGCGCGATTGATTTATCCTTGCTACATTGTGCACTCTGCTCCTTGAATTGTAGAGTCTTTTGACCAGAATTGGACCAATTTGGGCCTCACCCAACAAATACAAAACTAATAATGGGACAAAGTCTCATTAAATTAAAAAATCATTTGCTTCCTCACAGAGATAATTTTTTTATGTATGGTGCCATGTTCTCAACTCTGTAGAGATGGCTTTGACCTAAGTTGGTAAGTCCCCTACATAACACATTTTCGCCTCCAGTTCCTTCAAAAATAGGGTCTTGGAGCTTGATTGTACATTATTCCATAGGCATGAAATTTTAATATGATATTTGACTGGTGCAATGGTTTATTGTAGAATAATGTCTTTGGTGATCTCTAATCCTTCCTCTTTTGTTTCTTTCTTGATCTGTTCAATGTACTGCTTGATATCCTGGAAGAGGATTTCCCCACCTATGATAATTTCAAGTGATCCTATTGAAGGCATCCCATGCTTCTATTCTAAATACCCATAACCATTATGTAGCTGATTGTAAGAGAAAATAGTGCTAATCAACTATTCCAGAAGACACATATATTTATGATGGTGGAGTCTCAGCTGAACTCTATCTATCCCAATGGAAATCATATATTTCATTTCCAAATTTTGTGGAGCATCTGGATGCTTGGTAGTCAACTATTAAAGATGGTATTCAGAAGAGAGCACAATAACAAGAGACACCACTTGTTGTAGAAGTATCATCTCATCATACAATCATGCTATGCTATCCTCCATTGGCTCTAGTTCCTCATGGATGGTTGACTGCCATTTTGCAGCATTGAAGCTCTGTGAAGATAATTTTTTATTCTCTGTTGCAAGGTGTTCCACCTATTTCTTCATTGTAACATGTTCTCTCCTTAATCTATAATTATAAGTCAGCTGATATTTTCAGTTGTCCTGTGGTGTTGTAGCAAAAGAAACATTTTCAGCCATGATTTCCCTAGGATTACTTCTAGTGTTGGAAGTTATCAGCTTATTTGTAGATACCGAAACTAGATTCTGAGATCATTTTGGAAGTATTTGTGCCTCTGTTTCACATTCCTCTTCTTGAGTTGATCAAACATGAAAATGCACACATCCGTGACTCTATCTGCAGGCGGAGGTGTGATTCCCATTTCTCCAAATGGAAGATGACCTCCCGCGAGAGGAGGTTCTTTTGGATAACCTGGTTCATCATCCATGGGTTTGATGGTATCCTCCTCCTCTAACTCTTCTTCTATCTCCAGAGTCAATCATTATTCTTCTAGTCTCTATGATTATTCTTCCTCCTGGGACTACCTTTTTTGTTCCTCTTCTATTCTTCTCCTACCTTTTTCTTCTTCATGTTGCTTCCTGAGAAACCCATCTTTCTTCCTCTTCTCCTCTTATTTTTCTTCTTTCCTCTTGTGTTATGCTTGAATAACTCCTATGTTCGAAAAATAGTATAAATGTGGCCAAATACGATGGCGAATAGTTTGATATGCGACCTATGGGTGTCAGATATCTGACAGATTTGTGTTTATCAAATCATCATTGGAATTTGGTCGAAAACTCAACAAATTAGTAACCATCAGATATGTGACGGTATAATTGTTGATTATACAATGTAATATCCCAAAGGGGAGAATGCATCAATAATGAAACAAAATATAAGAACTGCAACAAAGTAAACAATAAATCTATATACACATCTAAATGCACAGAAATAGCTGAGCCATTTTATTATATTGGAGGTGAAAAAGAAAGTACAACAATGCTCAAAATATGAGACACTCAAGCCACAAGGGTGGCCCAAAATGACCCTGCAATGATTTCCCAAGAGGGGCTGCGTAACTGCTGAACTGCTGGAAGTTAAACTGCATTGTCCCTATTGAAAATGTTGGGACTACAACTTCTTGAAAGATAAAAAGTCAAATCTAGGAAAAATGGGAGCTCTGATGATCCTGAAATTGTAGATCTAGGCTCAATGATGGATTCCCAAGATAACCCAAAAAGGGTTTCTCATATATGTAAGTCTAAGAAAATCACCCTCTTAGGGCTTCAAATATATGCTGCTGGGAATGTAGATCTGAAGCTAGATCTGACGATATGATGGCTGCAATGGTGCATAATCAGATCTATGCAAGAAGGGCTAACCCTTTAATTATATCCTTGGGCTAAAATCTCAAGATCTAGCTCCTCCAATCTCCTCCACTGAAAATAACTATTGGATGAACAAAAAATTTAGAAAAATGCACTATCAGAGAGGGAGGCTCAATAGCCTACTGCTAGATATGTCAAATCATCTCTTGAATGATGGAAACAATAGATCCAATGTGAGGATATGATCCCTAACAGGATTTCCAGCTGAAATACTGGAAACTTCCTTCCTCCTATAGATCTACAGGACTGAACTATGCAATCCTTGAAGGGACTGTTGTTGCATGGTGGTAAAACTCAATTTCTTGAATGCCGGATGTAGATCTGCTGCTCCTAAAAGGCTGAATGTGAATAACAAAGTGGTACGATGAATCCTCCACTAGTTTCCTAGCCGAATGCTAGAAACAACCTCCTGAAGATGGCACCAATGTCTGATAAGGAATGACGAAGAATCCTCTTCCAAGAGATACTCAATGAAAGAGGTGGGATTCCCTCTCGGGAACACCCTATGCTAAACAACACTATAAACTCTGCTAAACATCCCAATCATACATAGAAATGTCCTAAGACAAATCTAGATCTAAACCGATCAAGAAATAAATAATCCAAATCATGCCTTCAATTTTGCCTTCACCTTCATTAGATGCATGAGCCTTCCATATCCTAGGCCCACTCGAAAAATATGCTATACATGTGGACATAGTCTCCACGTTTGACTGTTCTATGGCTTCTTTTCCTCCATCATGTTCACATGGGGTGATCACCCTCTCCATCATATGTGCATTAAATGCACCACATCCTCGACTATCTTATCATAAGTGCTTCATGATCTTCTTTGAATGCACTATGATCTCAATTGACCTTATCAAAGATCCTCAAGATTTTATATTTAAAATCCATGATCTTATTTGACTGTTTCATCCTCCATAATCTATCTCATAAATGAGATATGATCTCCATTAATGGAGCTACTCCACTACTCCATGATTTTATATCTATATCTAGAATATCCACATACACACATTAAAAGTGGATTTTATTCATCTTTGAGGTTTGTGGGTCCCTCCACCCTTTTATTTACTTAATTCATTAATAAAATCAAGAACTCTAATATTCCAAATATGATGTGAAAATTTTGAAATATTACAGTCCCCCCCCTCGGGAAAATGTTTCTTGTCCTCAAGCAACTCCAAAAGTAGATGCAAAGCTATCTATCCCCCTCCAAATGGCATCCACATAAGGAATGCTTCCTCCATTTGCTGCAATGTGTGTTTGGTTCCAAATTTGTCTTTCAAAAATATATAGGATGACCTCTAACTGTATGGTTAGATGTCCTCCTTCTCCCATGAAGTACCAAGTGACAACCATATGATGCCCGATATCATCATTAATACATGAGATACATAAAATAAAGTGGCTATTTCCACAAAGGAAAAGCTCCATATCACAATACATCTCTTCATCCCAAGCTTTATGAATTTGATTGAGCATTGACATGCTCTCATCCTTAGCCCTGTTGGCCTTGTTGGATCCAAGCATAATTCCAACATTATGAAAAAGAAGAAAATGGGACATATGGGTAGACAAATATGTCAAACCATATTCTCCCAATAGTAGCCACGAGAGTAAGGCCTTTTGCTGCCATCCTCCATCTCCTCCATGTAATATGGACAAGCCAAACTCCCCCAAAAGCAACCAAAGCAACAAGAGATCTTGATGCTTTCTCTCATCCTCGTGTGCATCATGGATTAAAAGCATACTGATAGACATGTGGAATTTCACATCAGCCCAATACAACAAAACACCATCAATACACATCATGAGAGTATCATGCCAAGTTCTACCCAATACAAA
This sequence comes from Pinus albicaulis, assembly GCA_034641835.2. Classification (NCBI taxonomy): domain Eukaryota; kingdom Viridiplantae; phylum Streptophyta; class Pinopsida; order Pinales; family Pinaceae; genus Pinus; species Pinus albicaulis. The sequence continues at coordinate 103,136,579 of CM076570.1, read as the reverse complement.
ACACATAGACATAGGATATGTCATGTGGTGGCCAAACTCTCTCAAAGGAACCCAAAATGAACATGCCTTCTTTTGCTGCATTCTATCATTGATACACAAGGCTTGAATCAGAAAAATATGAGCTATTGGGTGGTAACCTTACTTACCCAAGAGCAGCCAGCGTAGCCATGCCTCCTTCTACATTTGATAATTGTTTTTCAAGGCATGGATCAAAGAAATAGGAACCTTTGGGCAGTGACAAAAATTTCCCAAGAGAAACCAACGTAAAATATTTCTGGCCCATGTCATATCTCTGAAAGTGGTCATGCAACCCCTTGCTTATCATCCTCACCCACTCATCCCAATGTGGATGATGAATGATGTACTGCATAATCATTGTATCATCCCTTTGTAGAATATCATCCTCCCCAAACTGATGAAGAACTTTGCACTTCATGAAATGTTGAAGTGCACCTCCAATGAGATCTCCCAAGAAGATTCTCTTTTCAACAAAGGCCCTCCAAAACCAATGAAGTTTTGGATCTACTGGAGGTAGAATTTTCTCTTCGAGAAGTGAGATTATTATTCAGAAAGTGTCAAATAGAAAGGAGAAAATATTTCTCCTCTCAAGATGTCTACCATTTATCACCTTTACCTCCATTGCTTCATGAGTGAAGCTACCTTCAGAATTCTCCAAGAATGATGGGGTCTCTTCATTTTTACAGCTACTAAGTGACAACATTGTATATCTACATGGTAATACATGTGTTGTCTCAACACAAGGCACATTACTGATCTGATAACCAGTTATTGTACATATGATCATGCTCATCCCATTTTCTGAAACTCTACACTTCAACTCAAAGGGTTGAATGTAGCTCAAAAATGATGAACTGGGATAGTTCTTAATCTCTTCCTCTATTAGATCAAGGGTCCTTTGCGCTTTGATATGTTGCTGCTTCAAATCAACATTTTATTCTAACCCTTAGTTATGCATTGGCCCTAATGGCATGTCCTCATAAGTTTCAATAATATCTACTGAAACAATATGTGATGAAATTTCATGCATACCTTGGATCTACTGATGTGTGGAAACCTCTTGCCAGAACATAAGAGTTCATCCAACTGGGACAATAGTGTCTCCAACTATTGGTAAGAGTGATGGCTACTCTTCTCCAAGTGTACCAGTGCTGGAATCTTCCTCCTCTTCCTCATGCATCTCCTTAATCATGCATGGGAATCTGTGTGTCAAGAGCTCAAGACTATCTTGCAAAGTTGAAAGTGTCTCTTCTCCGGATGAAATTAATTCTGCAGCTGGTGGTGAATGTAGTGACTTCTTCTCCATAGTGACAATATTGACATCCTCCTTTGTTTCCTTAGGAAATGTCTCTTTGTGATCCATATCTAGTTTTCTCATATCAAACTTCCTCCTTAACTTGTGAAATAAATCTGAATATTTGGTCACCTTTGCATGCTCCATGTGACCAAACCACTAATCATTGGCTTCACCTCAAAGATGAAGTGCTACAATTTGAACAATCTCTCCTTCAGCTACAGGATGTAGCCTGAAAAATGCATCTAACTCTTTCCTCCAAGCCTTAAAAGTGCTTGAGGAAGATCCATAAAATGTAGGAAAATAGAATCTATTGTGCCTCCTTCTTCTATTGCTGCTATAGGATCATATTTCTTCTTTGATTTGGAAGAATTATTGGAGAGTTATTATCTCCTTGAATGCTACAGAGTATGCTTTATACTCTTCAAGATACAGACTGAGAGTCTCATGAGTCTCAGGTTCTTTCCTTTCTTCATTTCTACACCCTTCACCTTCTTTAGAGTAAATGGGCATAGTAGATCTATGAGGAGATCTATGATTCTCCAGTCTTCTTTTCTGCTAATAGGAAGTGCTTGGGCCTTCCTCATCAAATCTTCTTCTTGGATCTTCTTTTTGTCTTTCTCTCTTAATTTGATAAACCTCCTTGGAGAGATCTTGCTTGGATCTAAAGAGAGGAATGGAAAAATACTCCTTCATGATAGATCTCATCATCCGCTTCTTCTTTTGATGCAAAATATGAAGTGTCCACAAGCTGAGCCAAAGATCATGCTCTGACACCACTGTAATGTCCCAAAGGGGAGAATGCAGTAATACTAAAACACAATATAAGAACTGCAAAAAAGTAAACAATAAATCTATATACACATAAGAATGCATAGAAATATCTAAGCCATTTTATTATATTGGAGGTGAAAAATCAAGTACAATAGTGCTCAAAATATGAGACACTCGAGCCACAAGGGTGGCCCAGAATGACCCTGTAATGATTTCCCAAGAGGGATTGCGTAACTGCTTATCTGTTGAAAGGTAAACTGCATTGTACTTGCTACAATTGTTGGGGCTGCAACTACTTGAAAGATATAAATTTGGATATAGGCATAATGGGAGCTCCGATGATGCTGAAATTGTAGATCTGGGCCCAATGATGGATTCCCAAGATAACCCAGAAAGGGTTTCTCAGATCTGTAAATCTAAGAAAACCATCCTCCTAAGGCTTCACATATATGTTGTTGGGAATGTAGATCTAAAGCTAGATCTGATGATATGATGGTTGCAATGGTTCACAATCAGATCTATGTAAGAAGGGCTAACCCTTTCACTAGATCCTTGGGCTAAAATCTCAATATATATCTCCTCCAGTCTCCTCCACTAAAAATAATTGTTGGATGAACAAAAACTTCAGAAAATTGCGTTGTCAGAGAGGGAGGCTCAGTAACCTACTATTGGATATGTCAAATCAGCTCCTGAATGATGGGAACAATAGATCCAATGTGAGGTGATGATCCCTCATAGGATTTCCAGCTGGAATACTAAAAATTCCTTCCTCCAATATATCTATAGGACTGAACTACACAATCCTTGAAGGGACTGCTGTTGCATGGAGGTAAAACCCAATGGTTTGAATTTCGGATGTAGATCCACCGCTCCTAAAATGCTGAATGTGAAGAACA